>CM028130.1:807375000-807920000 GCA_016271365.2 Neoceratodus forsteri | reverse complement strand
TGCAGTCCCACCCACCACCCTCATTCCCCGGTACACCTTCATTATAAATAAATAATCCCTCCCTCTGTGCAATCACACCCACCACCCTAGTTCCTCGGTCCCCAGTCCATGTAAAAAAAAAATACCCTCCCTCCCACTGTGCAGTCCCACCCACCACCCTTGTAGCCAGTCCCCCTTTCTTATACATAAATAATTCTCTCCCACTCCTTCCCTCTGTGCAGTTCCACCTGCCATCATTGTTCCCTGGTCAAAGTAAAAACAATTACCCTTCCTCTCCCTCTCCCTCCCTCTGTGCAGTCCCACCCACCACCCTCATTCCTGGTACACCTTTCTTATAAATGAATCTCTCCCACTCCCTCCCTCTGTGCAATCCTACCCACCATCTAGTTCCCCAGTCCCCAGTCCATATAAATAAATTACCCTCCCTCTCCTTCCTTCTGAGCAGTCCCACTTGCTACACTCATTCCTCAGTCCCTGGTCCATGTAAAAAAATTACCCTTCCTCCCCCTTTCTCTGTGCAGTCCCACCCACCACCCTTGAAGTCCAGTAGCCCTTTCTTATACATATATAAATTAGAGCTGTGCAGGGGTTGAATATCAATTTCATAATATCACAAATATCAGGGCTTCCGAATATTTGGAAGTCCTTCCCGAATAGAGGACTATTTGGGCGGTATTCATATTCAGCAATGTCACCACTGCACAGCAATAAAAAATAAAGATCTCTTCCTCAACCCCCAAGAAAAAAGTACAATCCTCCCCCCACTCCCTAGCAGACACCAAATCCCACCCTGCTGCCCACCCAGCACCTTAAATTTGGCAATTTTTATAAGGAAAAACTTTAAATGGAGATCGGCACAACTCACTCACCTCCACAGCTGGCACCCATTTTATAAACTAAGTGACAGATCAGACCTCGAGAAGAATTAAAAGAATAATCCTCCATGCTCCGTCTGCAGTGCAATGTCAGCATTAGCACCCTCCGTGACCCTGCTCCATCCCCCTCACCCCACCACACACCCAATTCTCCTAATTTAAAGAATGCGATCACCATCACCAGTCTGGCACAACCCCCTCCTCCACTGCCAAGTGTCTTCTTCTTAAGAATGAATGCATGCGGGCTGTTTTTTGCTATAGTAAAACTAGGAGATCACATGATCTGCTGGTTTACCATAGCAACAAGAAGCGCACGCACATTCATTCATAAGAAGAAGACACTTGGCAATGGAGGAAGGGGGTTGTGTCAGACTGGCGATGGTGACCGCATTCTTAAAATTAGGAGAATTGGGTGCTTGTGGGGGTGGAACAGAGCAGGGTTATGGAGGGTGCTGATGCTGACATTGCACTGCAGATGGAACATGGAGGATTATTCTTTTAATTCTTCTCTAGGTCTGACCTGTCACTTAGTTTATAAAATGAGGGCTGGCCGTGGAGGTGGGTGGGTTGTGCCGGTCCCCATTAAAAAATGTTTCTGAAGACAAATTAAATTGCAGGTGCTGGATGGGCAGGAGGCAGGATTTGCTGACTGCTAGAGGGTGGGGGGGAGATAGTACTGTTTTTGGGGGTTGGGAGGACATTTGCTTTTTAATTTAGGGCTGTGCGAATACAAATATTTGGCGAATAATGAATATTTGGCACCGAATACGAGTATTCGCCGAATATTCGAAAAAGGTATTCGAACAACCCTAATATAAATCCCTTCTGCTCCCTTCCCTCTGTGCAGTCCCACCAGCCACCTTCATTCCCTGGTCCATGTAAAAACAAGTACACTCTCTCTCCTTCCCTCTGTGCAGTCCCACCCACCACCTTCATTCCCCGGTCCCCGGTCCATGTAAAAAACATTATCCTCCCTCTCCCTTCCTCTGTGCAGTCTCACCTGCCACCCTTGTAGCCTAGCCTCCCTTTCTCATATGTATATAAATATCTCCTGATCCCTCCCTCTGTGCACTACCACTCACAACCCTCATTCCCCGGTCCCCCTTTAATGAAAAAGAAAACCGTCCTCGAAGTCTTTTATTTTTTTTTTATAACCTGTAAATAAGAAAATGGTGCATCATAGTTTCTTCGGTCCCTCCCTTCCCCATCCCCCCTCTCACTGAGCACCCACCTCCCTACACACACACCCTTACCAATACTTACCTCTGGAGGTTGGGAGTACCCATTTTCTCTGGACAAGTACACGTCTGCACTCTTCAAAGCTGAAATGCAAACTGAGGAATCAAGGTAAGCACTGTATAATGGCATTCAATGGGAGTTTCAACTTAGGTTGATATCTAAGCCATTTTTAAGAATTTTTCTACCACATTTTTAATATGGGGTTCTTGGGACCCCACCTCATGAACACTGTCGCCATCATCTCATTAATTGGACCCAAAAGGTGATTTTGCAGTTGCTGCATGGAATCACCTTTTATGACTGAATAATAAAATGACAGTGCCACTGTTCATGTGGTTAGGTCCCAAAGAGTCCATGTTAAAAATATGGTGCAAAAATTCCAAAAGTGACTTCATTATGAGCACGCATTGCGCAGTTCTACGCATGCTTGTAACGTCACCTCTTTTTCATATTTTCACTCCAGATTTTCAACATCATCATTTTTTCACACCTCCTTATGAACACTACAGCTGTTATTTTTTCAACTCCTGCCCAAAACATGTTTTTGCACCTGTGGCACAGAATGGCACTGTCGCTGAGCGATATCAACTTTTAGGATGGATTAACAAAATTATAGTGCCACTGTTCATGAGGGGATGTCCCAAAAATCCATACTGAAAATATGGTGAAATAATTCCAAATATATGACCAAGTTATGAGCTTGCATAGCACAGCTTCTAAACATACTCGTAACTTCACCAATGTTTCATATTTTCAGTCCTGATTTTCAACATTGCCATTTTGTCACACCTCCTCGTGAACAATACAGCTGTTGATTTTCACATCCTGCTGAAATGTGTTTCTGCACCTATGCCACAGAGTGGCACAGTCCCTCTGCAAAATCAACTTTCGGCAAGGATGCACCAGCCCGCCAGCGCAGTGGAGGGATTTACCATTGCACCGCGGGTGACCCAGGTTCAGGAATGGACTCAGAATACTCGAGGGCTGGAAGGAGGGCAGGGGTAACTTGAGCCTCCATTGCATGCTCTTCACCTCTGCAGGAGAGGAGTAGGGGGGTATATGTCTCTGGTCCAGGCTCCTGGGTGACCATGGTATGCACCATTACCAAAGAACCTGAGTACTGCTCCTCAGTGGGGGTTGTTACAATGCATGACGTGGCTGCATCATGGAACTCAATGTGACCCACCCCCCACTTTCCAAAGCAAGAAAAATAGCTCTGATGTGTAGCATGATGCCTTCCTGGCTGCGGCAGACACGAGGGGGTCCCTGGCGCATCTGTGACAGAGCACCATTGGGGTTGTGGGGGAAAGCTCAGATGGCTTCACCATGGGAGGTTATCCAGTGGGCACTGTGTGCAGGTGTCTCTCGGCTCATCTGTGGCACCAAAAGGGCAGCTGAAGGAGGTTGGCTACCAGAAGAAGAATAACAGTACAGGTAAAAAAAAAAAATTGAGGTTGATTAACAAAACCACAGTGCAACTGTTCATAAGAGGAGATCTCAAAAAAGACATGTTGATAATTTGGTGAAAAAATTCAACAACAATTACTGAGTTGCGAACATGTATTGCACAGTTTCTACGCACACTCGTAACTTTGCCAATTTCTCATGTTTTCACTTCAGATTTTCAATGTTACCATTTTTCACACCACCTCATGAATATTATAGCTGTAATGTTGCAAATCCTGCCACAAATGTTTTTCTGCATGTGTGGAGCACAACAGGATTATAGTTGCACAGAATTATATTTTAATAGTGATTTGTAAGTTTTCTGTATTGGGTACATGTGGTGAGGTGATGATAAGAAGGTTATGTTGAACATTTGGGGTGAAAATTATTTAAGATGGCACAATTATGACTATTTGTTGTGATTTTGCTATGTCTGCTCATAACTTTATATGTGGAAGCACAGGGGCCAGACACCCCTGTGTTTCCCCAGCTAGATACATATGTGCATCTGTGGAGGAATGGGAGCATAGCTCCCACTGTGACATATGTAAGCAATAATACCCAACAGGGTGGGCTTTATTGGGAAATAACTGACCACCCAGGGGTGCAATGAGGTCTGACACTGCAGGCAGAGGGCCTTATTGCCCCTGGAAGGTCCAGTATTTCACAATAAAGTCCATCCTGGAGGATATTATTGCACTTAGAAAATAGGCACTGTAAAAAAAATAAATGTAATAAAAAACTGTTACAAAAAATTGTTTCAAATAAGTTTGTTAATAAAATAGTTCCTCCGCCTCTGTAACAGGGCTTAAGGCTTGACAGGTAGGAAGGGAGCATAGTGTTGGATCAGAAGGGGAGCATGGTTGAAACTTCTGTTTTCATGTTAAAATGCCACCACAGAAGTTTTTTGGAGATGGTTCAATGATCTGAAGTGGGAGAAAACAGCAAGTGATGTGAAGCTGTTCAAGGCAATGAGGAGCATGCAGGACTACAGCACTGCCGTTGAGGAGGTAAAGTCGATCAGTGTCATGGCTTTGAATGTGAAGGTTTCTGTACTGATAGGTACATTATGGTGCAGTTAGTAGTAGTACCATTTCAGTCTGTACTGTACCAGGAGGACACTGTGGGAGCAGAGAATGAGGGATGAGAGAAACTGGAAAAATTGGGAACTGCTGGCTGTGTACATAGTCGGGGGAACTCAGTGAAGCCTCAGCATGGCAGTTTGTTATCAAAGTTAAAAGAAAATGCTTGCTGCAGTTCAATGGCTTTGTAAAACCATGATGGCTTGACTGGTAGATGGGTAGAATCTTAAAGTTGAGACAAACAAAAACATTTTTACTTTTCCTGATGTTTGTTTTGTGTGTCAGGGGCATGATTGTGATCGCATGGGAAAAGTGAAAGCCAGTCTCAAGTCAGGTCTTGGGAGCTCAGAGACACCTGCAGATGTACAGTAGACATAGTTTTGTACACCATTATTAGTGTCACGATGAGCAGAGAAAGTTGATGACAGGGGGACAAGTAGAACCTTCGAGCTGAGAGACAACGGCTTTCACAGTGGTCATTTTCTTGTGGCAGCTGACAATGAATTAGTCTTGGTAGGACAGCATCTCTCACTAAGTGAGAGAAAAAATGGCGGCATTTTCAAATTGAATGGGGGACTTTCTGCCAATGGGCAAGCAGGGTGGCCACAAAAATACTTGCATGGGGTGAAGAGGCACTTGTGCTGGAACTTTTTATTTGCTGGGCATCTATTGAAAGTTAATGTACCCCCCTAACAGGGGTAACAACCAATCAAAGCCCAGCAAATAAAAAGCCCATTTTCTAAGGATACTTATATAATTGCATGTTTTTCCATTGACAAAGAATGGAGATTAAATGTAAAACACTTTGTTAAAGCACCAGTTAGGATTTCTGTCATGCCCTTGATAGTATGAAAATATCAAGTTAGGGTGTATAATCATAATAGCACACCGGACTCACAATGCAGTTACACGCATTGCTAACATACAGAACTTCAACAGCAACACTTACAACACCTTATGTTATACACCCTCATAAGGATCAACACTTTTAAGCCAACTCATCTCCCTAATGCTCAGCAGAATAGGTAACAATAGGAAGTCTGCAGTACTGTTGTGATTTCATATAACTGACTAGTGTCTTCTACTGAGTGGTAGGGACATGAGTTGGCTTAAAAGTGCTGACCCTTATAACAGTGTGTGCAACATAAGGTGTTGTAAGTGTTGCAGTTAAAGTTCTGTGTGTTAACAATGTGTGTAAATGTGTTGTGAGTCTGGGTGTGCTATTATGATTGTATACCCTAACTTGATATTTCCATATTATCAAGGGCATGACAGAAACCCTAACTGGTGCATTAATGAGCTTTTTGCATTTATATATATATATATATATATTAGAGGTAAAAACTCCATTTAACATTAGTTAGGGTTGTTCCACAGTGACAAAAGCAAGGAATTCGGTGTTAGAGCTGAAAGTCCCCCTTGGACCCCCGCCCACACCCCAAAGGCATCGGGTGCATGTTGGGTTGCTGCCCTAACTCTCACCCCATCAGATGTGTGAAGAAACAGAGGTATAGGAGAATGGGGTGAGAATAGGACCGACAACCCAGCACATCCCGATGCCGCTTGGGGTTGTGGGTGGGGGGGTCCAAGGGGGGATTTCAACCCTAACACTGAATTTTCTCACATTTGTCGCTGTGGAACAACCCTAACTAATGCATTAAATGGAGTTTTTGCCTCTAATTTCCCTTCTTTTTGAGAATGATAGTGAGAAATAGTGAATGTAATGTGGTGGTGGGATTGCAGGGCCCTTAGGGCCCCGCGCTCCCGCCACATGATGTCTTGTCACATAGTAACACGGTGCCTACAAACGCAAATGGTAATGTGCATGGTGACACAAAGCAAAACACAAAGATAAATAGTACTGTAGACACAAATGGTTAAAATAATGCAAGCGCAAATGAAAACGCAAAGGGTAATGCACATGGTGCCATAGACGGGAACAGTAAGTGAAACGGGTATGGAACCACAAGCAGAAGCGGTAAGGGTAACAGTAATGTAAGCGCACAGGCTAGTTTTCCCCAAAAGCTGCATAGAGAAAGACAGTGGCCCAGATATTCAAACTGCGCCCAAAAAGTGCGCAATAGCAGGAGCAAGCGCAAGTCCATTGCGCCCATGTGCATGAGGCATGATATTCAAACACGGAGCAGGCCAAACTGCGCCTACAGCCGACGACTGAATATCGCACCACCTGCGCCATAGCGCAACTAGGGAGGGGAAGCTGAGCAGATCTGTTGCGCCATAGCGCAACAAGGGATGTGCAGCTGAGCAGTCCAGAGGCACCATAGCACAACCAGGGATGCCCCCAGCAGCAGAGCAATGCAACTGCACAACCAGGGAGGTAGGGACCCACCTCCCATGCCACAGATGGGCACAGGAACACACAGCAGAACAGATATCGTTCCCCCACAGTCCATGCACAGCACAACTGGGGGAGGGCTGGAATAACCACCAGCCCATGGAGACAAGCAAACAACCCACAGCTGGCCCATGGTGCCCCATCACACCCCCGACAAGCTGTGACTGGCACACAAGGAGGGCTGACCACCCTGTGCCACACCATCCCCCCAATGCGTAGCACACCCTGCACTGTGACCCCTAGATACCCTACCCAGGAGCAGCAACCACCACTGCAGGAAACCCCATGCATGCCTCCACCCCCACTGTGACCTTGCAACCCTGTGTACCACAGAACCATGCAATGCAGCCCCACCATTAGCACCCATCAGCGGGTGGCTGCACAAAGCGATGCACCAATGGCATACACAGAGCCACCGTGCACAGTCCCCCCGAGGTACTGCTGAGAGACCAAACATGCGTCGGCACATGAGGTACCCCACATGGGACAGGGCATGCCCCGGACACCACCACCAGTGGTACAGCACCCTGCACAGTATCCCAATGACACACCCCAATCCAGCACTGGCCACAACAGCCAGCACAGACACCCACAGTGGTGCATGGAAGCATGCACCACACCGGATGCCACGCAGTGCATGGACAGACACTCACCCATACCCAAGGGCACAACAACACAGGGACACAGTGGCGGGGCAACCAAGACCCCAACATGGGCCCATGTAAACTGTGTACACACTACCTGCAGTCCTCCATGGCACTAGAGTGCCAGCCACCCTCCGCAGGCACTGTGGACCCGTACACCACCAGCATTTCCTGGAGCACAAGTCACAGACAGTGGTGTACATCCCCTGCAACACACACAAGGCACAGCATGGAGGTGGGACAACAACTGTGGAGGCCACAGTGTCACCCAAGGCAGACATGCACCGCACCAGTGACATGAGGCAACCCAGCAGTGTGACGGGTACAGTGGCTGCCCTGCAGGGACTGCCACCACTTACATGCCAGCGGACCGTGCAGGTCACAGACATGCATGTGTGTCAGCTGCACAGGCCATGGACGGGCTGATAGGGGCACCTTGGACACAGAGCATGCACCATGGACCACTGCACACAGTCATCCAGTGCACAGGGAACAACACACACACCACAGACACTGACTGATAGCTACCCAACACCATAGTCACCTCCACATGGACACACACACACACATACCCATGACCGCACCACCCCTGACGCCATGCACAACACTGCAGCTGAGCACCTATAGCCCGATGCAAATCAGAGATCACCACAGTATTCATATCAAAATAACTGTATTGAAAAAACATATAAAAGTTAACTATTTACAAAATATATACAAGGTGGGGGTGAGGGCCACAAACAAGGTGGGGGTGGGTAAGGGGAAGGGGTGGACAAATGGGACAGGAAATGAGGGGTGTGAGGGTGGGTCCAGGGGGGTAGGGGATTTCAGGGGCTGAGGAACTCCTAGTGGGGGCACTGCTCCCCACTCTGGCTCCATCTCTGTCGGTGCCTCCGCAGGACCCTGGTGTCATCAATCCTGCGGAGGATGTTCAGTGATGCTCTTGCCACCTGCATGATCTCCCGAAGCACCTCCCTGATCTCACGGAGATGGCATGTACCTAGGACAAGGGAGCACAGTCAATAGGTGTGAATACACAGCCCCATACAGCCCGCCCACTGTGCATGGCATACAACTATGGGACATAACTCTGTGATGGTCTGTGACCACCAACAGTGATCATGTCCACATGACCTGCCCACCCAGGTGCATACAGCCATGCGGAATGCTGCACACACCCACCAGCTAAGTCAGGCATAGCACCACCACGGCCATTTAGTGACATGGCTATGTAGTGCAAAGGCAGTGGCACAGCCATGTACCCGGTGCATGCATGGACCACCATTGATGCACTCCCAGACATGCATTGTCACTGGACAGTGTTGACTGTAACAAGTTGTGTGCATGGTAGTGGTGTCAATGGATGGTGGCCATGCCCCGTTGCCCACCCTGTTACACAGCATGCAATAGTAATCATGGAGTTATGGCACTCACCATCATCAGGCCAGTACATTAGGTGGTGTGGGCCCTCGCCCCACCTAGCTTCCCTCTGTTCCTCCTGCCGCCGAAGATCGCGGGCAAGGCGATGTTCCTCCAGGCCTGTGGTGCAAACATGGAGAGAGGAACATCAGTACAATCCCATAGCAAAGCCCCCCTGCCCCCAAGTGTGTGCCCTCCCACCCAGCCAGACCCACCCACCCCACACCCTGATAACACCACCAAAGCCAACCCCTGACGGTCCCTCCCCCATGTGCTGGACACATACAACTGTGATACCCATATGGAAGATAAAAGTCGGTTGACGTAACACCTAACTGGCCGTGGCACCGTGCCCTTCCTGGCAAGTGCCTGCAGGCAGGCTAGCAGCTCCGGCTCCCTCCGCCGCAGGTCCCCATACCTGTGGCGGCACTGCTGTGTGCTTCTCCCCCATCCTGTGGCCTCCTCGAGTGCTGTGCCCACCTCTTCCCACACCTGGGTCCTGGATCTGTCCAGGGGTGTCTCCCCAAACAGTGGCCCATGGTGTGGCTCCACAATGGCTACTAGGTTGGCCAGCTCTATTTGCGACCACTGAGCAGCCCTCCTGTGTGCCATGCTCTCTGCTCGATTTGCAATTATGGCGCTCTGCAGCGTGGCTCCCCACGTGCAGATGCTGTGCGATACAGCGCTGCCATTCCCTATCATGCTGTCACCGAACAGCACGATAGAGGTGCACCCATGCCTGACGCATGATGCCTAGGGGGCAATGGTCGGGCACAGGGTCACGGGTCTCTGGCACATGGACACGCACAGTGCCATTGGAACCCAATGCATGTAGCGCAATTGTCTGCCTATGTGCTACCGCCAGTAGCGGCCTACCATGCAGTTGCCCCAGTGTGCCTATGATGGCCCAGTGCCACAGTGCCATGTAGGTGACCATCGCTATAGTGCCACTGGCACAATGGTGGCCATGCCCTGCATGGCTTACCGTGCACAGCACATCAGAAGCGCAGCAGACACCTGCGTCAGCAACCCAGGCATGCGCAGTGAGGTGTGTACTACACATGTCACAGAACTGCACCATTGGCTCAACACGTTCAACACAATTGTGCAAAGCACAAAAGCGCAATATTCAGCCGTCATATGCAAATCATCTAATCGCCCATTCAATGGCGCAGCACTGCAATTTGCATCCACTTAAAGTTGCGCCTCACCTCATTTGCATTGGTTGCGCTATAAAAAAGTGTGACATTGGGCTGCAGTGGCCATAGTCGGTTACTGCAGTCTATTGGTGAGTTGCATGCTGTTTGGGAGTGTGGACGGTGGATTTAGGGACATGCATTAATTGCGCAGTCACAGGTAACAACTGCCATTCTTACAGGCTAAATAAAGACTGACCAAGTTATGGGAGAGGAGGAACACAGTGGTGGGAGGAGGAAGAGGAGGCCTAACTTTACCAAGACCAAGACCGAAGCCCTGTTTGAGGCCTACCTGGATCAGGAGCCACTTCTCAGCAGATGGCAGGGAACACCTCAAGCCCATGCTGCTGCATGGGAGGAGGTGGCACTTGCTGTGAACCTGCATGGCAGCCACCAGCACTCCGTGCAGGAGTGCAAGAAAAAGATGGGCACGGACAGGAGGAGGATAAAGGAGAAGGTGGCTGCCATCAGGGCAGCACAAGCTGCAACAGGTGGGGGACAGCCGGAGGTGGTACACCTGACCCCACAGGAGGAGAGGATTGCTGGAAGCATGCAGCATAGTGCCATTGAGGGTGTTCCAGGCGGTGGTTTCCAGATGGGTGGTGGCCCGTCACTGCATGGTAAGTCATGATCTGTCTATGGGGGGGCAGGGTAGGTCACATGCAGTAATGCAACTTTGCTTTCCCTTACAGATCCTGAGCATCTGCATGGGTCAGCGGTGGTGGGCCTGTCCACTGAGGACAGTCAGCTGGAGATGGAGGAGGGCCCATCCACCTCCACAGGAATACATGGCTCAGTGCGACAGTGGGGCCACATGGCTGTCCACACTGCTGTTATTGTAACAGGTGCAGAGGAAGCCCTGCCTGTGTCCCAGCATGCCAGCATCCACGGATGCCGGCATGCTGTGCCTGGGGCCAGTGCTGAGTCCATCACCGATGATGATGTCGCTAACATCATGGGCAGTGACACGTGTGTGCCACAGGATGGCCACATAGCAGGAGACATCGTGGCCATGGCTGTGGTGGTGCTGCCATGGAAGCCTGCATGTCATCACAGTCCCAGCCTGTGCCTGTCAATACCAGTGGGGCAGCACTGGTGTTTGTTCAGGACAGTGGGACTATTGCGGCCACTGCAGCAGCACCATTGAGCCCTGGGCAGCGGCAGCCAGAGGGGCAGCATCAGCAGTCGGCCAATGGGCTTGGGGGTACAGGGTTCAGTGGTGGCATCTGTGCACTGCCTGTGGACATGCTCAGACCTGGTCCTGGTGCCCTCAAGGGGTGCTGAGCATCAGGGCCATGCACACCCTGAGGGACAGGATGCTGAGGAGGCAGATGACCTCTTGAACGAGCACACCTGCCTACTGCAAGCATCAGTCCAGCAGCAGATGTGGCTTGCGATGTCGGTGGATGCACTGCATGTGGCTCCAGAGCGGGCAGAGGAGCATCGCAGTAGGGACTCCGCTCTGATCCTGGCAGGGATGGACCAGTTGCGGGAGGATGTGACCGCTGTCGTTGACAGGCATGCACAGTCATTCAGTGCCGTTATGGCCACAATGGGCACACAGTCATGTGCCCATGCATTGCAGACACCACACAGTGCACTGTCCACCCCTCATTCCTGGCATCATGTGACACCCTCCCTGTCGACACCGGGTTCAGCTGTGGGCATCCCGAGCATGCCTGGTGCAGACATGTTAGGTGTGCTGCAGACTCCAGCGTGAGCATGGTCGCAGTCATGCAGTGGAACCCCTGGGGGACCACTGGTGCCACTCCATGAGGCCAATGGTCAGCCTGTCAGTGCTGCCAGGTCTCGGCAGGGCCACCCATGCATCTGTGGTGGCTGGGGCATTGTGTCACATGACAGACCTGTCTCCCAACGTGGCTACTGTCTGGTGTTGCCCAGTGTGCATTGTGTCTTTCAGTGGGCAGTGCACAGGTGGGTACCCGGCCCTGCATGCAGACACACAGTCCACCTGCACACCCTCCTGGCTGCTGTCCACAGTTGCGTGTGCATGATGATGCCTGCATTGCACTGTACACCAATGTGCAATGGTGCTCAGAATCTGACACACGCACATGGACAGGCAGTGGGTGTGGTGGCCTGTGGACATGTGTGTGGCTAGGCTTGGCATTCTGGGTCGGTGTGCCTCCTGCCCTTTGTGCAAGTTTGGTGCATTGTGAGTGTGTGTGCGTGTGTGTGTGTCCATCCATGTGGCATGTTAGTCCTCACCCATCCCTGGTCGTGTGTGTGGTTCCATGCCCTGCCACTTCCCTTGACGGCATGCACCCCTGGTGTGTGTCCATGCGCATTTGTGGGTTGTGCCTTAGCCACTGTTGGCTGCACATGGCCCCATGACTTACCTGGGTTGGCTGAAGTGCTCCTCTGTGATGGTGTCCTGGTGCAGCTGTGCCAGCCGGATCAGTCGGGGGTCCCGTTGCCCAAGGGGGGGCTGCCCATCACCATCATCACTGGCGTCCTAATTGTCCCCATCACTGTGCCCCACTTCAACCTGTACAGCTATCCCACATTCGTTGGCCATGTTGTGCAGGATGCAACAGGCCAGGAATAGCCCGCAGGCCTTTGAGGAGCTGTACTGTAGGGCACCGCCAGAGGTGTCCAGGCAATGGAAATGTGCCTTCAGCATCCCGAACACCCGCTTGATGACATTATGTGTGGTGGTGTGTGCCTCATTGTAGCATTGCTGTGATGGGGTCATGGGCCACTGGTAGAGTGTGAGCAGCCAGGGACAGAGTGGGTATCCACTACCACCTGTGTGTAGAGGGTGGAGGTTAGTTTGGTGATCAGCATCGCCCTGCCCTGGGCCATGTAGGCCACTACCCATGTCATCTCTGGCCATGCCCCGCCAGGCCCTATGATTGTCCATGTGGTTTGCATACTCACCCACTAGGTGTCCAGTGGAGATGTCCCCACTCTCAAATCTGTGGCACAGTGCCGACTGGTGCCAGATGAAGACATCGTGTGCTCCCCCAGGGTGCATGGCACAGACATTGATTATGCACGCCCTGGCATCACACATCACCTGGCAGTTGATGCTGGCATAGCCCTTGTGATTTATGTATGTGGCCCCCTCGGGACAGGTGGTGTGCGTATGGCCACATGGGTGCAGTCTAATGCCCCTAGCATGCCAGGCATACGTGCTACCCTGTGGAACTCCTGTATGTTTGCTGTGCGCTCTGCCGGTGTGCTAGGGAAATGGATGTACTCTGCAGCATGTGGCAGCAGTGCACTGAGGAATTGGGTGAGGTGGCGTAATGTGGCCAACTGGGTTATGCCTGTGGTGTCCCCAGTTGGTCTCTGGAAGGTACCTGTGGTAAGCAAGCACATGCAAGCTGTCACTTTAGTCTCCACTGACAGGGCATGGCTCTGTCATGTGGGTGCCTACATCACGTCACTGCACAGCTCACAGAGCCACCTCAGAATTGCCCTATTCAGGCAGTACCAGCCCACAATCTCAGTATCACTGTACAGCTTGAAGCTGGTGTGGGCTCGGTACTGCCTGTTGGAGGCATACCGCCAATGGGCCCTTCCACTGCTACACCCCCCTGCTGCTCACCTTCTCACCCCCCTCATAACGGCTTCCATCTGGAAGGTGGCACTGGCCATGTCCCTGGCTTGTGTTCACCCCCTCTGGCAGCTGTAACTGTATCCCCCGCTGTCCTAACCGCTACTTCCCCTGCACTGGGAACACCTGCCTGTGGTGGCCTCTGTGCTGTGTGGCACTTCCCCCTTCTGCACTGGCTGTGGCTCCCCACACCTTCCCTGTGCCTCTGTGTTCAGGGTGCCCTTTCGCTGGCCTGCCCTGTGTGTCCCTCCTGCCCTGTCTGTGTGGCTAGAGTTCTGCCTCATGTGCCTTCCCTGTAGTGTTCTTGCGCCTCTCCCTTGCTCCTTTTTATTTTGGCTCATTTCCGCTATGGCACAACTTCTGCTTGCTACCCTATTGCACATGGCGCAAGTTGTTGAATATCGCACTGCACCATTTATGCATGGTTCCTCCCCCTTCAGTTGCGCGTGCCTTCATTATCATTGTGCTGTTGCTCAGCATGATTTAGGGGGCTCAACTGCCTCCTGCTGAATATCGCAGAATGGTGCAATTTTAGACTTGCGCAGGCACAACCCTATTGTGCATGGCTCAACTTTTTTGAATATCTGGGCCAGTGAGTACAAAGAATGTATGCCTAATAATGGGTCTCGGAGCAGAAAATGAGGAGTTGGAATACTAAATTGCTTATACCTCAGGAACCATATGACGTAGAAAAAAATATTTAACAGTCATATGATTTATGACTTTCCTGGATAGTTTTGCACTTAGCCCCTGCTAGGAGGCTAAGCATTTTTCTGACGAAAAGTCCGTATCTTGCACCGTTTCCGAGATATGGGCCCCGAAAGGCACGGCGAATGCCGTAATGTTATCCTAGGGGAAAAAAGAGAAGTTTAGAGTGCCATAACTTTGGCTCCCTGTAATATTGTTTCACTAAACCAATAAAAGGCACATCTGTGGGATGTTGGCTTTCTTCCCTACAAATTTCAGCCCAAAAGACCAAACCATTATTTTGCAGCAGGGCAGCAAAGGATTCCTGTAATGCGGAGGACGCCATAATGTTATCCTAAGGGAAAAAGTGTGAACTTTGGAGTGCCATAACTTTTCCGCCCTGTAATATTTTTTCAGTAAGACACTAAAAGGCACATCTGTATGATGTTGGCTGCGTTCCCTCCAAATTTCAGCCCAAAAGACCCAACCGTTCTTTTGCAGCAGGGTGGCAAAGAATTGCTGTCATTTGCCCACAGCCTGGAAAAGTAATGTCAAACTTTGCGAAAGCTTTCGCAAATTCATGCAACAGTGTCGTAAATGAGAAAGTACTTTGCGAAAGTACTTTTTCCAGAAATTTAAAAAACATATTTCTGGGGTGTTTTACCCCAAAAATAAAGACATGCCTAGCATTCTCAGGGTCTGACTAGGTGAATACAAAAATAAATAGGTTGCTAGAGAGTCCCAAATTTAAATGCCAAGCATTTTTTCTGATGACCAACTGAAAACAAAATGGTGGATTTGCAACAGTAAAAGGGCCATTTGCGAAAGTAAAAACTGCATTTGCGATACTGTCGAACTTTTTGTTAACTTTTCCCATTGACTTATAATGGGAAATTGTTTTTTTTAATAACTTTTGAACCATTTAATATTTTATCACGAAATCTTCAAAAGGTACATTGGGGACCCTGGCCACACGTTCCCTGAAGATTTCGGACCAGTCACACAAACCATGAGACCTGTAGAGATGAGCAAAGAATTTCAAAAAAGCATAAAAGCATGCACAGATCACGCTTAATAACTCCGCAGCCATATATCCAAACAGTACGAACACTGGCAAATCCCAATATGTATGGTTCTTGATTGTGTATTCCAAATTTCAGGCAAATCCGTTGAACAGTTGCAAAGTTATTAAGGTGCAAAATTTTAGGTTTAACATGTAAATGGCTCCTCTACCATAATATATATAAATGTATGTGAGTATATATATATATATATATATATATATATATATATATACATAGATAGATATCTAGAGAGAGGGAAAGAGAGAGCGATAGATGTATATTTATATAATTGGGTGAGAGCTTCTAGAGTATGATAAATGCAGCTATTTCCACTGGAGTACGATAAATGTTAATGACATCACTAGGGTGATGATAAATGCCATTTATACATACTGTGCTGATGTCATCACTCACTCACTCACTAACCACAGCCTGCATTCTAAATTGAACTGCTTCACAAATCTGTTTCTCACTGCTACTTGCAAGTAACTATTAACATTGCAAAGGCCACTCACCTGTTTCCCATAGTGTTTCAACTACACACAGCCCATTACTGTGCTACTCTTAAATTCAAGAAAGACTGCATTCTAAATCTCAGTTCTGCACCACACAGTTTCTGTTTCTCACTGCAAGCTGAAACTAACTCAATTAGCATTGCCAAACACATTCACCTGTTTCCCATAGGGTGTTTAACACTACCAGCCCATTCAGAAACATTGATACACACTGAGAACAACCAAAAACAGTCCTGTCAGGATAGCCTAGAGGTTTTAGTAATGAGTATTGAACACCCTTGATACATTCAGCACGCTAGACCTTGGTTTGACTCTCACAGCTTCCATACTGTGTGACTCTGAACAAGTCACTTCACTGCCCAGTGCTCCCAAATCACCACTAAGACTTACCCAGTCACCAAACAGTAAAATAAAAGAGCAAACAAAAAACTTAACTATATTTCTGAAGCTCTCACCCCCATTGTATAAATAGCACACATGATGGGCAGATTGTGTGTTAGGAAAAATATTCTCACTCCTGCATCATGAGCTCTGGATAATCTCATGCCTTCAGCACTCATGAGATATCCAGAGCTCACTCTGTAGGAATGAGAATATTTTCCATATCACATGCCTGCCCGTCATATATCTCCCATATACAATAGGGATGGGAGCTTCTAGAGTGTGATAAATGGATTTATTTTCATTGGAGTGTGATTAATGACAATGACATCAGCACTGTGATGATATATGCTGTTTATCCATACTGTGCTGATGTCATCACTCACTCACTACAACCTGAATACTAAATGAAACTGCTTCAGTTTTTCTTTCTTACTTAGGTCTTCAAGCTACTCAATTCACATTGCAAAGTACACTCACCTGTGTGCTGTAGCATTTCTGAGACTCCCAGTCCATTAATGTACTGATCAGCTTCACTACAGCATACATTCTAAATGAAACTGCTTCAGTTTCTCTTTTGTCACTGAAGCTTGCAAGTTACTCAATTACCATTGCAAAGGAAACTCACCTGTATGCCAGGCTGTTTCTAAGACTCCCAGCCGATTCAGAAAATGTCAAACACACTCACACCACACACAGAAAGAGCAGAAAGTGCACAGAAAAATGACACAGGAAAAATATTTCAAAAACTCCCACCCTATTGTATAAACAGCATACATGATGTGCAGATTGTGTGCAATGGAAAATATTCTCGCTCCTGCAGAGTGAGCTCTGGATACTCTCACGCGTGCCTTCAGCACTTGTGAGTATCCAGAGCTCGGTCTTCAGGGGTGAGAATATTTTCCATATTACACGCCTGCCCATCGTGTCATATATATATATATATATATATATATATATAAAATCTTTATATATATATATATATATATATATGTGTGTGTGTGTGTGTGTATGTGTATATATATATATATATATATATATATATATATATATATATATATATATATTATAGTTGCATGGCAGTGCAGCTACAGTTTTAGGGTTGCCCAGCCACTTCTATGTTAAACCCCAAATTTTGCACTTGAATAACTTTGCCACCATACAACAGATGTGCCTAAAATTTTGCATGCATGCTGGGGCACCATCGATTTGTGGATCTGGCAAGTTACACTATGGTTGGATGAGCGGTTGCAGAGAAGCAGTGCACCAAAAAACACACAAAAAAGGGGTTTTGTGTGTTTCTTTGCATGTAGCTAAAGCCCACACAATTTGTCTGACAGGTCTGAAATCTTCAGGGAAGATGCAGTCTGGGTCATTGATGTGCCTTTGGGAGATTTGATGGAAAAATAGTAATCCGTTCAAAAGTTATTCAAATTTTAATTTTCCAATTATAGTCAAAGGGGAAAAATATATGTGTCCCATGAAAGCTGCAGCCAATATATTTTATTGTTGCAAATGGCCCTTTTACTGTAATGCTGCAGCCATCTTGCTTTAGTTAGTGGTGAAGAAAAACATCATAATTCAAATTCTACTGTATCTAGGTAAACACTGACAGTTGTGTTTACCTAAATAGTGCCTATGGAACACAATGGTGCCATCAGTTTTTTTTCTAGGACCCCTAGAAATACCTTTTTTAAAATCGAGCCCCCCATAGTGTTGCAAATCAAGACAGTACATTTGTGACACCGTCGCAAATCATGACACTGTCGCATCTGCACTGTCACAATTTGTGACAATACTACACCACAAAATAGCATTTCTTTGCCACACCACTGCATCTAAATGGCTTTTTGGCTGATATTGCAGGGTGGCAAGCCCAGGCCCCACAGATATGCCTTTTGGTAGTTTGGTAAAAAAAAAATGTAAAGCAGTTACAAAGTTACAGCACTCCAAAACTGAGACATTTCCCACAGGATAACAATTCATCAATTTCAGCGCCTGTATCTCAAAATCTCTTTGAGATATGGATTTTTCACTACCTGCAGCTTAGTCCACCAGCATGTGTGGTGGTTTGGAAGTCATGATTACAACTGCAGTAGAATTATTTTCATAGTTGCTACGGTTACTGAGATATTGCCAAGTACTTGTTACGAGGGTTCCTTTTGAGTACTATGGGGCTGCTGTATGGTCCATACTTATGTGTAAGTGGGAGCGTAGGGCCCAGATTGCCCATGCTCCCACATATGCATACCATTACACAAAAACTGGGCAATGTGAAAGGGAGTGCAGGGCCCAGAGGGCCCTCACTTCCACTAACACATAGCAATTACCCATTACATTACACTTGCTCAAAAAGAAGGGAAATCCATTGCAAAAAACTTTATTAATGCATCAGTTAGGGTTGAAAGCACAGCAATAAAAGCATGGAAATGTGATGTTAGGGTTACACCCCCTACCACCTCACCCCCCACCCTCCACATACCAACAGATGTCAGGGCGTGCCATTGGGTCATCAGACCTAACTCTCACCCCATTCTCCTGTACTGTAGCATGTTAACTTGCTTACATATGGCATGGGGTGACAGTTGGGCCTGATGAACCCATGGCACACCCCAATGTCTGTTGGTGTGTGGAGGGTGGAGGGGTAGGGCGAGGTGGTAGGGGAGGTAACTGTAACATCACATTCCATGCTTTTGTTGCAGTGCTATCAACCCTAACTGATGTATAAACAAAGTTTTTTTCAGTTATTTTATGGTTAAGTGCAATTTGTGCCATTGGTGTGGTGGTGCGGTTAAGTGCAATTATGTGCATGTGGTGGACCTACTGTGTGAATAAATGACCTACAGTTACAGATGCATTAAAATTTTATTTCACAGGTGAAATTCCAGCTAAACTATGAATTCTGCACATTTTTCAAAATATTTTGCTGGTGTGAAATGTGGAATGTCACCCACAAAATGTTGAATTTCACTGATGAAATGCAGAATTTCACCCTGCGAGTGGCAGAATTTCACCTACAAGTGGTGAAATTCCGCATTTTGGGGTTGACATTTTGCATTTTGCTGGCAAAATTCTGCATTTTGACAGCAGAATTTCATACTTTGCACCTTCAAAATATTTCACGAAATTCCACAGTTTCACACAACTCTACCTACACTGACGATAAATGTGATATTCTCAATGCAGGTCTGAGCACAATAAAAATATTAGCAATATGTGCCATTTTGTATCCTGACATGCATTACATAAATATATAGTTATAGATATAGATATAGATATAGATATAGATATAGATATAGATATAGATATAGATATAGATATAGATATAGATATAGATATAGATATAGATGCAGACGCAGACGCAGATGCAGATGCAGATGCAGACACAGATATAGAGGTGCAGATACAGATACAGATAAGAGAGAAAGGAATTTCATCAATAATTCAAGTGTGTATGGTAGGGGGAAGGCATTTCATCAATAATTAAAGTGTGGCTGCTAGCAATCAAGCAGTGTGGAATGCATACAGCTCAAATAGGTACCAGTGTTTAAGTTCACTGGAATTACAAAGGCTTCCCATTTCATGTTTACAATTTATAGAACACAAACATGCTAGACTTTTAAAAGATTTGCTGGTTGCATTAAATTCCTATTTCTCAATATCATAAACAGTGTAAGTAATGATACGCCCATGTATCCCAATTTTAGTGTAGGGAGAAAGTAGCATACTGTAACTTTAAAGCTTGTTCTTGGGTTTTCATGTGAGGTTCCCTTCGAGGAATAACTTGAAGGGTTGAGGAGCACAGTGTGATCGAGTAAGGAATGTGGGATGGGGAGGACCACTGTCACCCCAGCAACCTTCCAATGTTGAGTGGTTGGTGTGAACGCTAGCTCGGAGCAATGACATTATAGAAACATAGAAACATAGAATTTGACGGCAGATAAGGACCGCTTGGCCCACCTAGTCTGCCCATTTTTCTACCTAACAGATAAGCTGCAGATCCTAGTTAACCAACAGCTTACTTATGAGCAGCAAAAATCAGATTCATTTATTTTGGGCAGGGTGTTGCCACTCGAAGCAGACAAAAATAATTTCTTTTTAGGCGGCCTGTTCTTTAGAAAGCTGAGATTCACTTAGTGATCTGATATCTCTCTGAACTCCTCAGTGAGATACCCGAATAGCAGACAGGCACAATTTCATTGTATCATGTTCCTGACTGAGAGCACTTGTGGAGTGGGAGTGTTTAGGGAGTTCGCAGGGGTAGGTGAAATGGGATTCTACTAAGTGTGTAAGCTATCATTTTGACTGGACACTTCCAGGATGAGTTGGAAAGAGATGCAGGACAGAACTTCTGCATGTCCGCTGGAGCACAGGGCGGGTTGGCGCATCTTCTGACAGGCATACTGGGAGCAGCATTAGTAATTAATTGCAGCATATTAAAAAAATAGAAAGACGAAAGGTACAGGGGCCTATTCTACAGGCTGGGGAGAAATTTCCATGGTACACCTGCAAATTCCATGGTCAGCTTTACCTCATAGGTCAGCCTGTATAGGCATATAACTCTCTATAGTCAGCAGGGAGGTCTGCTTTGTGCAGAGTGCACCTGTTAGTGCTTTAGTAACACTATTAGGGGGCCATATTCAAACAAGTTTAGGTCACTCGCACTGTGCCCTGACCTTGTTTAAATGTAGCACATTTAGGGCCTAGTGCTAATTTGTGTTCAGATTGAGACTCTGTGATGAGCAAATTGAAACTTTCTAATATTCTCTCCTTTTTTAAAAAATGATTATACTTTTCCCATGCCCAACTTGTTCACATCAGCAAATTTCTCTCTCCCAGCCCTGTTACCTGCTTTCCATGGGACTTACCTCTGGCCTGTGCAGTGCCCCACTGTTTTCCCACCATGGCAGTGTCCCTTAGGTTCCCCAGGCCTGGGAGGAGCCGAAGTCCAGTTGTGGTCAGCAGCCTAGTGAGCAATGCAGGGCCTGGAGAGAGAGAGAGAGAGAGAGAGAGAGAGACAGACAGACAGACTGTGTAATCTGCTACAGTTCAAGGAGACTTTTTCTTCCCTTACATTCCATCCCTGAGCACCTCATGTTCATGGACTAAGCAGATATCTGCACACCAGCATGCAGATGTCCTAGTCAGGAGGTGCTCTGCCTACCCATTGCAGCTCCACTGCACCTGCCACCTGTGGTCACCTAAGTGGTGATGTTGCATGGAGCACACAGATCTCCCTCCCTCCTCAGAGGAGGAGGAGATCATCCCCTGTGACACTCAATCCTCCTCCCCCCCAGCCAACCCCCACTGACTCGTGTTCACTTCTAAACCTGGATCACCAGCTTCATGAGCCATAGTGTTACTGCTACGCTGACAGATCAGCCCAAATATGCTGTCCTAAGTGTGCAGTATCAATTAAGGAAGCTGTGTGTCTGCTCAAGGATAAGAACATTGTACAGGTGCACAAGGGAAGCTTGCTAGCATCCATATTCAAATGTTCAGCAGTTTTCGTGTCTGCTCAGAGGTACTGTACTATGAAGAGTGTGCTACTTGGTGCCTGAGGCAGGCTTGGCAAACACTGTGTAGAAGAAGTGTATGCAGTCTGTGTAACTGCTGAAGTATACAATGAGATGGTGTGCTTAAAGAAGGAAGACTGCAGCCTCGTAAGCTAAAATAAAAGAGAGAGTAAACAGGCTGCATGTCTATACTGCCTGATTAGTATAGCAGGCTGTGACCTGTAATAGAGGCAAATTTGGTTTTGAGTATATTTAAAGCTGTTAATTAATGACAAGTAAAACAATCCTGACAAGCTGCAGGGTCAATAAAACTGTGTTTGTACCTGTTGTCTGTTGTTCATGTCTTCACTGTGAGCTTGTCCTGACTAATTGGTTCTACATTTTCCACATTTCTCATGTCTGTACCCTCAACATGACACCCAGGTCTGTGGTAAAATGATTTGGGGCAACAAACTGGAGTAACATCATTGTAAGTCCCTGGGAAGAGTTTACATAGTATGAGGTAAAGGAAAGTACTCCAGAACCTTTGGTTGTCAGAGTTCTGCACGTACTGTACGTATTGTACTATAAGTTACAATTCCTGACTAGCTCAAGGTAGGACTAATTTGGAGTGTGGTACCAGAGTCTATAATATTTCCTGTAAGTTCATACTTCACACTACAGTTATTTTCTACTCACTTACTTCTGTTAAAAATGGTAAGCCCCCTAGGAGTCCCTTGTTTCCACAATATGATCAGGTTAGGATTTCCAAAGCACTGGCTGTGGACACAGATGCATGCCAAGCCTGCATCTGTATCCATCTGTTTGTATTCAGCCAGCGTTGCTGCTGTTTTCAGTCATTATGTTCATTTATGACAACAAGTCTCAATTTGTGGCAGAAAATGGAAGCAATTTCAAGTTGTGTCCATTTTAGTTGCACTTGTGTCTGTTTTGATTGTGAACATCAGATGCAGATAGACCATCTAATATTGGGTCAAGCAGGTCTGGACAGATGTTCCTTTTGAAAATAGTGGCTAATGTATCCTGGACAGATCCTTTAGAAACTCCTGCTCATTATGTAAATATAACTGGGCAGGATTTTTGAAAGTATCCACCCAAGATGGGTCTGCTGTTATTTTCAGAAATGCTTCCAAACCCATTAGACCAGCTATTAGATGACCTAAAAGCATCCAAAGATGGTGTCCAAAAACAATGATGCAAGTGTATCCAAACTGGGCAAAACTCAGTTGCTCCCCATTTCTATCAGAAATGATGACTTTTTGTTGTTAACAGATGCACTCTCAGAAAATAGCACCAGGGCTGCCTGGACACAAGCCACTGGACACAGATGCAGAAGCATCATGCATTAGCTTCTGCATCCAACCCAGAAATTCCCACTAACTGTGTTTAAATGAGGGCATTTTTGGGCCATCCTGGTAATGCTGAGGGTTGAGGCACTGGACACCACACCTCGCAGTACGCCAGCGACAAGGGTTCGGGAGCGAACTCGGGTGCCGGGAGTTGGCAAGGGAAGGGTTGAGGATGAGTGCCCTCATGGTGCTCTCCTTCCCAGGGAAAGATGGGTGGGATGCTCTGGCATGCCAGCGGCCCCCGGTGGAGGCCGGTGGCACTGCAGCATGCCAAGCAAGCACATAACTAGCATGGTCGACGCCGGCAGGGTTGCAGTGTGCCAGTGCATCAATGTGCACCATGCAGGGAGGGGGCTGGGGTAGAGCATAGAAAAGGGACAACACTGGCACCATGGACCGGCAATGGCACCTCTCTCCCATGCCTTGTGCCAGGCCAACTCTGACTGGTCTTTCAGTTCCTCCAGCATGAGCCCTACCCTGCAGCCAGAGTCTGACTTACAAGAGCACCCAAGAGGAGGGGGTGACCCACCCCAGGTGGGTTAAACCAGGGGTGCTGGCTGCGGCGAGGGGGGGGAGAGAGGAGGAGCAGTTCGGGGGGGGCATCAGGTCAGCAGGACATGGACTAGGATGCCCGAGAGAGGTTCCACGGGGCTGTGACTGGAGGGAAATAAATTCAAAAAAATAAAGAAAGAAATGAGGGCATTTAAAACTGTATTTTGTAATACAAGTACATGTCTTTGAAATGTACCTAAGGATATATAGTTGGACAGGTATATTACAAATATATTTTGATAAATGTATGGAGGAAGAGCTTCAAAACATCCATCAACAGTATCAAAACATTTCATCCAAATGCAGAAGCAAGTACATCCAAACTGGTCAAAACACACAGCTGCAGCCATTTACTGTTGCAAATCATGACTTTTTACTATATTGGGCCACAATGTCTGAAAATAGCAGCAGGGCTACCTTGACTCAAGTTGATGGTTGCAAACATGGGCACAGTATGCATTTGCATCCACGTCCAGCCCTTTTGAAAATCCCCCCATGGTGTTTAAATCTTTTTAAAGAAGTTCAATTTGGTTTATAAACATCAATGTAAACCCCATCCAACACTGTTGTAAATTAATACTGTTGTGCAGAACTGAGAAATTAATTTCAATATGTATTTCTTCTGCAGAAATGGATAATTTATAAAAGTCACAGAATTCTGCAGGGGGAACTCTGATTCTGCCTGACTCAGCATGTAGAAATGAAGTCCAATAAGGCAACTGTTGAATTCAACAGGAGGAATTCTGATTTAACAATAGAATTCTGCTACTGTCTGTATGGAAAGCGCTTTGATTTCATAGAAAACATCCTGCTGATAAATATTTTGATAAATGTATGCTATTTAAATGCCTCTATAGAAGTTCAATGTTTTTTTAATTACTCTAAACCTCATTTAATATATTTTTGAAATGTACAGAGCTATGTTTATCAGAATTGATAAATTCCAGTGAATGGAATTTCTTCTGCAGAATTAGAAAATGTGCTGAACTTTTTGAATTCTACAGGTGAACTCTGGTTCTGCTTGACCCTACAGGTGGAACTTTGATTCTGCCTGACTCTACATGCAGAATCAGAGTTTCACCACTCAGACTCCAAATTCTATAGGGGAAAGTCTGATTCCACTATGGAATGTTACTCCTGCCTTTGAAGAAAATGCTTTAACTCCATGGAAGTTCTGCCAAAAGATATTCAAATTCACAACCAGCTGAAAATAAATCCTGCCTAGCATTGAACATTAAATATTAGAAAATGGGCTAAAGATCCCCACTCTCTGACTGGGCAAGAGCCATGCCACGGGGTACATTAAGTACCAGCAGAGCCTGGCAAAGAACACAAGCCAGTCCAGCATGCTTCACTTCATGCTTATATTGTTGTGCCCTTGCCCCTACACAAATTTGAAAAGGCTGAATTTAGCCATTTTTATCTACTCGCTAAGTGAGTTAATGACCCCCCCCAAAAGTAACATGGATTTCCCCACTGAAGCTCATATGCTAGTTACTTCAAAATTAATTCTTATTATTTTGTTTTAGGTCAACCCCTAATCAGAAACAGTGGTAATTGTAGTGCTAAACCTAACGTTAAGCTTACAGTCTTATGCCTACCTTGGAAGCCATGAACACACATGTGCTACCATTCAGCATCAGGAAGCAGCTTCCACAAATGGCATGCCACCACCTTTCTTCTTTACTGTGCTCCTGATCCCTGTCCCAATCACAAGAGGTAAACCAAAAGAAAAAATGCAAACAGCAAAAACTAGGCGTGGGGGAGAATTTGGAGTACAGGAAACAGACCTCAAATGGAAAAAAAAACACTCATTAAAAAAACAGCCAAGCCTTCTATTGACAAGTGCAGCAGTAGACTACTTTAAAAAAATGTCTTTAATTTTAATGACTTAAAAGTGTTATTTTTTGTATTCTTTTAAATTTTTTAACTAAAATTTTAATACATACCCATTTTCTAAGGTCAATAATACCCTACAGGGAATGTGGTATGGACTATACTGGACCTTCCCATGGGCTATAATGCTTTCCCCCTGCGGTGTCAAGCCTCATTATGTCCCTGGATGGTCAGGTATATCCCAATATTGCCCACCCTGTCAGGTATTATTGCTTGTTTATGAAATCTGTTCTACTAGCAAATTACATACTGCAAGTGACATCACTTACAAACGTGTATTTTTATTACCAAACTTTTACTAAATAGTGTAATTGTCAGAGTATCAATTTCCAAAACACAGAAAATTGTGGGATTCTGCAATTGTGAAGCTTGATTAGTTTAGGTAAAATACATGTAATATAGGTTGACAGGATCAAGGGGAATCTGGGATGTATTATCAGTTGGCACTGAAGGCAAAGTCCTTAAGAACATATACATATTTGTGGTGCTCATGATTTAAGTCTAACATACAGAATTTTATTTTATGTGGCATCTTTCATACTAACATACTAAAATACTCTACACACAATAGGAAAGTTATATAAAATAGGTATCATATTTACAAAACAGTGGAACTGGAGTATGCAATGAAAAGGGTGATATTAGTTAATTAGTTACAATAGTCAGCTGTTGTCCAGGGGTGGTACCCTGAGCCACAGCCCATTTTCCAGTGTAGACTGGGAGTCAGAGGTTGGGGGATTTACAGGATTTAGGAAAACAAAATACGTAAAAAATACAGGACGGTGCAATTAAACAACTTTGCAATTATACAAAACTTCCATAAGATAAACTCTTCAGAGCAGCAAAACGGTTACTGGAAGTACACAAAAATGCAGTGTTGTAATAAAAGGACACACTGTAAAGTAATGCAATATCACATAGGAACCATGCAACTGGCAGAGAGAAGTGCTAGGGGAGTAAGTGGGAATGGAGCAAGGAGAAAAGAGTAGGCTTGGGACTGAAAATAATCGACACCTACTGTGGCAAGATTTGTGCCATAATATGCTCCAGATCAGACCATCATACTAAATTTTAAATCAAAAGCTACAGAATAAAAAAATATGCCCCTGCAGCCCACATAATTGTTAATATCTACAGAGCTAGATGGTTAGGGAAATATAGGAAAGTAGCAATAAGTGTAAAATGGACAATATTTTTTAGCAGTCCATTACCAGATTGAATACTTTACATCACCATCATACATACTGTATTTAAATATTCCACTGTATTATTGATGACACCTTTTACTACTGCTCTCCCTCCTAGGAGTTTGTTTGTCAGTGTTTAAGATATTAACAGCAAATTTGTTAGGGTTAGAAATCTGACCCTCTCAATTTTTGTTGTCACTGATTCCAAATGAAAACAGATGTTCAGCCTCAGAACATATTTGTCCCAGAAGATTTGATGGTTCTAATGTTAGCTTTGATTGATGGTGTTGCAAAAAACCTCTAACACCAAAATTTAGAAATGTGATCATTCACGGCATGATGTGTACTCTATGAATTTTTGTATTTCACAAGGCTTGAGGGTTGTTTTACCCACAAAGTAAAAACAATTTGAGTTTGCTTTGTAACCCAGACAGATGTGCTCAGTAAATACAGCAGCTAATGACTGCTGCAACCAGTTCTCTACAATGTGTTTGTCATCCTTCACAGTAATAAAATCGCAGCTCATACATCAGAAACCATTTCAATATTTATTTTCGTGACTTATTTCACAAAGTAACTTGGCCTCAATCAGAAAATTAGCTGCTTAATTTTTTTGAATTACAGCTTACCAAACCAAAACCTGCAACATTCTGTTATGATTTCTGTAGATCAGAGTGGATTTTGCAGATGTTTGGATGTAACATGATTTTCCTTAAGAGTGCAGGAGATGAGCAAATCCATAAGATAACTGGAAATTAATATCACTGCAGTAGCTTTGACATGAGTGATAGGCAATCTAAAAGACTGCCTGTATGTGTGCGTGCATGTGTGTGTGCGTGTGTGTGTGTGTGTGTGATATTATAAATATTACTAATAGAAATTAGCATTGCACATGGAACAGCTGACTTGCAGATATTTTGATGTGTGCCATTTAAAGGTTCTGCATCCCAAATTTGCAACAATGACAATTTATTGTTAGTCTTTGATATTTTCCTAGTATTAACAATCAAACTTCAGGGTAGCAGCAAATTTCCAGTGTCACAAGAGCACAAAGCTACAATGTGAATATCTTTGAGATTTTGAACTCATTAGTATTAAAGATACATGTTTTAAGTTGACTGTAAAATAGTAAAACAAGTTACACACACATCGCCATTTTATACATAGACATGCTCTAGTTTTTGCAGAAAAAAACACATTCAGTCATTGGTTAGGGTTAAAGCAAAAAGTGACAAAAAAGTTGGGACAGGTGACGTAGGGCTAAAAGTCCACTGAATTTTTATGTTGGCTTGCACATGCACAGCCAACATATTGCAGTAGTAACAGATTTGGAAGCATGGTCACTGTTGGGCAAATGCAGGGCACGCATCAGTAGGTGCATCCCTCATTCCCCAATGAGCCAGCAGCAGGCGCCGACATCATGAATCCCTAATGTGGCCACCAGATCTAAGAAAAGGTCCACTGCAATGAGAGCGAGGTTCTCATGCAGTGGGACCACAACACACCTCCCGACATGCAGGCAACATGGTGGCAGTGACTGCTGCCTGTCACAATGCCAATGGAGAGCCCACTCCCCATCTGCAGACCCTGCTCCCATTTAAAATGTATGCCGAGGGGGTGCCCGATCCTCCTCAGCATCATTTGCCCCCCCAACAGTCTTTCTTTGCCAACAGGGGAGCCCACTCCCCGTAGGCATAATGTCACCCCCGCTTTTGTTGTATGTCGACAGGGGTGCCCAATCCCCCATCGGCTACAGCACCCCCCCAAAACACTTAGGTGGCATGCTGGGAGCCCACCCCAGTGTGCCAAACCTGTGGAACAAAAAAAAAGTCCAACAATTTTTTTTTTAAACCTGTAAAAAAGAAAACAGTCCCTCGTGGTCTCCCTACCCCTCCCACAACCCACACCCACCCTCTGGACACCCTGCCTCCCCACACCCCCCCTCACCCAATACTTGCCTCTGGAGCCTGACATGATGATCTTCGTGAACTGGAACTGTCTGCACTCTTCAAAGCCAACTGTGAACTGAAGAAATGCTGGTAAGCTGTATAATGGCATAAATAAGGTTTTTCAACTTTGGTGCATATCTCAGCCATTTTGGGAATTTTGGCACCAAATATTCAACATGGGGTTATTGGGACCCCTTCTCATGAATTCAGGCACTGTCATGGCATTATTCAGTCCCAAAAGGTGATTTCATGGTCACTGCATGGAATCACCTTTTGGGACCAATTAACGAAATGACAGTGCCACTGTTCATGAGGGGAGCTCTCAAAAAGCCTATGTTGCAAAGTTGGCAGAAAAAAATCCAAAAAATGACTGTTTTATGAGCATGCATTGCACAGTTTTCATGCACACTTATAACTTTGTGAATCTGTAATATTTTCACTCCAGATTTTCAAAATTGGAATTTTTTTCCACACCTCCTTATGAACAGTACAGCCGTCATTTTACATATCCTGGCCGAAATGTGTTTTCGCACGTCCGGTGCAGAATAGCACATCGTTGTGTGAAATCAGTTTTCAGTACACTTTGAGGAAATGATGATGACACTGTTCATGAGTAGAAGTCCTAAAATGCCTATGTTGAAAATTTGGTTACGAAATTCCATAAAATGACTGTGTTATAAGTGTGCATTGCACAGTTTCCATACACCCTTGTAACTTAGCAAATTTGTAATATTTTCATGCCACATTTTCAACACTGGCATTTTTTCACTCCTCCTTATGAACAGTACAGCTGTCATTTTTCACATCCTGCCCTAAATGTGTTTTCGCACCTGTGATGCACAATGGCGTGGTCACTGTGCAAAATCAACATTTCGGACAAATTAACAAAATTAGTAGCACCCCACCCTATAGAAACTGACAGGCATCAGAGGTGTGACTTGGGATCATCAGCTGTAATGCT
Organism: Neoceratodus forsteri; assembly: GCA_016271365.2. Lineage (NCBI taxonomy): Eukaryota > Metazoa > Chordata > Ceratodontiformes > Ceratodontidae > Neoceratodus > Neoceratodus forsteri. Next base: position 807,890,103 of record CM028130.1, on the reverse strand, counting down.
CACACAATTCCACCCCCACCTGCACCCTGCAGCCAGTGACAGGCATTGTGGTGTGCCTTACAGTTTTTGGCCACAAAGTTCACTCCATTGTCCTATACTGCACCCACCTCAGCATATTTCCTTATGGAATGGGGTAAGTATAATGCCCAAAGACCCCAAAGCACACCACAACACTTTTCACTGTCTACAGGGTAGGGTGAGGTAAAATGGCATGAGCATCATAGCTGATGACCCAAAGGCACACCCCAATGCCGGTCGGTCTATGCAGGGTGCAGATGGGGTTGGTGTCACTTCGATACTTCACTGCCATTCCTATTATGCATCTCTAACTCTGGCACTACCAATGCCAATGCCAGTGAGACAACATTCGGCATTGACAAATGCTTGTTATGATTGTGCTGAGATTGTGTTGTGTGGTGTTACATGGAGTTTCAATGATTAGTCAGAATATTGTTGGTATTCACCTAACTGCGGCACCTTCTTTCAAGACACAGAAATTTGCTGGCACACCACTGTTTTGCAAGAGCATGTCAAAGTTAGAGTAATGTCAATGCAGCTTTTAAAAATCATTCAGACCAGCAGGAACATCACTCAACACAATCATGAAGAATCAGGGGACATCGTAGCCTAACATCACATTTCCTTACTTCTGTGGCTGATCACATGAACCATGACTGATGTTTAAACACAGTTTTTTTGCAACAAATTTCAGTTCTTTTTGAAAGGATATTTTATAAATGTACTTTTGTTTTTATTGCCTTTGGCTGGCATTGCCAAAACTGTTTGCACCAAGCAATCATTGGCAGCCAGTGGTTCTCCTCACACTCACAGTTTCCCCATACCAAATGCTTGTTTGGGTCCAGTGGCACTCCCATTTCCTCACCCTGCCTCAGGCTAAGCAGTCTCAGACATTCAATGGCATCCTCTTCCTTAATCAGTTTCTGTGCCAAGCAGTCACTGGTGTAAAGTGGTACCATGTCACTAACTAAGGAGTACCTGGCATCCCATAGCACCATTTCCCTCACCCTGTCTTAAGCCAAGTAGTCATTGGTATTACATGACATCTCTATTCCTCAATCCACCCCAAACCATGTAGTCTATATGATCTAGTGGCACCCCTTTCTCCCCCCTCACATTGTGCAGTCCCTGGCATCCCATGTAACCCCATCCCTCATCTTGCCCCCAAGCCAAGCAGTCCCTGGCAGACAGTGTGACCCCCATTGTCATGCTCCATGCTAACTTACCTCTGCCATCCAATGACACCCCACTCCCTCTCCCTGCCCCAGGCCAAACAGTCACCTGTATCTGATGGTACCTCCTCTCTTATCCTGTCCCTAGAAAAGCAATCCTTGGCTACCAGCTACAACCCCCTTCCTCACCCTTTCCCAAATCAAGCAGTCCCAGGTTCCAGTAGAACTACCTCTCTGGTTAGATGATGGCTTACACAGCCCAACCATTTACCTCTGCAACTGGCTGCCATCTGAAATTAATTCATTAGCCCAAAACTATGTTATAATAACAGATGTACATTTTACCTGCTTCATTCAGTGATGGTTTTGCAATAATTGGATTCAGATGGTGGCTGAGAGAAGCAAATGGAGGAGTAGGGCTTTTGTCATCTGTGGGGATTTGTTTTGTGATGGTATTCAGTGGCATGGCAAATAGACCCTTGTAACCTGAAGTTGATGATGGGGTTGAGGGGAGAACAAATATTTTTTCTTTACTTTTACTGATGATAGGAATAGGCACCTGGTGCCAAAAACATTGTATGTGGGTTGGGGCACTGTTTTGGGCACTAGCCATCTAACATAGATGGGATCTCAGTGGCTGCAGCTGGTGTTAGGTTGGTTTAGGACACTAGCACTGTACAATATATGGGCTAGAAGTGGCCATATTTGATATTCAGAGGTAGTTGGAGCACTAACATCCACCAGAGATGAGCTCCTGGTTGCAGCACTTTATGATGTTTTGGGAAGTTACTATTGTGACAGTAGATATGATCTCCTGGTGCCTCAGAAAATTCTAAGGGGTGAGGGTCAGGTTAGACAGGAATTTAACATGGGTGACTTATGCTGGTGAAAGACTTCTTCTGTCAGTTTCTGTTACTGAGGGAGTTTTAAAAGTGTGTGATTGTGTGACACCAGGTATAGGCTCCTGGGTGCCACAAATCTTTGGTGGGGGTCTTGACACTTCTGTGACACAGGAGTGGACTCCCAATGTTGCACATATTTGCAGGTGTTTCTGAGAAAATGACAGCATCAGAGATGGGCTGCTGGTGTTGCTTTGGAGACTCAGAGAGTTGGAAGGATGTAACTTGCACTGGGAATGAGCTCCTGGTGCCACAATGGCCACCAGACTGGCAGGGTATTGGATTGGAGCTCTGCTCCTGCTTTTCTGTGAACTGACTTTATGTGCTGTGTGATTTTTAACTCAGTAAAAATAACAAAGCTGGTCTCATACACCAATTGGAAATAAAAGAGTGAAGTAAAGCTTCTTCCTTAAATTAACTATTTATTCATGCTTGAAATAAATTAAAAAGGCAACACCAAGGCATACACCCACAGCACCCACTGTCTCTTCTTTGTTTCAAGCTGCACTGGCTCTTTGTCAAGAGTATGTGGGTTCTAATCTTACTCACTTAAGTATACAAAGTTCATCACATGGTACAAATATACAAATGCTTTAATGAGAATTAATTAAAATAACAAATGACTATGTTAGGAACCCATCACAAAGTGCTACATCAATATCTGGGGGGGGGTATTGATAAAGAGACATGTATTTAAACCACCTTATGTGTCTCAAAACATACACATGCCATGTCTCTAATTATGTTAAAGTAGATAAAAAATTTTACTTAGGCCTACACATATGAAAACACCTCACTTAATGTGAACATACTATAATACATACAGTAAATTGTAATGTGTGATCTGTAAGCACATTTTATCCCTTTTTTATCTGCCCATACTTTTTCCCATGCTTTTGGGCAGTTAATTTTGAAGTTCTTAGTATTTTGTTTACATGTTAGAGTTGGTTGCAGAGCTAGTAGTAGGATATCAGGAGTGGTACCTGTAGTTTTATTATTTTCTAGTTTATCTTTAAATACCAGTACCATTTTCTCATTTCATTCACCTGCAGTCTTCTTTCACACATGGTTGTTCATGTTGTGCCAGAGAGCTGTTTTTGTCAGAGAGAAAGGTGCAGTGCAGCTGCCGGCGTCTGTGATTTCAGAGTTCAGTGGCTGTGTTGGGTCCATTTCCACCTGTTTCTTGGACTGAGATGTGGAGCAGTAGAGTTGCAAAGAGGCATGAGAGGCCATTGGTGGCCTCTAAAGGAAGAACATGTCTACAGTAGGCTGGGAACTTTTGCAGGAGTATGTTGGAGCCAGAGTGAGCCAGGGTGCCCTTAGCCAGAGGGGTGAAGATAATACTAATGATCCTGCATTATTTGGAAGGCCAGGACCAGAAGATGCCCTAGGGATGGAAACTAGAGATGGCTGTCTAGTTCCCATACCCAAGGATCCCACTGGACTGAGTGGGCAGGTAGCCAGTGGGCCAGCTGCCTCACTCTATCCCTTTTCGGTGGTGTTATGAAATGCTAGTTCAATAAGGAACAAGACTGCCATTATGGCAGGTCTAATTTTAGGTTCCTCTATTGACATGGCTTTCATCACAGAGAGCAGGCTGGGTGATAATGCTTTGCCTATGCTAACAGAGGCCATCCTAGCTGGCTTCTTCATCTCCTTTAGATCCAGGTTGAACTTCACCATGAACCCAGGGGGAGAAAACTCAACATTTGACTGTGTGTTTGTGCTTAGTGGTCCAGGTGCTGGATGCAGAATCCTCTTGGTGTACTGGCCTCCAGGACACGAGGAGAGTTTCCTGAGAAAATGGCAAACTTCATAACAGAGCGGGTGTTGGAGTCAACCACATGGCTTATTCTGGGTCACTTCAATGCCTGGATCAAAGATGAGCTCTCACGCTTTGGAAGAGATTTCCTCCAGTTGATGGAATCACTGGGCCAAGCTCAAGTTGTTACTTCTGTGACTGACCAACACAGCTAGGCCTTGGACTTAGTTTTCTCCCCTGGACTCTAGGTAAATAATCTCAAGTTTGATCTGGTCAGTTGATCAAATCATTACACATTCAAGTTCTACTTCAGAGCACCCTCCTGTGGCCCTCCCCTTGTGGAGATGGTTAAGATCACCATCGGCCTAGCCCCTCCTGACCTCACCAACCTGCTACGACCTGCACCCTCGGTGATACCTACTCACAGCTCCACCAGTCTTTCCCTCCAGATTCCCCGCTGTTGAACTACTCAAGGCCAGAGATCTTTCTTCTGTACAACCCCCTCTGGATGACGTTCCCAGTGCCATCTCCTCTGAAAAAAAATAGGCCACTTTAAAACCACCCTCAGGGAACATCTCCGTTCCTCGAGCACCTGCAACTGCTACTAGCCCACCCCCTGGTGCTATCTCCAACCACGGAATGTATGACTTCTCCAGGCTTGCCTCTTTCCCCCACTGTTTCCCCCTCAGTTCCCCCCTTCCCCTCTCACTCCCCTTATGGCATGAACTTGGACCTTTAACCTAAGTCCTTGACTGATCTTGAACTACAACAAAGGATCTCCATCCTGCTAACCTTCTGATCATTGCACTCCTACAGTTTTCCTCCCCCAACTTCTGAATACCTCTGTTTTGCTTACTGCTTGCTAATGTGTATTTGTTATATATTTATGTAATTCCTGTTCCATCACTGCCTCTGTATTGTATCTCTGAACACTATTTTGTGCTGTTTGTAATGCGACATAGAGCCTTTGTAAATGTGCCTCTGTCTCAAAGGTGTGTAATTCCGATATCTCTAATAAATAAATAAGTACCGCCCTTTAAAAGGGCTTGGCACAGAAGGACTACTGATGGTGCTGAATATCTCAGAGATGTTGGCAGCATGTGAGATAGGATTGGAGAAGCCAGTTTCAACCTATAACAGGGTGGTAGCCAAGGCCCTCGATTCTGTAGCACCGATCCGTGTACGATCCTTGGTCTCATACTTAAAGTCCCCATGGTTTGATGGGGAGCTTAAGGAGTTGAGGAATAGGAGTCAGAAGTTAGAGCACTGCTGGAGAAAGTCTAGGGCTTAGGAGGACAAACCAGCTTTGAGAATTCATCACATTGAATATCAAAGAGCAATCTCACACATAGGAAGGCAGCATTTCTGTCCAGTGAGATTGCGGCTAGGAGAAAATGACCTGCTCAGCTATTCAGTACTGTGGACAGGTTATTACCTCCAGCCTGTCTTCAGTTGGTAAGAGCATTATCAACAGATAGGTGTGAAGAGTTTGCCAGATTTTTCTCAGACAGGGTGCCCTCTATTATGACTGGGTTCTCTCTAGATGGGCTGTTGTAGCCTGGCAGAGTTGAACAGGGATCTCTAGAATGCACTGAGCTGTCCTGGACAGAGTTTTGGCCAGTCTTGATCCACAAGGTTTTAGAGGTGATTTTGGAGCTGTGGTCCATGTTTTGAAAACTTAAGCCAGGCCCCACATGTCTACTACTGAGGTGCATGGGAACTCTGGAGTCAGTGTTCACTGGAATTATCTGTTGATCCTTGTCAGAGGAAGTATTTTCAATGACATTGAAAGATACCATGGTTCAACCTCTCTTCAAGAAGCCAGCTCTGAACTTGGCTGTTCTAGCAAATTATCACCCAGTCTATAATCTGCCTTTTTTAGGAAAGGTTATTGAGAAGGTTGTGATGCTGCAGCTTGAGGCACATCTCTCATCCCATGACTTCTATGCGCCCCTCCAATGTGGTTTCAAATCTGGGCATAGCAGTGAGACAGCATTAGACAGAGTGTATAATGACCTTCTTAGGGCAAGAGACAAGGATGAATGGTCAATTCACATTCTCCTTGATCTTTCTTCAGCTTATGACACTGTGGACCATCACTAGCACTTTCATCTACTGGTTTGAGTCTTACCTCCAGGACAGGAAGTAAGAAAGTGGCGATGGGTACTTTCTCATCATGCTCGATGCCCGGCCTTGTGATTTGCCCCATGGTTCAGTCCTCTCATCCATGCTGTTTGCAGTGTACCTGTGGCTCTGGGAAGGATCATTTGACAATACAATTCAGGATTTCATTGCTATGCAGATGATACCCAATTATATTCATTTTTTGCACTGGGGACACCGGATGCTGTTGAGATGCTAAATTTATATGCAGTTGATATCCAGAAATGGATAGAATCTAGATGGCTGAGGGTTAACCAGGATAAGACTGAGGTGCTAGTGATCCAGCTGGGTTGGAAGTGGGGAACAGATGTAGTCATGGAAGAGATGGGGCTTTGGCTCAGGTCATCCATGCTGTTGGCCTCTGCCAAGGTGGAAAATCTGGGAGTCATTTTTGATGAACTTCTGACACTGAAGGCTCAGGTTTTGGCTGTAGATAAGAATGGCTTTTACCATCTGAGAAATATAATCCAGATCAAGTCCTGTATGACTCCTGAAGAACTGCTTACTCTAGTGCATGCACTTGTGAAATCTAGGCTCGATTACTGCAATGCACTCTACCTCAGTGTTACTGAAGGTACCCTATAATGTTTTCATCTGGTGCACAACACAGATGCCAGGTTGCTAACTGGCCTTTTGAGGTCTAGCCATGTGATCCTGGTACTGCATGATCTGCACTGGCTGCCTGTAAAGTGGTGAGTTAGCGTCAAGGTTGGTCTTCTAACACATAAAGCTCTACATGGTTTGGGCCTTGACTGCCTGTTGGACCTCCTGCATCTCATCCAGTCCTTGTGCCTCATCCGCTCCTCTGAGGAGGGCCTTCTTTGAGTCCTGTGAGCCTGGCTTAAGTCCTGCAGAGGCCATACCTTTAAGGTGGACTGCCCTCGGTTATGGAATGCACTGCCTAGGGGACTTAGGGATGCCTCTCAGTGGAGTCCTTTTAAATGGGATTGAAAACCTTCCTGTTGAACCAGGCCTTTGAGGAGTAAAGACGCATAGTGTTATTCTTTTGCTGCTGTTTATGCATATTTTGCTGTACTGTTTAAGTTATTTATGATTGTTTTTATCTATTTATTGTCGGTCACTCTGAATGGCACCCTGAGCCTTCGGGGAAGGGCACATTGTAATTTAGGCTCCAACTACTTCTAAAATGAAGAGCAGTCCCTGGAAGGGTTGTTTAAAACTACCAGATGTGCTTTGTGCTTGTAATTGGAAAAATGCTATGATCAGTGCACGGAAGCACCTTTGGAAACACAGTGACAAATGTGCTGTACATGTGCAGTAGTCATTTCATAGATATTAGTAACTTTCACATGTTCATTCTCAAATCACCTAAAGGCAAGCTTTTGTGACAGGAGCTAATAAACCTGAGAGTTTCCGGTTTCAAGTTGCTAATGTGTTTTTTCCTTTCATTTCATGTGAGCAAATAAAAGCTCACAAGTATTAAAACAAGCATTTTTCGTGTTTTTGATTTCCCTCTAATTTTAAATCCATTTACCCAAATTTCATATAATGTGAATGATTTGGAGATTCTATCACAAAAAGCTTATATGCTACTATTCTGCTTTCTAAATCAGAAAATGGCTAAGTCATAAGTGACTAAACTCACAATTTAACATAGATGTGCCTATTTAACTCTAATTATAGCTGTCAGAATGCACTAGGATTGGTTTTGGTAATTTTTAAGGTTGCATATTAATAGGCAATAACACATTATAAAGCTGGTGATATCAAATATACACTATAACATTACAGTGTTTCATAGCATTTTATTCACTATTTTATAAAGTACTCTTTGTTTTTTTAACTGGTGAGCTATTTTTTCTATAGGCACAACCGGTTATTCTTTTTTTTATTTCTTTTTCATATATCATTTATTTCCTGGTGCTCCCCCTGGTGGCCCCTTCTGACTGACCCCTCCCAGCCCTGTCACCTGGCTCCTCCAGGACTTATCTGAACCGTCATCCTCTGCCACAGGACTTGTGGTTGTACCTAGCTATCAGAGCAGGGCCTGCGGAGAGAGGTCACAGTCTTTCATCCTGCTGTCTGGGGTGTTTTACCTCCATTTTCTCCCTGGGGCCCAGGTAAGTGCAATGGGAGTGATGTTCGAGCTCCACCTCTGTTGAGACAGCCCCAGTGCCCTGTATATGGGTTTCTTTCCCTGTGTGGTGATGTAAATGTGCTGCCACCCAACCATCGCTGGGTGGCAGGCAAGCAGCGTGCCACTCTAACCCCTCCTCCCCAAGGAAAAAGAGCTGTCTTGGGATGCTCCATCCTTCTTCACCCCACTGGCCCCCGAGCTACCCAGTTCTGTTCCTGACCCTGAGTCGCCAGCTTGGCAGGAGGTAAGGCACCTCTCACCTCAACCCTCCACACCACTTGGCAGATCCAGCTCAACCAGTTATTTCCTGTAATAACCAGCTGGCACTGCATCAAGCATTAATAGCATGAGCCCTTTCTCACAACCACAAAGCTGCTGTCACTTTCATTTCCTGCTGCAGCTGTGAGAATCTGTGCGCTCCTTATTTTAAACCACAGTTAAAATCTATGACTAACAGAAAATGTTTTAATTCAGTGGTAAACTCACACTAAAAAAATTATTTAAACTATACAGGGTGCTAAGCAGTATCACATTTTTTGATTCTGCAAAGAAATAGTGATCGGCTTATAGTAAAAAGTACAATCTATCTACAGTGGAAAACTACTTAAGTTTTTATCATTTCAGGTTGGAAAAAATTGATATACAAGAAATTATAAAAACTAATGCATGGTCTGAAGGGTACTCAAATGTAAGACACGCATTTGGTGTGTGGTGCTGGATAAACCCCTCAAGCTTCACTCTGGGTGTTTATAGAGCATCACACACCTCAGGTGTGTATTACATTTTCATGCTACACTCCAGCCATGCATTATTTTTTATATAATTAAATAGTGATATTAGGTCTGGAAAAATGATAATAATACAACTGTTTTATAAATTATATGCTCAATAACACTTCATTGTTAATGTTTTAACTTCTACATTTTAGAAATATTTATTGCCTTATTTGAAATTTGTATCTTCTTTGCAACAACAAATCTGTAGCATGACAGAGATCAATTCCCCCTTAACAATTGTTTAAATGGCTAGCATGTTAGTGCAGTGGTAGTGTTACCCCAGTGACCTAGGCTGGGGAATGGACTCAGGTGTCGTTGTGACATGAATATGGTCGCTGCCAAACACAGTGCCAGAAACATACCACCTGCAAAGACTGCAGCCCCACATCCTGCTGCAATACATGTTACTGCCAAGGGATGGTAGTGAAGAACAGGTAGTTTTTGTAGGTTGCTGTACTAAATATAATCACCTCCATATCCGGGCATGAGTGGATGGGAGGTGAAGAGTGGGGGGCAGTGAAAACGTCATGAGTGCAGGGTGCTGCGAAATCCACATTGTCCCTGTCACTCACAATTTTTTCCCATCGCCCTAATTGCAGCACTGTAATTGATTTGCTCCAGTAATGGTATACAGGTTTATTGGAGAGGAGGGAGGACTAAGCAACCATTGGACAGCGCTTATCCATTGGGGAAGGGAGCACTGTATCCAGTTACTTGACTGCTATTTGGTGAAGGCCATGTGGCAGCACAGAAGACATCCTCCACTGGAAAAAGGGCCAGCACCAGACACCATGCATGCATGCCACTGCAAGCATGTGCATGTGCATCATTCACATCATTCCCTTCAGACCCTCATGGAGAAAATGGAGGAAAAAGCCCTGGTCATCCCAGGGGTTGATGATGTCCTCCCCCACAGGTCCATGCACAATCAATGTGGCTGGCCACACACTACTGTTATGGTCCTGGTAAGTGGTAAATAAAGAGTAAGTCCATGAGAAGGTCTATGACAGGGCTGGGGCAGTTCCAGGGGGAGGCAAAACAGGGGTTGGTGAGCAGAAAATATGGGTTAAAAAATAAGTGCTCAGCTGGCTGGTACAGTGGTAGTGGCAGCACTACTACTTGCCATCCAGATGATTTGGGATCACACCTTAAACCTAGGACATCTGGTGGCAACTGGTGAGGTTGTGTTACAGCACCCAGCTTGGAAAGCTCTTGCCTTGAGGAGGGATGGGCACCTCCTTCTGTTGTACAACCTCCCCATGGTGGCCCAAGAGGGGTGTCATGTGAGAAGAAACAGTGCTGCTTTACAGAATGGCCTTACATTGGCATGTAGACCCTCAGTTGGGTTGTGATGCAGAGGCTTCACAGTCCCAGAGCAGGCAGGCGAACAGGGAAGGTCCAGAGGATGGATGGGGCTTACCCATCCTTCTGATGGCACAGATTGGTGAACTGTTGGGTCTCTTCACAGGAGCAAGCCCTGTGGGTAGGATGAGGGGTGGGGCCATGGAGCAAAAAAAAAGGGGATGGACTTGGAGCAGAAAAATGTCCTTTTTTTAACCATGCCCAACTCCTTCTGGTATCCTGAGAGAAGTAGTCTCCTCAGAGGCCTGATCCTCCTCTGAGGTCCTGGCTGTGGTGGACAAGCCACAGGTTATCTCTCTGGAGGCCAGAGTTAGGAGTGAAAGAAGGCAGAAATGGAGTGTCAGTCCTCAGAGGTTCCACTTGTAGAAAAGGGACACTGATGGTGATGGAAGTAGGGTCTTTTTCAGGCCCGGGGTGTTAGAAAAGGAAAGTATGAAAAAAGGAAAAACCAAAAATTAGTTTATCTGTAAATGGTTTTCATTAAATAATGAGTGGATGTGGCTGCCAGTGAAAAATAGCAGTTACCATCAATAGAACTCAGAAGGAATACATTACAAAATTGGATTTCAAGCCATTTTCTTTTTTTATGCCCTTTACTGTTTAAGCACATCAGAGACTCATTTAGGAACCTCTGCTTTGTGATACTACAATCTGTTGCTCTGGAAATGACTACAGCACAATGTCTTTTCTCAGTCTACACCCTCTTGGCCATAAAAACATAAGACATATAGACGTATGGATGGGAATAGGCCATGATGCCCATCAGGACTGTCCCTGACTTCTCAGTAGTTCAAACAGTAGAGCTTGATACTCCCCCCACCCCCGTGTGTCTGTCCAGGTTTGCCTTAAAACTATAAACAGTAAAGTTCCAGTTTCTCTACTGATCTGGGCAGGCCAATACAGTGCCATACAACTCTGTGAGAAACATACAATTCTGTGAGAAAAGACACCTCAGTTCCCTTCTCAGAGAGTGTCCCCCTTCAGTTCCTAACCATGTCCTCTAATAAATATAGTATATTTGTGCTTTTAAGTGTGACACTGATGTTATCCATACGGGTACTCTAATCTAACATTTTGTATTGAAGAATTAAGACCACCAAATCTTCTTTGTTTTCCAGATAATGTCCTAAATTGTTGGTTCTAAATGCATATCTAAATCTTCTAATACCATTTTCTATTCTGAACTTTCTCCATGTTATTAATATCCTTCTTTAAGTGTGAGGACCCAAACTTGCAGCAGTACTTAATGTGAGGTCTGACAACTGGCCTGCACAGCAGCAATATTTATGTATACAATAGTTCTACTCAAAACATTCCTTGGTGTACAATACAGAAACTGTGCTGCTTTTTTAGCCAGTGTTTTACTTTGTCTGTTTCAGGTCCTCAGTGACTATGGCTTCCTGGACCTTTTTTCCTCTAGTTCTATTTTTTTCACTAAAGAGATATTTAGCATACAGTACTAATGTGTGCCCTCACAAAAACATTACTACACATTTTATAGAAGATGAATTTAGTTTTGTTCTGTTTAAGTTGCCACTCTGTCAGTATCCCTTTCCATGTTGTCTGTTTGAGTTTTTAGTATTCCACCCAGTTTTGTGTCATCTGCAAGTTGTCCCCCAGTTTTTCATCCCCACCTCAATGACACTGGTGCATATATTGAACAGGATGGATGTGAGCACTAAGACCTGCAGCTGTCCACTTGTTACATTATTGACCTAGGATGTGAAACTACGAGCATGAAACTACCACTTCTAATCATTTCAGCCACCACTTGTGTACTATGTGACTATGAGCAAGTCACTTAACTCCCCTGTGCTCCCAGGATGCACCTGGAAATTTGTCTTAGCTTAGTATGTCTTTCCTGGTCAGAACTGTAAAAAAATAAAAATCACCCTTTTCCTTCTGTATTTTCATCAATTTTCGTCAGCTTTAGTTTGCATACAGTAGTTGTTTTGCTCTTGACCTTTCTTTTGTTTATTTTCCCATATAGCATAGAACCATGCCAAATGCCTTACTGAAGTCAAGGTAACACCATGTCCCCAGGTGCGCTCCTCTTCAAGCATTTACTTATTTGTGTATTAAAGCTCATTAGATCTGTGTAACAAAACCTTCCCTATGTAATCCCATGCTGGGATTAGTTCAAAATGCCCACTTGCTCAGGTGATTTTCAATGTCTTCCTGTAAGTTGATTCCATCCATTATTTTCTCAGTCAGGCTGAGTGTACTGTAATTTTTAATGGCCCCCTCTGCTGCCCTTTTTATGGCTGCAGTGGGCATAGCCCTGCATATGTCTTGTGAACACAACAGAGAAAAGGAGGATTACCCGGATACTGACTAGACTTTTAAATAGTGGAGGTAAACAGCAATCTCTGTGCATTCACTGCACTATTTATTCCACTGGTAGAACATGGCACAGTCTGCCGTGTCCAAGATGGCTGCCATAGTTTTCTGCACACGCACCACAACTCATGCATGTGCTCTGGCAGCCATCTTGGACATGGCAGACTGTGCTGCTATGCTGGCAGATTTCAGTGTTTATGCGCAAGTTATTGTGCATGCACAGAAATCTCCAGAGGCCATCTTGGACATGGCAGATAGTGCCATGTTCCTCTGAGACCTTGGCTACAGCCATACCAGCTCTGGCCAGAGTGTGTTGTGTATTGGAAACACTTCTGTATCCCTCAAGTCATCTGGTCTTTTTTCTCTCTATAAGAATCTTATTTCAGATGGATTTCAGTCTGCCAACAATTCCAACAATTTTCATGGCCAATTACCTGAGTAATTGTTGATGTAATTTGTCAGGACATAGTGATTTGCTAGTGTCCAATTATCCTTCATTTTCTAAAACATTTTCTTACTGATTCTTTTCCATCTTGTTTGCTTTCCTGCTAGAGATGGGCGAAATCCATAAATTTTGTTCCCACTAAATATTTCATGAAATGCGCACATTTTGTGAAATATTTAGCTAGTGCAAAATGCAAAATTCCGCCAGCGAAATGTAGAATTTCACTGGCGAAATGCAGAAATTTACCCGAGGGTAGCAGAATTTTGCCACTCATCTCAACCTGTCTCAGCCATAGTACTTGTACCTAACTTTGGACTGGAAACAAGTTTATTGCTCCCAGTAACCCCTCTAGTCCACCTTAGAGACGATAGCTTCTCGGCCTCCAATAAAAAAAAAATGCCATGGAGAGTGGTAACTTTCCATGGTGACCTGTCCTGAGAATGATAAGCAGGGTTGTTGTTAGGGGTGGGCCACCAGGGCTAGAGCCCTGAATGTTTTGTCTGGAGCCCTGAACCTTTTGCCCATTTTTGTGCTTCTGCCCCATGCTGCCTGTTTCTCTCTCTGCCCCCCACTCCTCACTAAGGCATTCAGCTCACCCTGGCAGTTTCGAGTCTCACAACTCAGTCTTTGACTTCTCTGGCTCCTACTCTCTCTCTTGTGACTGGTCCTGCTGTGCCACACCACCACACTTTTGTCCACTGACTGACCCCGACCCACTGAGCAGCTCTATTTTCTTGATGCTGTCACTCCTTGGACTGTCACCATGGCAATCATCAACTGCAGATTTGGCCAACTTGGAAATGACATCTGCGGTTCATTGAGGGGTTCTGGTTGCCTTGGTGATGGCAGAGCAATGCAAGTTACCCAGTAATGAATGAAGAGAGTGTGCTAGAGATGTCTGAGATGAAGAGAGATAAAGAGAGTGAGAGGGAGGAGTGCAGGAGTGCCTGAAGAGGACGTGTTTTGGAGCCTCCAGGATTCAGAAGTTCTTCTGTCTGGGCCTGGGATGTGTTTGACTCAGTGATGAAGATTTCACTGGTGGTGCCTGGTGGTGAGTCAATTGGGAGGAGTTGGAGCAGGGAAAGAGGAGAAGTAAAGTAGAGTATTAAGCCTGGCTGCCTTAGTCAGCAGCAGGGAAACTGTGCATGTGGTGTCTGCCATGACAGTGAGAGATATCATGTTGTTATTCTGGCACAGCACTTGGGCACTGCAAAGGGAGCAGAGTGCAGGAGCAGACAGGGACATGAGTCGTTTCAAAGAAGGTTGGGGGAAGTGAGCTGGTGCCCCTTGATTTGCAGGTATACAGGTGCTACTGAAGGGCTTGGAGTGGGTTACCCATGGAATGCTTACAAAAGTGATGCTGGACAGGATTATCCATTAAGATTACCCCTTCCCACCCATGACTATCTGTACCTGTGCACTGTGCCTGACTATGAACTATGTTTGCCATACTGTGTAAAAGCATTGAATAGAATAGGATGGGGAAGTAGTTGGAGGGTAGAGGGGAGTGAGCTGTGAGAGTCTCCAGAACCCAGAGTTAATTGTTGCAGGCCCCTAGGCAACATACCATAGTGGCTGTTACCAGTATTGCTAAAATATCATGTCATCTGAAGGAACTAGGGCCCTTGGGTACACAGCTATTGTGTAGATATGCTCAACTCAGTCTGCAGAAAAGTGCACCCTAATAGCCCTAGAGCTGCAAAGCCCTATGCTGCAGTGGTCAGCCCCCCCTTTTTTTTTTACTTTCCCTTATTTTGGACTGTGCAGCTAAGGAGCACCTTGCATCCTGTTATCGGTGGTCGGATTATAATATGCATCATTTGTGGTTCACAATAAACTTATCTGTAGAGTCAAGCCACACAAAAGTGAAGGTACTGCACTTCAGGAGGGCTGATTTTGTCAAAATGGGAGAGTGCCTAAGAAAAGCACTAGCAAACAGGCAAGAAGGTGGGGTGGAGCAACAATGGGGAAACATCAAAACTGCCATCACAGAGGCAACAAGCCTTTGTGTGAAGCAAATCAACAAATCAAAATGAAAAAAAAACACTGTGGTTCTCAAAAGAAGTAGTGGGGAAGGTAAGGGAGAAAAAGATAGCATTCAGGAAGTATAAGGAAACACAGAAGGAGCAGGACAGAGAACTGTACCAGTTAAAGCAGAAGGAAGTGGGGAAGGCAGTCAGAATAGCAAAGGCCCAAATCGAGGAAAAGATAGCCAACTTAGTTAAGAAGGGGGATGAAACCTTTTATATGTACATTAGGGAGCACAGAAAGATGAAAGTAGGGATACTGAGGCTGAATAAAGAGGAAGGTGGTTGGGCAGAGAGCGACAGTGAAAAAGCAGGGATACTGAATGAATATTTCTGCTCAGTATTCACAAAGGAAAAGCAGGGGGAGATACCTAATCCAGTCAATAGAAGCACTCTGGATAGGGGGGTTGATATTAGTCCTTTCACAAAAGAAAGGTTTCTGAAAGAACTTTTAAAACTGAAGGTGGACAAAGCAATGGGGCCTGATGGAATTCACCCCAGAATTCTAAAAGAACTAAGGAAAGAACTATTAACACAACTGACTACCCTTTTTAATAAATCATGGGAGGATGATGTGGTACCTGAGGACTGGAGAAGGGAGGATGTGAGTCCCCTTCCCAAGAGTGGGAGCAAGACAGAGGCAGGAAACTACAGACCTGCCAGTTTGACCACAGTGGTAAGGAAAATGATGGAATCACTTCTGAAGGAAAGAATTGCTGAGTACCTAGAGGCCAGTGGGGCACAGGACCCAAGGCAGCATGGATTCACAGCAGGAAGGTCATGTCAAACAAATCTAATTGATTTCTTTGACTGGGTGACCAAAGTAGTAGACCAGGGAGGGGCTTTGGACATGGCCTACCTAGACTTTAGTAAGGCATTTGACACAGTCCCACACAAAAGATTAATAAACAAATTAGCCAGCCTGGGAGTGGATCCCAGGGTGGTAGCCTGGGTAAAACACTGGCTGAACAACAGGATACAGCGGGTAGTAGTAAATGGAGTCCATAGTGAAGAAAGGAGGGTTACTAGTGGGGTACCGCAGGGTTCAGTACTGTGGCCGGTCCTTTTTAATGTTTTTATAAGGGACATTGCAGAGGGACTGGAAGGGAAAGTATGTCTCTTTGCATACAACACAAAGATCTGCAACAGGGTTGATACGCAAGGTGGGGTGGAAAGGATGAAAAGGGACTTGGCAAGGTTGGAGGAATGGTCAGATGTATGGCAGCTTAGATTCAATACAAAGAAGTGCAAAGTAATACACCTGGGAAACAAATTCCCAGGGCAAGAGTACACAATGGGGGGTGAGATACTGACAACAACAAAAATGGAAAGGCACCTGGGGGTAGTCATATCAGACAACCTAAAGGTGGGCCAGCAATGTGAAAAGGCAGTAAGGATAGTTGGGGGGATACTGGGATGCTTAGGAGAGGCATCACCAGTAGAAAGCAGGAAGTTGTTGGCCCTCTGTACAGACAGTTGGTAAGACCACATCTGGAGTACTGTGTACAGTTCTGGAAACCCCATCTCCGCAAAGACATAGACAGGGTGGAGGCTGTCCAGAGGAGGGCAACCAAAATGATGCCGGGTCTGCACCAGAAGACATATGAAGAAAGACTATTGGAGCTTAAGATGTATATCCTCGAGGAAAGGGGCGGGGGGAACATGATAGAAACTTTCAAATACCTCAAGGGGATCAACAAAGTCCAAAAGGGTAGCATCTTTCAGAAAAAGAGATGTGCAAGAACAAGGGGGCACAATTTGAAGATATAGGGGGAACGGCTCAGAGGTAATGTGAAAAAGTATTTCTTCACAAAGAGGATTGTAGATGCATGGAACAGCCTTCCTGAGGAGGTCATAGAGTCAAAAACAGTGGGAGAATTCAAGAATGCATTGGACAGGCATAAGGCAATTCTAGTGGGGGGTAGAAGGAAGTAGGCTGTTGGTTAACTAGGATCTGCAGCTTATCCGTTAGGTAGGGAAATGGGCAGACTAGGTGGGTCAAGCGGTCTTTATCTGCCATCAAATTCTATGTTTCTATGTTTCTATTTAAATACTCAGAACACTCTCGGGCGAATTTCATCAGTGAAATTCCACATTTCACACCTGCAAAATATTTTACATAATGCGTGAATTTAGCAAAATGTTTCACATGGCAAAAATTAAATTTCACTGCATCTTTATTCCCTGCATTCCCCTCATCCTCTGTAAACCCCAAAGTACATGTGCAACATTGTCTTTCATAAACTGTGAAGAGGAATTTAGAGAGTTTGCACTGTCTTTTTCATCTTATTATTATTCATCTCACTGTATGTTTAATGACTGTTGCTTTATTGATTCAACATTTAGGCCCAGATATTCAAACTGCGCCATAAAAGTGCACCACAGCAGGAGCAAGTGCAAGTCCACTATGCCCATGTGCAATAAGCGTGATATTCAAACACTGCCCAGATCAAGATGAGCCTGCGGCACATGACTGAATATCATGCCAACTGCGCCATAACGCAACCAGGGATGTGCAGTGGTGCATTTCAGATGCGCAATAGCACAACCAGGGATGCTCAGTGGAGCAGGGCAGCAGCACAACAGCACAACCAGGGATGTGCAGGGACAGGATGCACAGGTGGACTACCCATGCTAGAGATGGGCAGAGGAGCACTCAGCAGAACAGACATTGGCCCCCACACCCCATGCACTGCACAACTGGGGGAGAGCTGAAATAACCACCAGCTCATGGAAACCAGCAACAAACCCACAGCTGGGGCATGGTGTACCAGCACACCCCCTGGCAAGCTGTGACCAGCACACAAAGAGGTCAGGCCACCCCGTGCCACACCATCCCACCAATGCAGAGCACACCCTGCACCTCGATCCCCAGACACCCTGTGCAGGAGCAGTGCCCACCAGTGCAGGACACCCCACACATGCCACCACCCCCACTGTGACAATGCAACTCTGTGCACCTCAGAACCATGCAAGGCAGCCCCACCATGAGCACCCTTCAGTGAGTGGCAGCAGACAGTGATGCAATGACTGCATACACAGTGCCACCACACACGTCCCCCCTGAGGTACAGCTGAGAGACTGACCATGTGTCGGCACATGAAGTACCCCACACATGACAGGGCATGCCCCGGACCCCACCACCAGTGGCACAGCACCCTGCACACCCTCCCAAGGACACATCCCAACCCAGCACTGGCCACAACAGCCAGTGCAGACACCCACAGTGGTGCATGGAAGCATGAGCCACACAGGATGCAACACAGTGCATGGACAAACACACACCCATACCCAGGGGCACACCAACACAGGGACACAGTAGCGGGTCAACCAAGCCACTGGCGTGTGGCCACAGCAGCCGTGTACACCCCTCCATGGCACAGGTGTGCCAGCCACCCTGCGCAGGCACCATGAAGCTGTATGCCACCAACATGCAGCCAGAGCACAAGTGACAGACAGTGGAGCACATCCCCTGCAACAGACACAAGTGACAGCATGGAGGTGGGACAACAACAGCTGAGGCCACAGTGCCACCCGAGGCAAATGTGCACCATACCGGTGACAGGAGGAAACCCGGCATTGTGCTGGGTACAGTGGCTGTCCAGCATGGACAGCCACCACTGACATGCCAGCAAACCGTGCAGTTCACAGACATGTAAGGGTGTCAACTGCACAGGCCATGGATGGTCTGACAGGGGTGCCATGGACACAGTGCATGCACTGGGGACCACTGCACACAGTCATCCAGTGCACAGGGAACAACACACAAACCACAGACAGTGACTGATAGCTACGCCCACACCATAGGCGCTTCCCCTTATGGACACACGCCCATGCCTGCACCACCCCTGACACCATGCACATCACTGGAGCTGAGCACCTGTAGCCCACTGCAAATCAGAGACCACCACAGTAGGCATAAGAAAATGAATGTATATTTCTCAAAGGTACAAAACAAGTATTTACAGCTATATACATATGGGGGATGAGGGCCACAAACCAGGTGGGGGTGGGTAAGGGGCAAGGGTGAACAAATGGGAGAGGGAAGAAGGGGTATGAGGGTGGGTTCAGGGGGGTAGGGTGTATCATGGGGCATGGAGGTCTTAGCAGCCACCCCACTCCCCGCTCCTGTGGCACCTCCTGCTTCTCCGCCTCTGGACACTGTGCTCGTCCAACATCTGCAGTACCTCCAATGACGCCCTCGCAAACTGGAGTAGCTCCTGCATGGCCCTCTTCAGCCGCATCATCCACCATCCACCTAGGATGAAGGAGCAGAGTCAATAAGTGTGAATGTCCATCCCCCTGCAGCCCACCCATTGTGCATGGCATACAGCCGTGGGACATTCCCCTGTGATGGTGTGTGACCACCCACAGTGATCGTGTCCACATGACCTGCCTACCAGGTGCACACAGCCATGTGGACTGCTGCACACACCCACCGCCCAAGTCCTGCACAGCACCACTGTGGCTGTACAGTGACATGGCTATGTGGTGCGAAGGCAGTGGTACAGCCATGTACCCAGTGCATGCATGGACCACCAGCAATGCACACCCACACATGCAGTGCCACTGGACAGTGTTGACTGTACTGTGTGGCATTCATGTCACTTGTGTCAATGGATGGTGGCCATGCCCCGCTGCCTGCCTTGCAACACAGCATGCACAGAATATCCTGGAAGAAAAGCACTCACCATCATCGGCCTGATCCTGGCGCTGTAGTCCTCTTCCACCATCTTCCCATGGCTGTTGAACATCTCCACCACCCACGCCTCGTTGTCAGTCCAGTCTGGCTCGGCACCGCTCATCAGGGCCTAGGGTGCATAAATGGAGAGGGGATTATCAGTACAATCCAGTATCAAAGACCCCCCAACCCTGGGTGTGTGCGATCCCGCTCAGCCCAGCCATGCCGCAACCCCCCAACACCATCTCCACAACCAACACCACCAACACCACTTCCCACACTGGATGGCCCACCCCCCCATGTGGTGGACACATTCCCACCGTGATACCTGTACTGACGCAACCAGTGTATGGATGGGGAACCTACCTGGTCATGGCACTGCATCTTTCCTGGTGCGTGCCCACAGGTGGGCAAGCCTGTCCGGGTTCCTGCGCTGGAGGTCCCCATATCGGTGGTGACACTGCTCAGCCATGCACCCAATTCCTGTGGCCTCCTTCAGAGCCACCGCCATCTCCTCCCATGCTGCACTCCTGGCCCTGTCCAGGGGTGCCTTTCCAAAAAGTGCCCCAGCATGGGGCTCTACTATGGCCACCAAATCGGCCAGCTCCACCTGGCTCCAAACATCAACCCTCCTTCTTGCCATCTCTGAAGCTGGTTGGAGTCAAAATGGCGCTCAGTAGCGCGGTCTGCCAGGTGCAGATGCTGCACGGTACAGCGCTGCCATTCCCTATTGTGCCGTCACCGAACTGTGTGATACTGGTGCACCCATGTGGATGCACGGCGCCTGGGGGGAAAAGGTCGGGCACAGGGTCAATGGTCTCTCGCGCATGGACCACCACAGCGCCATTGGTACTCCCTTCGTGCAGCTCGATTGGGTGCCTGTGTCAGATGCCCTGTAGTGGCCTACCGCACTGTGGCTCCATGGTGCCTACGGCGCCCCAGTGCAAGAGTGCCATACATGTGAACAGCACAGTAGCACCACTGGCACAATGGTGGCCATGCCCTGTGCTGCCTCCTGTGCACAGCACGTCAGCAGCTCAGCAGGCGTTGGCATCAGCACCCTGGACATGTGCCGTTTGGTGTCCACTGTGCACATCACACGAGCACGTTCAATACAGTTACGCAAGGTGCAACGGCGTGATATTCAGCCGGCATATGCAGATCAGCTCATCAGCGATTCAATGATGCAGATACTGCATTAACATCCACTTAAAATTGTGCCTCACCTCATTTGCATGCGTTGCACTATATAAATGCGACATTGGGCTGCAGAGGCCATAGTTTGGTATTGCAGTCTGTTGTGGTGAGTTGCATGCTGTTTGGGAGTGTGGACTGTGGTGTGCGGTGTGTGGGAGATGCATGGGACTGCACAGTCAGAGGTAACACCTGTCATTCCCACAGGATCAATGATGAGCGATCGTGAGGTGGAGGAGGAGGAACAGAGATGTGGGAGGAAGAGGAGGCCAAACTTCACCAAGGCAGAAACAGATGCCCTGTTTGAGGCCTACCTTGTCCAGGAGCCACTGCTCAGCGGACAGCGGGGAACACCACAGGCCCATGCTGCTGCATGGGGAGAGGTGGCACGTGCCGTCAATCAGCATGGCAGCCACCAGTGGTCCATGCAGGAGTGCAAGAAGAAGGTGGACATGGACAGGAGGAGGATTAAGGATAAGGTGGCTGCCATCAGGGCAGCACAGGCTGTGACCGGTGGGGGACAGCCAGCCGTGCAACACCTGATCCCACAGGAAGAGTGGGTTGCTGGCAGCATGCGTCGTTGTGCCATCGAGGGTGTTCCAGGTGGTGGATTCCAGATGGGTGGTAGCCCATCACTGCATGGCAGGTCCTGATCTGTCACTGTGGGGGGGGGTTACCACAGGGTAGGGCAGATACATTAATGCTGCTGTGTTCCCTTACAGCTCCTGAGCGTCTACATGGGTCAGCGGTGGTGGGCTTGTTCACTGAGGGCAATACCCTGGACACAGAGGTGGGCCCATCCACCTCCACAGGTGTCCGAGGGTCAGGATGACAGTGGGCCCACCTGGCTGTCCAGACTGATGTTGGTGGAGCAGGTGTGGAGGAGGCCCTGCCCATGTCCCAGCATGCCAGCGTCCATGGATGCCAGCATGCTGAGACTCGGACTGGTGCCAGATCCATCATTGATGATGATGGAGCTCACATCATGGACAGCGATATGTGTGGGCCACAGGATGGCCGCATAGCAGGTTACAGCACAGGCATAGCCGTGGGTGGTGCCACCGTGGAGGCCTGCGTGACATCACAGTCCCAGTGTGTGCCTGTCTGCACCAGTGGGGCAGCACTGGTGTGTGTCCAGGACACTGGGGCTGTTGCGGCCGCTGTGGCAGCACTGTTGAGCCCTGGAGAGCGGCAACTGGAGGGGCAGTGTCAGCAGTTGGCCAATGGCCATGGGGGGACAGTGTCAGGGGGCAGCATCAGTGCACCGCATGTGGACATGCCCAGGCATGGTGATGGTGTGCAGCACCCAACCTCAAGGGGTGCTGCCCATCACAGCCATGAACACCGCGAGGGACAGCATGCCGATCAGGTGGATGACCTCTTAGATGAGCACACCCGCATACTGCATGATTCAGTGGATCAGCAGTTGCGGCTTGTGACAGCGGTGGATGCACTCAGTGCGGTCCTGCACCAGGCAGAGGAGCGGCGCAGCAGGGACACCGGTTTGCTCCTGGCAGGGATGGATCGGCTGCGGGAGGATGTGACCGCCGCTATTGACAGGCAGACACAGGCAATCACAGCAGTCATTGCCACAATGGGCACACAGTTATTTGCCCATGCGTCGCAGACACCGCACAGTGCAATGTCCACCCCCCATTCCCGGCGTCGTCCAACACCCTCCTTGTCGACACCGGGTTCAGCTGTGGGCATCCTGAGCATGCCTGGCACAGGCATGTTCGGTGAGCTGCAGACCCCTGCTCGAGAATGGTTGCATTCACACAGCGGAACCCCTGGGGTACTGTCGGTGCCACCCCATGAGGCCATTGGTCAGCCTGTCACTGCTGGCGGGTCTCGGAGGGGCCCCCACGCATCCGTGGAGCCCATGGCACTGTGCCGCGTGACTGACCTGTCTCCCACCATGGCTACTGTCTGACGCTGCCCTGTGTGCAGTGTGTTGTTCAACGTGCAATGCACGGGTGGGGTACCCAGCCCTGCACACACACACACACGTTCCATCTGCACACCCTCCTGGCCACTGTGGCATGCACATGATGATGCCTGCGTTGAGCTGTCCGCCACTGTGCAATGGTGCCTAGCGTCTGACACACGCGTGACGGGCACTGAGTGGTGGTCTGTGGATGTGTGTGTGGCTAGGGTGGCGATTGGGGTCGGGTGTGCTCTCACCTCTGTGCATGTCTTGTGGGGTGTATGTGTGTGTGTGACTGCATGCCATGTTAGACCTTGCCCATCCCTGACGGCGTGAGCGGTTCCATGCTCAGCCAGTTCCCTTTATGACATGCACCCCTTGGGTTTGTCCATGCTTGTTTGTGGGTTGTGCCCTTGCCATTGGTGGTTGCACATGGCCCCATGACTTACCTGGGTTGGTTGAAGTGCTCCTCTGTGATGGTGTCCAGGTGCAGCTGTGCCATACAAATCAGTCGGGGGTCCCTTCGACCAAGGGGGGGGCTTCCCATCACAATCTGCACCAGCGTCCTCATCGTCCCCATTGCTGTCCCCTTCTTCGACCTGTACAGCTATCCCACAGTCATTGGCCATGTTGTGCAGGATACAACAAGCCAGGAATAGCCCACAGGCCTTTGAGGGGCTGTACTATAGGGCACCGCCAGACGTGTCCAGGCAATGGAAATGTGCCTTCAGCATCCTGAACACCCACTCTATGACATTGCGTGTGGTGACATGTGCCTCATTGTAGCGTTGCTGTGATGGGGTCACAGGCCACTGGTATGGTGTGATCAGCCAGGGACGGAGTGGATATTCACTGTCACCTGTGTGTAGAGGGTGGAAATTAGTTTGGTGATCAGCGTCGCCCTGCCATGGGCCATCTAGGCCAGTAGCTACGTCACCTCTGACTATGCCCCTCCCAAGATCCATGTCTTTCTTCGTGATTTGCATACTCACCCACTAGGTGGCCAGTGGGGATGTCCCCACTTTTGAACCTGTGGCATAGTGCAGACTGGTGTCAGATGAAGGCATCATGTGCTCCCCCAGGGTGCATGGCACAGACATTGGTTATGCAACCCCTAGCATCACACACCACCTGGCAGTTGATGCTTGCATAGCCCTTCCGATTTATGTATGCTGCACCTTCGGGGCCACGTGGCGTGCGGATGGCCACATGGGTGCAGTCAATGGCCCCAAGCACGCCAGGCATATGTGCTACCCTGTGGAACTCTTGTATGTGTGCTGTGCACTCCGCCGGTGTGCTGGGGAAATGAATGTACTCCACAGCATGTGGCAGCAGTACGCTGAGGAATTGTGTGAGTAGGCATGATGCGGCCGACTGGGTTTTGCCTGTTGTGTCCTCTGTTGGTCTCTGGAAGGTACCCGTGGTGAGCAGGCACATGACAGCTTTCACTTTTGTCTCCACTGACAGAGCATGGCTCCGTCGTGTGGGTGCCTGCATCACATCACTGCACAGCTCACAGAGCCACCTCAGGATGGCCCGGTTCAGGCAGTATTGGCCCACTATCTCAGTGTCACTGTACAACTCGAAGCTGGTGCGGGCTCAGTACTGCCTGTTGGGGGCATACCGCCGACAGTCCCTTCCACGGCTGCGCCCCCTGCTGCTTGCCTTTTCACACCCCTCATTACTGCCTCCATCTGAATGGTGGCACTGGCCATGTCCCTGGCTTGTATTACCTCCCCCCGGCAGCTGTATTCCCGTTCCCCCCGCTGTCCTTTCTGCTACTTCCCCTGCACCAGGAACACCTCCCAGAATTGGACGTCCTGTCCACTGTCAGTGCCCTCAGTCCAATGTGGCACTTCCCCTTTCCTCCTGCACAGTGGCACAGGCTCTTCACTCCTTCCCTGTTCCTGGTGGTTTCCAGGTGCTCTGTTCTGCTCCTGCCTTGTCCTGCTCACTGTTACTGTGTGCCTGGTTGCTGTCAGCTTGCTCCCAAATCTGGCTTTCCTGTAGCGTTCTTGTGCCTCTCTCTTGTTCCTTTTTATTTTGGATCATTTCCGCTATCGTGCAACTTCCATTTGCTCCCCTATTGCGCATGGCGCATGCTGTTGAATATCGCACTGCACCATTTATTCATGTTTCCTCCCCCTTCAGTTGCGCATGCATTCATTACCATTGTGCTCTTGCGCATTGAAATTTGGGGGGCGCAGCTGCCTCTCGCTGAATATCGCACAATAGCACATTTTCAGACTTGCGCTGGTGCATCCCTGTTGCACATGGCGCAACCCTTTTGAATATCTGGGCCCTACTGTTCATATGGTCAGTACAATTCTTCCTTGTTGACCTTATGCTTTTTTTACTACCCGTATTTCTATTTTGTCTTTTTACTCATTATTCTTTTTTGTTTCCTTAACAACACATTTGTAAGCCTCCCTGGCTGTGGATGTTCCCTCTCTTTTAAGCTTAATGTAGGCCTTTCACCTGCTCTTAATCTTTCTACTTCTGTTTAACCATATTGGCTTCCTTCCTTCTTTGTTTTTTATTATGTCGATGCTTGCTTGATTTGTGCTCATTACATAGCGATTGAAATCTCTGTCTAACAGAACATACATAAAGTACATAGAAAAACATAGAATTTGATGGCAAATATTGGCCCACCTAGTCTGTCCACTTTCCCTGCCTGTTTCATATACTGAAGATCCTAAGTGATCTGCAGCTTACCCCCTCTTTCCTGTCACTAGGGTTCCCTTATGTCCATCCCATGCATTCTTGAATTCCTCTACCATTTTTGCTGACACAAACTCTGCAGGGAGGCTGTTCCATGCATCCACCACCCTTTCCATGAAAAAATACTTCCTCATGTTGCCTAAGTCTACCCTCCAAACTCATATCATGACCCCTTATTCTAGAACATTTTCTTTTCTGAAAGATGCTACCCTTTTGTTCCTTATTTATACACTTGAGGTATTTGAAAGTCTCTATCATATCCCATCTCTCTCCTCTCTTTCAGGGAATACATATTGAGGTCCTCTAGACTCCCCTCATATGATTTCCAGTGCAGCTCCTGCACCATTTTTGTTGCCCTTCTCTGAACCATCTCAGCTCTGTCTATGTCCTTTAGGAGATGTGGCCTGCAGAACTGGACACAGTTTTTGAGGAAAGGTCTCAACAATATTCCGTACAGTGGCATCACCACCTTCTTCCTTCCTTCTGCTGGAGATTCCTCTTCCTATACACCCCAGCATTCCATTGGCTCTTCTTACAGACATCTCACATTGTTTGGTAACATTTTGGTTATCAGATATGATTACTCACAGGTCCCTTTCCTGTTTGGTGGCCACCAGTACCTCTCCCGGATCATGTTCTCCTCCCCTATACTTTTCTGCCCCAAGTGCATGATCTTGCACTTCTTTCCATTGAATCTTAGCTGCCACATCCTTGACCACTCCTCAAGCTTTCTTAGGTCACTTCTCATTTTCTCCACCCCTCCTGGAGTGTCAACTCTGTTGCAGATCTTTATGTTATCTGCAAAGAGACTTACCTCCGCTTCCAACCCATCTGCAATGTAATTAATGAAGACATTAAAGAGGACTGGCCCCAGCGCTTATCCCAGTGGTACACCACTGGTCACCCCCTCTCTTCAGATCCAACTCCATTTCACCACCACCCTCTGTGTCTTATCACTCAGCCAATTTCTGACCCAGTTTAACACCGTGTGGCCCACTCTCAGGTTACCCAGCTTGCTTACGAGCCTCCTATGTGGGACAGTGTCAAAAGCCTTGCTGAAATCCAGGTAGGCCACATCCACCACCCCTCCCTAATCAACTTCCCTAGTCACCCAGTCAAAGAAATCTATCAGATTAGATCGAAAAGACCTTCCCATTGTGAATCCATGCTGCCTCAGATCCTGTGCTCTGATGGAGTCAAGATATATCACAAGCCTTTCCTTTAGAAGTGATTCCATTTGTTTCCCCACCACTGAGGTCAGGCTGACCAGTCTATAATTGCTAGCCTCCTCCTGTCTACCACTTTTGTGGAGAGGGACTACATTTACCCTCCTCCAGTCCTTTGATACTACACCTGTTTCCAGTGATCAGTTGAACAGGATTGTCAGTGATGTTGCCATTTTGATGTATCCCATCTTACCCCATTGCCTTGTCCACTTTCAGATTTGCAATTTCCTTTAGGACTCTTTCCTTCATAAATGGACTGGTGTCCACCACCCTTTCAGTGGTGCTTCTGAAGCCTAACTGTTGTCCCTCCCCTTCCCCTTCTTCTGTGAATACTGAACAAAAATATTTCATCAGTATTTCTGCTTTTTATTGGTCCCCCTCTGCACACTCCCCTCCTTCCTTTTTCAGTCTCACAATTTGACCATTAGTCTTTTTTCATTCACTAATGTACCTAAAATGTTCTTGTCCCCCCTGTTATTGCCTGACCTATTTTTTCCTCCGTTTGCACCTTTACTGTCCTGACTGCTTTCCCCACCTCCCTCTGCTTTTCCAGATACAGTTCTCTCTCTTCCTCTCTCTGTGTTTCTTTGTACCTCCTGAATACTACCCTTTCCACCCTTACCTTCTTGGCCACTTCCTGTGAGAATCATAGAGTTTTTTTCTTTTTCTTTGTTTTACTTACTTGCCTAATGAAAAGGCTGGTTGCCTCCACTATGGCCCACTTAAGATTCACCATTGCTCCACTACTCCCCCTTTTTCCTTCCCTGACAGTGATTCCCTAAGACATTCCCCCATCTTTGCAAAGTCGGCCTGCCTAAAATCCAAGATCCTTGCTTTTGTGTAGTTTGCCTCCTCTGCTGTTCTCACATTGAACCATACTGTAATGTAATTGCTACATCCCAGGTAGCTACACACTTTTACATCTGTAGCTATATTCCTGTTAGTGAGTACCAGGTTCAAAGTTGCTCCCTCCTGGATAGACTGTACCACTAGCTATCTGAGAACACCCCCTGCAGGGCCTCCAGGATGTATTGTATCTGCATCTGGCTATGACTGCAGCATGGTTGCTTCTATCAACATCCAGCAGATTGAAGTCTCCCACCAGCAGCACTTTCCCTTTAGCTGTCATTTTGTGGTTGGTTCAACAAGTATCCTGTCCAGCTCTTCCTATTGTGCACTAGGTCTGTAGAGCATGCCAGTATGAATGGCAGTGCCATTTCCCAACTGGGGTGATCCACAGTGCCTCCATCTCTTCCTGCATTACCTGTACCTCAGTTGTTTTACTTCCCTCCCCGATGTAGATAGCCACTCCTCCTTGCTTTTTACCCACCCTGTCCCTCCTGAATAGAGTGTAACATGATATGGCTATATCCCAGTCATGGTTCCCCATGAACCATGTCTTGGTAACAGTGACAATGTCCAGGTCCATTTCAGCCATCAATGACACCAGGTCTGAGATTTTATTTCCCAGGCTGAGGGCATTTGTGCACAGGGCCTTCCAATTTTTACTGCCTCCTTTCCTAATATCTCCTTTCCTTTCCTTCCCCATATCTTTCCTCTATACCTCTCCTGTCCTTACTCACATTCTGCCCTATTTCTGCCATTTTACTTATTCTGGTTTTAGGTATCTTTGGAAATTTTGAGACCTTAGGATCATGTATACTGCTTGCTTCATTCTGTGAGAGGGGGAAGGGGCTGTTTGCTTCCCCAGCTTAATTCTGCCACCTCCCTTGGCTAGTTTAAATGCTTGCTGATGAAACATTTAAACCTTTCATTCAGGATCCTGGTTCCCCTCCATATAGATGCAGGCTATTGCTTCTGTATAGGCCTGCATTCCTGCAGGTGGAACACCAGGCCCCATTGTAGCCAGGTTCTTCTGCTCTGCACCAGTCCTTCAGCCATGTGTTGAATATCTTGGTGCAGAGTACCCTGTCCTCCCCATTGTTCTTGATAGGCAGCACCTTTGAAAATGTTACAGAGCATACCACCTAAGACCCCTCCCCAAGTCCCTGAACTGCTACTGCACTATCCTAACCTAGCCTCACCACTAGCCAGGTCATTCATACCAGGTGGACAATGACATCTAGCCCACTCTGCCATCCAGCTGCTCCTAGCATTCCTTAGGATGTGCTTTCCATCCCTCCAAGGCTTGGCACTGGGTAGGCACTTTACCTCCATCAATCCCCCCTCCTTCCCCTAGATCTACCCCCTAATGATAGATTCTCCCTGGAGTTGCTTCCTTCTCCATTGGTGTCCTCTGCCTCCCTCCCTTGGGTCTCCACCATGGAGGACCCACAAATCCTCCTTGGTCTCCACCTAACCATACTGGCTTCCTTCCCATTTTATTATGTTCACCCTGCATGTATGCTCAAGCAAATATCTTGATATCAGAGTGCCTTGTGAGGGGTGTGACACTATCAGTTCAATGCAGAGTGGTCTGGTATGGCACTGGGTCCAAACAGTGGCAACAATAATAATGTCAGCATGGTGTGCACGGTAAAAATGGTGCTGATTTTTTTTACGGCCCTATGTAAAAAAAATACCAAGTCCCAAGGTAGCTAAAAGGTTGGAGACCAGCATTAGGACCCTGATCTCCACTGCTGCTGGCCAAGCTGCTTGATGCTTCAGCCCTTCACACCACAGGAGCAGCTCGGCCAGGATCCTGGTGCACTTGTCTTTCTTCGGTACCATGGACAGCGACCAGGGGTGTGCTTACAGTAAGTGCTGTAAATCCCCCACTTGCTGTTCATGTCAGCAGTTACCAGACTAGTGCTGTATAGTGTGACACTATTCTGGCAGCGATCACTTGATGGGATACCATCAGGTAGGGGTATGTCACTGCCACACCAATCATCAGCAAGACTAGTCATGACAGAGATTTGGCTTGCTGGCCAGAAATAGTCATGTACTTGAAAAAGAAAAGCCAATTCAGTCATGGGTCTGCTCTTCCCTTTGAGCTATGCTGCCCTGGAAGCTGATCAGTCTGCTGAGGAATGTGAAACATCCAGAGCGTTAACCCTTCCACTGCCTGTCGCTTCCAGAGAAGTTGATTATCACATTTTCCCTCTCCGTTCTCTAGCTGTGTTCTGGTCTGTTTCACTCAGTCAGGAAAGGAGGTTTGTAAAGCCCTAGCTAACCTGAGTTAAACTGCAGAATTTTTCACAAGTTTGAGAAAACAAGATTTTTACAGTACAGACCTTCAGCTGGAATACTTAACACAGTTTTGCTAAGTGCCCAAATGGTAGTAAATGATATTGTTTGCCAGCCAGATGGTTGCCTTTGATATCTGGACTGAGGCACATCCACAAACCAGCACTGTCTGGTGCTCTGATGCATAACAAAACAATTGCAAAGCTAAGAGAGAAAGAAAGTGAGAGAGAGAGAGAGAGAGAGAGAGACAGAGACAGAGACAGAGACAGAGAGTGTAAGGGAGTGAGTGAGTGGGTGAGTGGGTGAGTGGGTGAGTGGGTGAGTGAGTGAGTGAGTGAGTGAGTGAATGAATGTGTTTGCGTGTGTGTGTACCATCAGGCATGTGGTTCAATGTATTGTATTTCAATGGGATTTTGAAGTTAGTGGCATAACTTGGCCATTTTTTAATATTTGTGTCCCAAATTTGCAACATGTTTTTTTACCCCACCTCATGAAACCCACCCCATGAACCTTTGCAGTTAAATTAGGCAAATTTGTCCCAAAAGGTGATTTCACGGTCACTGTGGAAAATCACCTTTTGGGCAGGAGTTGAAAATTTCCTCTGCGCTTGTTCATGAGTAGGGGTCATAAGAAGGCTATGTTAAAACTTTGGCCTAAAAATATGAAAAAAAGAAACCCAACAAAGTTATGAGTCTATGTCAAAATTTGTGAATGCAGCCTTGTAACTTTGGTAATTTTCAATATTTTGGCCCCAAATTTGCAACATAGCCATTTCTTCACAGCGCCTTATGAATGTGACAACTGTTATTGTACAAATCCTGGCCAAAATGTGTTTTTGCATTCTGAAAGGTGATTTTGCAATCCCTGCATAAAATATCCTTTCAGCAGGAGTTAAAATTTTCTCTGCACTTGCTCATGAGTGAGGTGGGGTCAAAAAAATGCTACGTTGAAAAACCGGGGCAAAAATATTTGAAAAAAAAGTATGAGCCTACATTCAAATTTACGAATGTAGGCTTGCAACTTTGGTAATTTTCTATATTTTTACCAAAAACTTTTAACATAGCCATTTCTTCACAGCATCTTATGAATGTGACAGCTTTAATTTTTCATATCCTGGCCAAAATGTGTTTTTGCAGTTGTGGCACAAAATCACCTTTTGGGCAGGATTTGAAAATGTTCTCCACTCTTTTTCATGTGGTGGGCTCAGAAGAAGGCTATGTTGGAAATCTGGGGTAAAAATATGAGAAAAAAAAGTTATGTGTATATGTTGCAATATTCCATGCATGCTCGTAGCTGTGGTAAGTTTCAATATTTTGACCCCAACACTTACACATTTTGTGATACCATCTCATGAATGCGACAGCTATCATTTCTCAGATCCTACCCAAAATGTGTATTAGCACTGGTGGTGCAAAATGACATTTCAGACTTTGTTTTATAAATGACACCTGTCATGTTCAGAAGGTGTGGTCATAAAAAGATTATATTGAAAATCTGGGGTACAAATGTGAAAAAACAGCTAAGTTATGAGGAAACAAATTGTTCCAACATTTACTCATAACTTTATTTTTTGCACATTTTGGCCTTTAATGTTCAACATATTACTTGTGTTACCCCCCCCCAAAAAAAAAAAACATGGCAGATGCCATTTTTTCAAATCACCTCCGAAACTTGTTGCCGCAGTTTTACAGTGAAGGCACCTTTCGGATGAGATTTTGCAAATTTCACCTGTCTTGATTATAATGTCAGGCCATAAAAAGATTGTTGGATACTTAGGGTCAAAATGTGGGAGCCACTTAAAAGTAGATATTGCCTCTTAGCTGCCCTATCGTGGGTAATTGCAATCTAACAATGTGTCAAAGCAGGACACCACTGAAAATGAGATATTGCAACTTGTGTGCTGTAGCCTGGTAAATACATAGTACAAATGTGTACAAGCAAGACCTGGTAATATTTGCAAGTCAACAGTTCAGCATGTATTTACAGATGCAAGTACTGAGACAGGGTTGCAGCTGCAAAATACATTATGAACATCTTTCATGACAATATTTTTAGGCTTGGTGGGTCATTATTTGTAGACCATTGTTAAAGATTAACGCTCTGGGAATGAGTGAGAATTGGAATACAGGTATCTCCTCTAGCAGGACTGCTCAGATATGTTGTTTAGCTTCAACTTAAACCACAAAACACACCACAAAACATCTTGTACTCTAGGCCTTCTATACCAGTGGTGAACATCCGGCATTGACAAATGATAATTGTCCTGGATTCTACATGTCCCAGTGATGACAGACACCCAAAATGTTGTGGTGCTCAGATTGGCAATTAATTTATTTAAAAATGCACATACATACATTTCCATTATTTCATCATATCCAAATTTTCCATATGTTAATTCATATATTTTACATCTTTCATATCCAAATCCATTTCCTAAGATTTTTCTGTCGATTCTATATCTTCCATATCTTCTCTCTCAATCTTTTTGCCTCCTAAGTGTAAACCTGGGTGACTTCCTCCTCTTCTTCTTTTCTTCTTTCTGGAGGTAACAGTGTAGACCATTACCGCTTTCTCTCACTTGATGTTGTTTGCCTTTTGTCCTGTTTATTCTCCCCCATCTCCCTACCCCACTCCCACCCTTGACCCCGTCTTACCCCTCCATCTTCCCACAGCCTTTCTCCAGCTTGTGTTGGATGGCAGGTATTCCCCTTTACTCAGATCTCTACCTACCATCTCCAGGCCTCTATGAATCCCATGGTTTCAGTGTTAAACATGTCCACCCCCAAATCTGACAGGTGGACCCCATCAGATCGATGAAAATCATCCACTGTCTCTTCTACTCTTCGTAGAATGAGCTGCCCTCCCATGGCCTGGAACAATATGCCTACCCTTCTGTTCATCTTCTGTCTAGCTCTTTCTATGGCTGTGTGGCTATGTTCATACCACCACACCAGTCTCGGTATCATGTCAGACCGTACTAACACTACCTTAGGCCACCATTCCTTTATTTGTTCCAGATCATGCCTTATTTGCAGATAAACATCCAACCAAGCCCTGGATCTGATGTCATTTCCCTCAAGATGTATAATAATCAAATCCAGCATGGGGCATCTGTCCTTCATCTTGCACAAGGTGGGTAATAATTGCTCCCATTTCATCTCCCGGATTCCTTTCCATGACAGTCTACATTGTCTGACATCCTGATACAGCTGCTTGCCCCCTGCTTTCCGTTCTGCCCAATCAATATAGGAGTGTCTGCATATCCATATCTCTGTGCACTGTCTGTGTCCTAATCGAAACAAAATGATAAGCGATCAGTGCTTTTTACCAAACATTTACTCCCCCCATTTACTCCCCCTACCCCCATTTTCCTCCCCTTGATATCCTTTCCCCCAGCTGAAAACCCCATGTCTTCATCTAGCCCCATGCCCCCCAACCTCCACCTTTTTTTTATTTGAAAGACAAAAGAAAATTGGTTAATCACTTATTCCATCAAAGGTTGTATGTATCTTTTATAACAGTTGGACCTCCATTGTCCAGTTTTTTGTACCCATTCTATGGCTCCTCCCTCGGCAGCTGCTTGTGATGTTGTCACTATCCTAAAGGAGTGGGAGGAATACTTCATCGGGTACTCTCCTAGGAACCCAATGCCTTTTTTCAAGATTGCTACACCTTGGTATCTGATGACCCCTTTCCCATCCCCATGAGAAAAAAGCGGGCCTTGCTTAATGTGTCTCGTTATGGCGTAAGCCCACAACACTTGAATTAGACATATTATGGTACTGGCATGCTGTCTTAGGGTCACAACACACCCCTTTACCTCTTGGTCCATCTTGGACCTCCTAATCAATATGTGTATTTGGTCCACCTCCCATGTCACGTCCCCCCATTCTAGCCCTCCCATTTCATCTTTTGCTCCATGCCCCACAGCTTCACTTACTCTCAGGGCTCCCACAAACATCACCAAATATATGGTCTGGAACAGCCTGGCCTCATCCCTCATTTTACATATCATGGGCAAGACTGTAACCAACCTGGCCAACAAGAGACTCGACACAGGGCGCCTGCCATCTATTGTTACCTGTTTAAGGCACCCCCAGCTCTGTAACATTCATCTAACAAACATGGATTTAGTTGGGTCGCTCCAACCTTTTATGCTACACACTATGCTGATCGCTGCCAGGTGTACCCCCATTGTGGCATGTACTAGGCCCTTTTCTCAGTGGTAAATTATGAATTTTCCTATTTGCTCTTCAGTGACCGGCCTACTTACCTCCATGAGGTGCATCTCCCTGAATGTTTGAAATGCCCACCATGACCCTTCATATGCCCTCAAGGTCCTGGGTGCCCAGGAGTTGTGAAACAATACTTCGGCTCCTTCTTGCTGATGTCCCAAATGCTCAGGGGAACAGGTGTTTTTTGTCCCTCTGCCTTTGGGGCGATGGTCAGGAATTGATCCAGCTGCAGACGGGAATAGCTATCAGCCAATGTGTTCCGCACCCCGTCAACGTGCCTGGCTCTAAAAGACATGTTCAGCTGTAAACCCCTCAACACTAAATGTCATAAGACATCACATACTGTTTCTGATTTCACTCCTTTGTTGTTTAGAACGTCAACCACTGCCCTGTTATTACACCAGAAACCACTTGTTGATTATGGAGTTCTTTACCCCACAATAAAGTGGAGACACAAATCGGCATGATCTCTAACAGCGTGATGTCACTTGTCAGGCACTCTGTTTTCCACGCCTCTGGTCAAGGCTCAGAGAACCATTTACCTTGAAAATACCCTCTCCATTCCTAACCCCCGCTGCATTCATGTACAGCTCTAGGTCTGTGTTGTAGACCTAGTCATCTTGCCAGAAGGACTTCATGTTGTAGCTCTGTATGAAGTGTTCCCATATCCTTAAGTCTTCTCTTAAGCCCCTGGTGATATCAACCCAGTGGTGTGGTCTAGTTGCACCCCTCATCACCCTGGCCAAGTGTCTGGTAAATGCCTTCCCTGGGCCAATCACCCTACATGCAGAATTGAATGCCCCAGCACCTGTTGCACCTGTCTAAACTGCACCCTCCATCTTCCCATATGCACCTCTATGAGCTCCCTTAATCTCTGCACTTTGGTATCTGGCAATCAAAACATTTGCACCTGTGTGTCTACCTTGATTCCCAGAAATTCAGTTGTTCTACTGGGTCTGTCGGTTTTGTCTGGTGCAAGCGGGACACTCAGTTCTTGGCACATCTCTTGAAAACAGGTTAGCATGCGTTCTGCCTCCTGCCTGTCATTCCCTATGAGGAGAAAATCATCTAGGTAGTGTATCACCACCCTGTACCCTGTTTTTTGCTGAAAAATCCACTGCAAGCATGTGCCGAACATTTCAAAAGTGGCGCAAGCCGTGGAGTACCCCATAGGCATGGCTTTGTCAAAATAATACTGCCCATCCATCTTAAATCCCAACAAATCCCAATCCTCTAGGCACACCGGCAGTAATCTAAATGTTGATTCTATGTCCGTCTTAGCCAACCATGCCTCTGGGGTGGCCCAGATGATCTGTACCACCTCCTCCAGTGTGGCATAGGACACCCTGCTGTACTTCTCATCTATATAATTGTTGACTGAATCGTCTTCTGGGAAAGAAAGGTGGTGAATGACCCTGAACTCCTTTGACTGTTTCTTGGGTACCAAACCCAGTGGGGATGCCCTCTTGCCCCATAAGGGAGGTTTCTTGAATGGTGTCTCTACCCTTCCTGCTGCTTTTTCTTTGTTAATCTTTTTCTTCAAGTTGTCCTCTTCACCCCTTACTGAACCCAGATTCTTGGCTTTTTTTGGCCCTCTGGGGCCTTGAAACTGCAAGTTGAAACCCCGCCTGAAACCTTCAATGACTCACTTTGAGGCCTGCTCATCAGGATAGGTTCATAGCCATGCCTCCAAGGTCTCTACTTAATGGGGGTCCTTACCCGTGGGATTACCCCCCAAATGTCTATTTGGCCCACACCCCTGCCAATCTCCTCATGCCCCCTCTGCCCCCCTTGTTTGTCCCTTGTGATCTGATTCCCTGTGTGCCTCCTGTCTTCTTCAATTGCCCTTTCAGTAGCTGTGGCCACTCCTCCCATTGTAGTCCCTCCCGCTGGCTCCACTGCCCCAGGCTTGACCCCTGTATCCCTGAGGTCCCCCCCCCGAAAGGAATGATTTGCTAGAGCTGGTGCACCTCCAGACTGTGCTCCTTGGTTCCAATTTTTCCTACATTTTGATAGCGGGTGGTTGCCCCCACATTTCAAACAGGCATGTTGAAATCTGCAATGTGGCCAAAAGCAAAATACTCTACTGAAACCCCAGCAACATTTTTGTAATAGTGTGGCCTTCTTACCCCCTCCTCCTTCTGGGGTAGACTGGTCCATGATGTAATCCATCCACAAATCCAGCTGTTTTGTATCCCACCTGATCTCCTTGTAGGTCACCATTCTTTGCCTGAATAATTTGTCATAGTACAGCCACC
Source organism: Neoceratodus forsteri (assembly GCA_016271365.2). Taxonomy (NCBI): domain Eukaryota; kingdom Metazoa; phylum Chordata; order Ceratodontiformes; family Ceratodontidae; genus Neoceratodus; species Neoceratodus forsteri. Next base: position 807,853,646 of record CM028130.1, on the reverse strand, counting down.
CAAAACCACCATTAGCTTTTGTGCCTAGTATGATTAAGGAATAAGTGATGAGGGGTATGCCTAATTCTGGCTTCTTTTCCAGGACTATCACTGAGTAAGTGGCAAAACCTACAAACCACCCATCCCACGTCTTCTGCTTTCTAAACTTATCCTTCTCTTTCTTCCCTAAGAGTAGCACTGCTGTCGTCATCTCACTCTTGCCCATGCTTTCTTTTTCATCATATTTGGCTACCACCTCTCTACTGACTAGCACGAAAATATGTACGTATTTCTCTTTCCATATATTTTCTTTCGTAACCGTTGGAATATGCTCTCCTATCCTCATGCTCGGGGTTCCAATTTCCCTCATCCCCTTCCCCCCTCCCAGACTCTCTGCTGGCTTTTCTTCACCCCCCAGCAAACCCTGTCCTGTCTTTATCTCAGACAACACTTTTTCCAGCTGCCCCAAACCTCCTGTCCCTAATGAACAAATCATCTGCTCCATGTAATCTTTTATACTGCCCCCCACGGTCACTACATCATTACCTGTAATCATGGCTTCTCCCCCTGTCAGTGCCAGTCCTGGCCTCGGAAACTCCATGGGACCCTGGGCAATCAGACTCAATGGTAGTGGCATTGTTGGCTGAGGCACTGCTGGTGCTGGAGAGGGCAGCAGATTGAGTTCTGGTGGAAAGGCTGGAATGGGCTTTGGTGCCAGAGAAGGAATGGGGTCTGGCTGAGGTGCAGGTGCAAGAGGTGTATTTGGGGGCAGCTGAACTGGGCTGGCTGGATGGACAGATCCCACCTGTGTTGGCCGTGTTTGTGGCCTCTGCAGGCTACTGGGCCTGAGAAGAGGCTGCTTCCCCTTCCCTCTACCTCTCTTCACTTTGCACTTTTCCCCCAGCCTCCTAGGCTCCATCCCCTCCACCAATTCCCACACCTTGTTTGCTTTGCCTGCTAAGTCCAATATTGCACTTTAAGAGTCTTCCTTGGTAAGCCTGGTTGGCTTACTCTTCCTTGGTGCCATGTCTCTCTCCCCCATCCTTAAGAAAGCAGGAAGACTGAGAAAAAGGAAAAAAGGAAGCTGGGAAGGCAGTCAGAACAGCAAAGGCCCAAACCGAGGAAAAGATAACCAACTCAGTTAAGAAGGGGGATAAAACCTTTTATAGGTACATCAGGGAGCGAAGGAAGACCAAGGGAGGGATAGTGAGGCTTAATAAAGGCGTGGGAGGGTGGGCAGAGGGAGACTGTGAAAAGGCAGAGATACTAAACAAATATTTTGCTCAGTATTTACAAAGGAAGAGGGGAGGTACATAAAACAAACAGTAGTAACACGCTGGATACAGAAGTTGATACCGGCCCATTTACAGAAGAAGGGTTCTGAAAGAACTCTTAAAACTGAAGGTGGACAAAGCAATGGGGCCTGATGGGATTCATCAGAATTCTAAAAGAACTAAGGGTAGAACTAGTGACACCACTGACTACCTTTTAACAAATCATGGGAGGATGGGGTGGTGCCGAGGACTGGAGGAGGCGGGAGATGTGATTCCCTTCACAAAAGTGGGAGCAAGGCAGAAGCAGGAAACTATAGACCTGTTAGTTTAACCTCAGTGATAGGGAAAATGATGGAATCACTTCTAAAGGAAAGAATTGTCAGTATCTAGAGGCCAGAGGGCACAGGACCCTAGGCAGCATGGATTCACAGTGGGAAGGTCATGCCAGACAGATCTGATAGATTTCTTTGACTGGGTGAAGTAGTAGATCAGGGAGGGGCTGTGGACATGGCCTACCTAGACTTTAGCAAGGCATTTGACACAGTCCCACACAAAAGATTAATATACAAGTTATCCAGCCTGGGTGTGGGTCCCAAGATGACAGCCTGGGTAAAGAATTGGCTGGAGAATAGGACACAGAGAGTAATAGTAAATGGAGTCCACTCAGAAGAAAGGAGGGTTACTAGTGGGGTACCACAGGGTTCAGTATTAGGACCGGTCCTCTTCAATGTCTTTATAAGCGACATTGCAGAAGGACTGGAAGGAAAAGTATGTCTCTTTGCAGATGACACTAAGATCTGCAACAGAGTTGATGCACAGGGTGGGGTGGAAAGGAAGAGAAGGGACTTGGCAAGGTTATAAGAATGGTCAAATGTATGGCAGCTTAGATTCAATGCTAAGAAGTGCAAGGTAATGCACTTGGGAAATAAAAACCATGGGGAAGAGTACATAATGGGGGGTGAGATACTAACAACAACAAAAATGGAGAGGGACCTGGGGGTAGTCATATCAGATGACCTAAAGATGGGCAAGCAATGTGAGAGGGCAGCAAGGAGGGCTGGGGGGATACTGGGATGCATAGGGAGGCATCACCTAGAAAACAGGAAGTTATTATCCCTCTGTACAGACAGCTGGTGAGACCCCATCTGGAGTACTGTGTGCAGTTCTGGAGACCCAATGTCCGCAAAGACATAGACAGGATGGAAGCTGTCCAGAGGAGGGCAACTAAAATGGTGCAGAGTCTGCACCAGAAGACATATGAAGAGAGACTTAAGGAGCTTAATATGTATAGCCTCGAGGAAAGGAGGGAGAGGGGGGACATGATAGAAACTTTCAAGTACCTCAAGGGAATCAACAAAGTCCAAGAGGGTAGCATCTTTCAAAAAAAGAGGTGTGCAAGAACAAGAGGACACAATTTGAAGATAGAGGGGGGGCGGCTCAGAGGTAATTAAGGAAGTATTTTTTCACAGAGAGGGTTGTGGATGCATGGAACGGCCTTCCGGAGGAGGTTGTGGAGTCAAAATCAGTGGTGGAATTCAAACATGCATGGGATAGTCATAAGGCAGTTCTGGGGGGTGGGGGTAGGAAGAAGTAGGCTGCTGGTTAACTAGGATCTGCAGCTTATCCAGTAGGTAGGGACATGGTTATACTGGGTGGGCCAAGCGGTCCTTATCTGCCGTCAAATTCTATGTTTCTATGTTTAATTACTCTTATAGGTTCCCCCCTTTTTTATTATTTTTTTTCTTCCCTTCCCACCCCATGCCAACCTCCCCCCTGGTGGTCCCTGAGGCCCAACTTAAGTGTAAATAGTAATATGGTCTCTGCTTGAGACTCTACAGCCCATGCTTCAAGGTAGAGGCTCCATCATAACCTCTCAATGAACAGCATAGTTGTTTTATAGATTTAAAAAATGGATGGTTGCCACCCAAGCAAATTTGTAAGGAAAAACCTTTTGCTGAAATCTCACTTTGCTCCTAATCTCATTGTCCTTCTCTTATGTTGCTTCACCTACAGCTCCTTGCAATAAACTATGTGGCCCACACAGAAGCCCCCCTCCCCTGAAGATGTCAGATGCCATCCAGCCATATGGCCTACTTCTAGGCCCTGAACAACTGGGTCATACCTTCCCCCATCGTAGCCCTCCCATTGAATTATTCCTCTTCTTCCACTGGTTTCTTTAATGCTCAGGCTGATAGCAGGAGTAGGCCCCCATGCGTTGTCTAACTCTCCCCTTTCCAACCATTACTGGGCAATAGGACTGGACAGTCCATGCAGTGATGACATCAGATGCCAGCCCCATGTGGTCTCACTAGGCCCAGCAAACCACAGAACTTATGGTCCCCTCGGTGCTTACATCCCACAGAAAAACTACCCCCCCACCATCTAGTGGGATCTCTCCCCTTCACCGCTCCTCCCTCCTTGAAAAATCTGGAGTGGTTGTGCACCCTGTCATCCCCCTTCATTCATCTCAGCATCGTGCTGCCACAAAAACCCCATGCTGCCTCCAATGGGCAGCCTTGCAGGCACCCAGCCTGCCCCAAGGAGTCCTGCAAAACAACAAATCACTCTACTATCCCCTGCCCCAGCCCCTTGCTGGTGGTGCACCACAGATCCCTTTCTGCAGTCACTAGACCCATTCTCATCATCCAAGGTGCTCTCCCATATTCAGATCACTCAGCTGGTGCCCACCTCCTGTTTCAATCCAAACTCTCCCATACTGGTTAAATTAGTAACACAATGCTATTTGTGACAAAACTGTGCAAAATTTAAGAGACTCCAGAAAATGATGCGTTGCCAGCCGTTCAGCAGGCTCTCGCTTACTCCTTCTGATTTTGAGCTGGGAGTTTGTGCAGCAGTGTAGTTTGACCTTACCTCGATCTGCTACAAATCCCAGGTGGCTCATCAGGGTAGGCTTCAGCCTGATACAATCCCATCTCTTCTTCGATACACACAGCAATGAAGTGAACTGCTATCTTAACACTTAGCTAGATAAATATTTTCTTTTTTTTAAAACTACCGTGTTACTTCATTTTTCTGTTCTAAATTCTTTAATTGCCTAATCTGATATGCTGCTCACTAAAGACTAATAAAAGTGGCAGCAAAACAGGCAGTTTTCCGCTGTGTAGCCCATTAAATACACCCAGGTTTTGACCCCTCCTTTCCTTACTCTCATCCTATCCCTTCCTTGTCCTTTTTGTTTTAGACCCTCCCCTACTGTGATATTACATTGTGACTCACTGCCCCTAGCTGGTCCCGCCCCCTTAACCCCCCTCCCCTTCCTGCCTTGTTTAAGTCCCTTGAAGTAGTACATTGGGCAGTGCAACCAGGACAATCTGGTCTGCCTCCTAATAGGCAAACTCCTTTATAACTAAGCCTGCTCCTCACATGCTTGTTATATAGTGGCTGAAATCTCCCTTTAATAATTGCCGATTTCTTTCCAGTTATTTTTCTACTCCTTCATTTCTTGCTCTGGGCAGCTTTTCACAGTGTTGGTAGAAAACTCCTCTGGACTCTTTTGAAGGCTCTGGGGTGTTTTCCAATTCACCTGGATATCTTCATACAGTACATTTATTATGAGAATACCTGATTTTAGGTACATCCAATGGCCAGGGTCAATTGACTGACTCCATCAGGTGGAACACTGGATTAAGACAGGGGTGTACAATACAAGTCACATTAAACTGTTCCACCAATAAGTTGGCTTAGCATTGTTTTTTACAGCTGGCAATGCATTGGCAACTCATATTACATTGCTTTTCAATGTTTAACCCGCTCAAGAGAAATTTTTGTAAATTGTTTTTGCCACTCAATTGGAAGGTATCGGCAGTTCAATCACAATGCAATGCAAAACTGAGTTTTAAATCTAAAGAAGTAGCCTGTGCAAGGCTTTGCGCTGGATCCAGCAACACTTATGCAACTCATTTGGAAATGCTAAAACAACTCATTGGAGGAACAGTTTAATGTGACTTGTACTGTATGTTTGCACCCCTCTAGCTCAATTTATTTATGAAAGCAATTATCACCAAGCTTTGTAATAATGGTCACCACTTCCCTACAGTGTTTGACAGAATTATAGGTCACGTGATCAGGTCTCAGCTTGATATGAAAAGAATATTGGATACACTTGTCAGGCTCCATCAATAAAACAAATTGATCAGTAATTTAGACAAAAAATGTATTCATTTTGATTACAGGACAAAATCTATACATAAACTTATAATACATAACTACAACCAGCTATTTTAGACAGGGAGGAGTAACAAGCAATAGGTGCTACAGCAAAGTAGATTATGAATCTATCAAATATGATCTAGAGCACTGGGACTGGACAACTGACTTTCAGGGTAAAACCCTGCAACAAAAATGGGACCAGTTTAAAAACAGAATGGACAATTATGTGAACCAGTGTATCCCAGTTAGAAGGAAATACAATAATAGAGGCAGGATACCTGCGCGGTTATCAAGAAATATAAGGAAAGCCATAAAAACCAAAAGTCGGGCCTATGGTATTCCTAGATTAAGAGACAGAAGTATAGCATGAGAGAATTATAAGACAAAAGTTAGGGATTGTAAAAAACAAATGAAAATGGCTAAAAGTAGATTTTAATTGAAATTAGCAAGTAGGACAACAAAGAATAAGAAGGAATTCTTTAACTACATTGATGGTATGAGAGAAGAGAAGGTTCAGGTAGGGCTTCTGTAAATGGTTCATTAACTACAGACTGTGGTATAATGGCAAATGAACTCAATAAGTATTTTAAAAGTGTGAACCAGCCCAGGCATGAAGTATATCAGATGCCAGAAGGTCATAGAAAGGGAGGTACAAGCACATTAACACTACAGGATACTGTAAAGAGAGTCAAGATACTCAATCCCAATAAATCACAAGGCCCAGATGGGCTACACCCGACATTTCTTAGAAATTTAGCAGATATAATAGCTCCCCCAATTCTGGATATTTTTCAGAGTTCCCTTGACCAAGGAAAAGTGGTGGATGACTGGAAGTTGGCACAGGTGATCCCAATATTTACGAAAGGCGATAGGAGACAAATGGGAAATTACTGACCAGTCAGTATAACTCCTATACTTGGTAAAATGTTGGAGACAATAATAAAGGAGAACACTGAAATATTCTTGAGCAATTCTTGAGAGGCTGATATCCATCAGCATGGATTTAGAAAAGGCAGGTCATGCCTTACGGGACTGATAAGCTTTTTAGAACCAACAAGCAGGGCATTAGATCAGAGGGTACCTGTAGATGTCCTTTATATGGACTTCTCAAAGACCTTTGATTCCGTGTCTTATACAAAGTTGCTAAAAACACAGAGAGGTTGGAATTGACACAAACCTTATAAACTGGATAGGAGGCTGGTTGAATAAAGGAGGCAATGTGTCAAGGTTAAGGAGTATTGTTTAGACTGACTGGAGATAATGAGTGGGGTGCTGTAGGGCTCAGTATTGGTCTCCCTACTATTTAATATTTTTTGTAACATCCTTCAGCTATAGTCAAAATGCATTGCTTAGCAAATTTTTCGATGATGTTAAGATGGGGGCACTAGTTAGCAAAAGTGAAGAAGCTATGAGATTTCAAAAAAGAAATCAATGGGTTTGCAGGCTGGGCCATCTCAAATGGTCTATTCTTTAATAACGACAAATGAAAACTAATGCAATTTTATATTTGGAATTTAAAAGCAAAATACTATCTAAATGGAGTAGAACTCAAAACAACTGAACACTAAAGAGATCTGGGAGTGACTATTAGTAACAATTTAAAGTCTGAGGTCCATTGTGGAGAGGTACTGAGTAAAGGGAATAGAAAGTTTGGTTGTATAAAAAGAAACATTAAAAGCCAGGATAGGCAGGTGCAGTTGCCTCTTTATGAATCACTGGTTAGGCTCCATACTGAATACTGCATGCAGTTCTGGTCATCATACAGTAGGAGATCAATACAGAAGTTGGAGGGAGTGCAGAGGAGAGCGACAGAAATGGTGTATAGGGCAGGAGAAATTAATTATGGGGCAAGATTGAGAGTTTGACATATTCTCATTACAGTATAGGAGATTAAGAGGAGATTTGTGCCTTGTTTTTAAAGCATGTAAGAAACATACCTACAGTATGGGAATGTTTGAGCCTAGAATGAAAACTAACTGAAATAGAGTTTAGTAGACATCATGTGAAGCTGTGTGGGGAAAGATTCAGGGAGAACAACAGGCAGTAGTGGTTTAAGCAGAGTGTGGTCTCAGAGTGGAATGATCTACCAGTTGAAGTGGTGCAGAGTGATAACATGGATCAGTTCAAAAGATCTTTGGATATGCCTATGAGGGAAAGGAATAGATTGGGGTTTGTGGGATTCTATGGATAAACAATCATGTCTCTATGGTTAACAGCTTATGACTTGTATTTTCCTATGATTCCTATAATTAACTTATTTTATTTATAACATTTTGTTAACCGGGTAAGCCCACTGGGCCCCGAGGGTCTCTTTTTCAGGACTGACCCAGAATTAGTTACACAGAGCAGTGCAGATACATACAAGTGATACAGTGCAGGACATATAGTACAGGGATACAATGACAATATACATTTTTCAATTATTATTGAGGATAGCACTCACTTACAGCACAATTAGGCAGCTAGTTCAACAGTGGCAGCTGACAGACTTAGGGCCACACCACGGGAGGGGCGGGTTGGCTAACCTTCAGGACAGGAGCAGGGACTATGGTTTAGGAGGTGAGCATGCAGTCCTTTCTGGAATGTGACTAGGGAAGGGGCTTCCTGAAGGTGTTGGGGGAGCTTGTTCCAATGCGCAGGGGCTATATGGGCAAAGTATTTACTGCCAGCTGAGAAGCAGGCCCTGGGCAGTCCCAGGTGTTTTTTCGCCTGAAGTCCTGAGTGGTCTGATGGTCCACTTAGGGGCAAAGAGGCTGGTTAGCCCCATAGGAGGGTCAGCATTGAGAAGCTTGCATGTCCAGCTTAACAGGGGGTACTGGAGCCTATGGTTCAGGGTGGGCCAGTTGAGTGCGGCAAGGGCTTCACAGTGGTGGGACCTGGGGTGAGCTTTCATGGCAAATCATGCAATTTTGTGGTGCAGAGTTTGTAGTCTGGAGTGATCAAGTTTTTCTAAGTCTAGAATGGTTGGGGCAGCATAGGTAGGAGTAGGGAGGAGAATACTCTGTGTGATTGCCAGTCTAGTCTCTGGTATCATGTTGGTGCTTAGCCAGTAGAGGAGGCCAAGTTTTTGGTGTATCTTTTTTGTTACCATGTCCACATGTGGCTTTAGAGTGAGCCCCTGATCTAGTGTAAGGCCTAAGTATCTGAATGATTGGACCACTTCTATAGTGGAGTCAGGTATAGTAACAAGTGAGAGAAGGTGGACCTGGAAAGGGCTAGGGAATTCTGGCCAAACAGGAGTGCTTTAGTCTTGTTATGATTAAGGACCAGATGGTTTTCGACTTGCCAGGCTTTGGCCTTGGTAAAGTCAGACTGAAGCAGGGGCCCTAAGCCATCCAAGTGCTGTGCAGTTCTGTAGAGTACGGCGTCATCAGCATACTGCACCACCGAGCTATTCCCACAGTGGAGACAGAGGTCATTAACAAACAGGGAGAACAGGAGTGGACCTAGGATGGAACCTTGCGGGACCCCCTCATTCAAAGGTAGAGGTCCAGAGATAGCGCCTTTCCACTTGACCTGTTGTGAGCAGCCAGACAGGTAGTTGCGGAACCAGTTCAGGGAGTGTTGGTCCAGTCCAAATTTACTCAGCTATGTTAGCAGGAGGGGGTGGTCTACCAGGTCAAAGGCCTTGGTTAGGTCAATGAAGACTGCTCTAGTCAGGGTGCCCTTGTCCAAGGCGGCTAGTATGTCAGAGGTAAACTGGATAAGGGCAGTGTCGGTACCATGCTTTTGTCAGAAACCATGTTGGGAGGGTGCCAGAAGTTGGTTAGATTCCAGGTAATCCCTTAGTTAGCAGTACACGAGCTGTTTCTGTGTCTTTGCAAGGGGGCAAAGGATAGAGATTGGTCTGTAGTGACCTATTGATTCCTTAATGAATGAGTTAATATACCTTAAATTTATGACTGTCTTGGTGTTAGATTTTCACACAACCTGAAATAGTCAGAACACATTAGAAATACTGCTGTAAACCCTATTCAGTATCTTTCTGCACTTAAGAGATTTTATATCAATATGGCATGAATCTGCTACTGGGATGCTGAAGGCAATGAACTGCAAAAGACATTGTCTCCAAGGCTGACCTGTTTACTGTTGCACTTATTTGTTCTCACATTTAAAAAGGCCCTGACCCCATTAGGGTACCTTTGGAATAATTTAACATTTTGACAAAATGTAGGATATATATCATATTTGTTCCACAATTCTCACTCTAATTTCTTTATTACTAAGGACATTTGCATGAAAACAGGATTTATGCCTTATCTGTTATGGCTGCTTCACTACACCTGACCTCACAGTTCTGTTTATGAAATAGCAATATGTTAATGTGGTGATGATTATCATATAATAACTGGGGAGTGCTTTCTCCCATAGGGAAACTGGGTTATAATTCTGTCATTATAACCAGCTGGTTATAACGATGAACACACACCCGGTTTCCCTAGTTCACCACATACACCAACCGCAAGCTTCCTCTCCTCTGTGCCATTCCTTGTTTCTCAGTGCTGCAAAGTTAAACTTCCCTGACAGAAGAAGTTGGTGGTAAGTTCTTTTTTTTTAAACAAAAAGTGTCACTGGGCACAGCAAACCTTAGTTACGGGAGTGAAAACAAAACAAAAAACCAAACACTGCTTCCATTTAGAAGCCACTATGGACCTTGCAGAAGATTGGGGTTTGAGCAGTCCGTGGCTTGACTCAATAGACAAATACATATATTTTGTGTAATAGCTGTGGTGGTAAAATGACCCCCAGCATTTATACAAAATAAAGGATGAGTAGGTGTGTAAAACTTGGATTTTACGCACACCCTCGGGGTGGGATGCCTTAATAAACCCCTCAAGCTTTGCTCTCAGGGTTTATGTGGCATCCCACCCCTCAGGGGTGTGTAAAATCCTCATTATAACCACCTATCCATCCATTAATCTCCATGTTATAAATAGAGGATTACGATGCCAGGTGTACACAAGCTGCCAGAGCAGATTAAGTCTAGGCAACAGGAATCCTATTTTCAAGAACCTCTCCCCAGTAACAAAAAAAGGGGAAATATTTGCAGAAATTATATGAAATATTAACTGGTCTATGCACATCTTAAAATCTGTAAAGTTTTCACAACAGTATCAGGAGCCCTCTTAGACTGCCAAGATAACTAGAACATATAGGAATTCTGGACATATATATCAGGCCATGGCACTGCAATGGTTAAGTCCCTTTTACTATTCTAACTTCACACTGCCATGAATCAACACCCTAGGGAAATTCTGACAAAAGAAAACTGAGGGGCTCTTGTCTGGATTCAGACTCATAATCTCTGGTTTATCAGCCTATATACCTTTCCACTACATCACCAAGTTGGCACAGCAGTGGAACTTACAGTAGTTCTTTCGCTGTAAAGGTTAAAGCTCTATCCATAATATCTGCCTCAGAGGCATGTCTGCTTCAGAGGCAATGTTAATTTAAAAGAATGACTCCTACCAATGAACTGAAAAATGAACTATGCACTTTTATATTGAGTTGAAATGAAGTGATTCTGGGATATTAATCCACTGGAAGAAAAATGTCATTAAAGTTTATATGTATGTATATATATGGATATATATTCATTGCAAAAAAATGTTATTAATGCAATAGTTATGGTTAAAGTGATAAAAGTAGAGAAATGTGGCATTAGGTTTTCCAACCCTAACACCCCACCCTCACCCTGCAGGAAGCAACAGTCGTGGGGCATGCCTTTGGGTTGTCAACCGAAAGACTCACCCCATTCTCATATACTGTACTATCTCAGCTTACTTACTCATAGAATGGGGTGAGCGTTAGGGTTGACAACCCCAAGGCACATCCCACGCCTGTTGCTGCCTGCATGGTGGGGATGGGGTGTTAGGTTTGGAAGCCCTAATAGCACATTTCCCTACTTTTGTCACTTTAACCCTAGCTAGTACATTAATGAAGTCTTCTGCAATGAATTTCTTTACTTTTTGAGACAGTACTTTTTCTGTAATTAGTCTTTAAAAATTCATGAGTATTTTTCTATAATTAATTTTTATAAACACATGACTTTGGTGCCTACTGGACCCTAACTGTAGTGGCACTACCGCCCCACTATAGTACCCTAACTACTGCATTAATGAAGTTTTTTTGTTTGTAATTAATTACCTTACTTCTTGAGACAGTACTTTTTCTGTAATTAGTTTTTATAAATGCCTGAGAGTTTTTCTATATTTTTTTTTTTTTAAATGCAAAAGTTATTATAAAAAAAACAGTAGGGGGCTGTGGGATTCAAACCCTGGTTTCTAGGTACATAGCCAGAGCCTTAGCCACTGCATTACATTGCCTTCTTGGACATCTTTCTGTCAAAGTTCTATTATCCAAAGTCAAGCCAGTTCCAAATTAAAACAGCCAATAATACTTTCCTGTTTTCCTATATTACAAAAAAGTGTTTTTTAGCATTGTATATTTCTAAGCCAATGAATTGTCTAAAACCTTCTCAATTCAAATGAACACAAAATCTATATTCTAATGTATATTTTAACAAAAGTAAAAAATATAACTTTTCTTCTTTAGCCTTAATATTTAACATACTGATTTGTAGCCCTTGTTTCACAACAGTTCACATCTTCAATCTGTCATTATCCAAAAAGTAATCCAAAAAGAAATTATTGTAAAAAGTGATTTTGAACAGACCAAGCTTCCCAAAGAGGGATAGCTTGCAGTTTTCACCTGATTTTTATGTTGCTTGCACGCATGTGCAAGAAACTTAGTGCCATCATCGGAGATTTCGGAGGTGTGTCACCTCCTCCTCCAATTCAGTCAGTGTGTTGTGGCGGTCTGTAAGCCAATGCATTCTGGAGCTGTCTATGACAAGTCCCAAAATGCAGTGGCATACAGTTGAAAGAGACTACGCTTGGTGAGCAGTGATAAGATATCGGCTGCTCACGCGGCTCCCAGACCTACGCGGCGTGCGCCCCACTCCCCACATGCACTGTATAGCCGGTGGTGCCCAATCCCCGATGGCTGGCGTTCCCCAGTAGTAGGGTGCCATGCTGGAGCCCACCCAGCCGTGGCAAGCAATCCTTAGGCCGATGGAGGTGCCCAATCCCCCGTTGGCTGAACGCCCCCCCAACCATCCTTGTGCCATGCTGGGAGCCCACCCCAGCATGGCAAATGTCCCGCGTCGTCCGTTTTTTTCCTGCAAAGAAAAAATGGTCCCCACGTAATCTCCTGGCCCCCATCCACAACCCACCCACCCACTGCGCACCCTGCCTCCCACCCCTCACCCCATACTTACCTCTGAACCTCGTGCGATGATCTTCGGTGGACGGAACACGTCTGACTCTTCAAAGCCGACCGTGAACTGAGGAAATGCCGGTAGCTGTATAATGGGCTAGATGGGGTTTGAACTTTGTTGCATATCTCAGGCATTTTGAGAATCTTTGCAAAATTTTCAACATGGGGTTTTGGGACCTCTTCTCATGAATGATGTCACTGTCATGGCATTACCGGACGAGGTGATTCGCAGTCACTGCGCGGTCATTGCGCAAAATCACCCCGCTGGGCCTGAATAACACCAACAGGGACATCGATCTGGTTTTTCCATCAACCCGCTGAAAATTGTACAAATTCCAAAAATGACTGTTGTAAGGCGTATGCTATGCAGTTCCTACGCGAGGCTCGTAAGTTCGAGAAATTTCAATATTTTCTACCAGATTTTCAACATTGCCATTTTACCACACCTTCTTATGAGTAGTACAGCTGTCATTTTCACATCTCACCCAAAATGTGTTTCCGCCCATGTAGCGCAAATGGCACAGTCGGTGTGCAAGATCAATGTATGGGACAAATTAAGAAAATCACAGTGACACTGCTCATGAGCAGAGGTCTTAAAATGGCTATGTTGAAAATTTGGTGAAAAATTCCTAAAAATGACTGTTTTACGAGCATGCATTGCGGCAGTTCTCACTTGCTTCGTAGTCGCATGATTTCAATATTTTCACTCCAGATTTCCAACATTGCCATTTTATCACACCTTCTTATGGGTAGTACAGCTGCCATTTTTCCCATCTCACCCAAAACGTGTTTCCGCCCATGTAGCGCACAATGGCGCAGTCGGTGTGCGAGATCAATGTATCGGGACAAATTAAGAAAATCACAGTGACACTGTTCATGAGCTCAGGTGTTAAAATGGCTATGTTGAAAATTTGGTGAAAAAATTCCAAAAAATGACTGTTTTACGAGCGTGCATTGTACAGTTCCTATGCATGCTCGTAAGTTCGCGAATTTTCAATATTTTCACTCCAGATTTCCAAAATTGCCATTTTGCCACACCTTCTTATGAATAGTACAGCTGTCATTTTTCACATCTCACCCAAAACGTGTTTCCGCCCTTGTAGCGCACAATGGCACAGTCAGTGTGCGAAATCAATGTACGGGATAAATTAAGAAAATCACAGTGACACTGTTCATGAGCAGAGGTCTTAAAATGGCTATGTTGAAAATTTGGTGAACAAATTCCCTTCAGATGTTCTGCAATATTACTAATGAAGACATTGAACAGAACTGGAGGACCGAGCCCTGCAGCACCCCACTGGTCACCCCCTCTCCCTAGACTGCATACCATTTACCACCACTGTCTGCCTCCTGTCTGTTAGCCAGTTTCTAACCCAGTTTACCACCCTTTCCCCCATGCCCAGCCTATCCAGCTAGTTTATCAGCCTCCTATATGGGATGGTGTCAAAGGCTTTGCTGAAATCAAGGTAAGCATTGTCCACTGCCCCACCCTGATTCACTTGCTTGGCCACCCAGTCAAATAAATCAACCAGATTTATCTGACATGATGTCCCCACTGTGAATCCATGTTGTCTATGGTCCTGGGTTCTGATGGCATCTAGATGCCCCACTATCCTTTCTTTAAGCAATGTGTCCATGATCTTCCCCACTACTGAGGTGAGGCTGAATGGCCTATTGTTCCCTGCCTCCTCCCTGCTGCCGGACTTGTGTAGAGGGACCACATGTGCCCTCCTCCAATTCACTCATGTTGAATGACTCAGTGAACATGGCTGCCAGAGGTACTGCTATCTTCCTTCGCAGTTCTGTTAATATCCTTTGTCCACCTTCAATTTAGTGAGCTCCTGCAGGACTCTTTTGCATTTGAATGGACTATTGTCCACCTCTTCACCCCCTTGGCAACTGCTGTACCGCTGTGGCCCTTGCCCCTTCCACTCTTCTGTGAATACTGAACAGAAAGACCCAGAGGATGTCTTGGGAGGAAGGCATGAAACTGTCACTTCCAAATACCTAAACAGCACATACAAGCAAGCAACATTCAGCATTGACAAATGCTTGTTCTAATTCCCTCAGTTTTAAAAAATGGGTATGCAGATAAGTTTGTTATTATTCATAAGCTATGAGGTGACTCTAGTCATTCAACCCATGTCCCTTTACAGCTATTTTTGAAGTGCTACTGAGCATGCTCAGAACCTGATTTTTTTAGAATTGAATAACTTTGGAGCAGAGTGATATTTTCCCACCAAATTAGCAAAGGAAATCTTTCTTAGACAAACATTTTGTACCCTGAAAATTTCATACCAAAATTCCAAACTGTCTGGGTGCTATGCATTGGCAGAAAACAGTGATTTTTTTACATATTTGTGCTATCCGCATCTCAGAATCTGCACATCCAACTGGAATGAGACTTGGCACATCAAGAAATCTACCCCACAAGACAGCACATGCAAAATTTCATGCACATATGTTAAAAGGTTGAGAAGACATTAAAGTACAATAATTGGGTTTTAACATTATCAATCAATCAATCACTTTATTTAACCAGGCATAAACACCATTGAGCAAGCTAATTTTCAAGGTGGTCCTGTACCTACTAAACCCTAACTATAGTGGTGCTATTGCACCACTACAGTATAATACCCTAACTAGTGCATTCATTTTTTTTTTGCAATGAATTTCCTTACTTTTGTGGATAGTACTTTTTCTTTAATTAGGTTTTATAAATATATGAGTGTTTTTCTATAATTAGTTTTTATAAACATATGAGTTATTATAAAATAAAAAAAATATTTCAGTGGGAGCTGTGAGATTCAAATGCAGATCTGCAGGTTTATAGCCCAGCACCTTAGCCACTGCACTACATTGCCTCCCTCGGTATCACTCTGTCAAAGTTCCCTTAATCAAAGTCAAGCCAGTTCCAAACAGAAACAACCAATAATATTTTCCTGTTACTCTGTATTGCAAAACTCTTTTTTGTAAACTTTGCATATTTCTAAGCCATTAAATTGTCTGAAACATTTTGAATTCACATGAATACAACATCTATACTCTAATGTCTATTTTAACATATGTTAAAAATGACTATTGTCCTTCTATAGCCCTTATATTTAACATACTGATTTGTAGGCCATGTTTCAAAACAATTCATATCTTCAGTCTATCAGCATCTAAAAAGTAAACCAAAAAGAAATTGTTGTAAACAGTGATTTTGAACAGACCAAGCTTCCCAAATAGGGATAGCTTTCAGTTTTCAATGGATTTTTCTAATTTCCTCAATTTAAAAAAAATGAGTATACAGATAAGCTCATTATTATTATTCATGAGCTACAGGGTGACTCTAGTCATCCAAGCCATACCCCTTTTTGCAGCTGTTTTGAAGTGCCTACTGAGCATGCTCAGAACCTGAAATTTTACAATTTGATACCTTTGGAACAGATTAATATTTTCTCACCAAACCAGCAAGGGAATTATTCTGAGGCAAGCCCTTTGTACCATGAAAATTTCATACCAAAATTCCAAACCATCTGGGTGATACACAATGAAACAAAACAGCAAAAGACAGTGATTTTTTTATGTTTTTTCACTATTCTTATCTCAGAATCAGTGCATGAAACCAGAACAAAACTTGACATGTCAAGAGAACTGTACCATGAGACTGCACATGCAAATTTTTGTCCAAATCTGTTGAACGGTTGCAAAGACATTAAAGTGCAAAATTGTGGTTTAACATTAAACTGCTTACTCAGCCCTAACAATAGTGGTACTACTGTGCCACTATAATATATTAGAGTGACGCAGTAGTGCCACTATAGTTAGGGTTAAGTAGACAGTTTAATGATAAACTACAATTTTTTCACTTTAATATCTTCACAACCATTCAACGTATTTTCAAAAAATTTTGCATGTGCAGTCTTGTGGGGTGGGTCTCTTGCTTTGCCATAAAATTGGGTTCTGAGCATGCTCAGTCAGAACTTCAAATTATCTGTAAAAATGATTATTCATGAGCTATGACATGACTGTAGTCAAGCCAGGATGCCTAGAGTCACCTCACAGCTCATGAATAATAATGAGCTTATTTGCATACCTTTTTTTTAAAAAAATTGAGGGAACTAGAAATATTTGGTGAAAACTACAAGCTATCCCTCCTTGGGAAGCTTGGTCTGTTAAAAATCACTGTTTACAACAATTTATTTTTTGGTTTCACCAGTTCACACTGCAAGAAGAACAGTTCCTTATGTGCCCCATATTTTCAAAAATGTCAGTGTAAGTCTACCTCACGAATAATCATGCACTTATTTGCATACCCTTTTTGTAAAAGTGAGGGAGTTAGAAAAACTGGCTAGATATTTCTGTACTCACTACATAAATTGGAGACGTTATCTCTCAGTAAAGAAATTGTGCAGCTATATACTGTATGCACAATGCCTCATTTTGAAAATAAACATCAAAGCACTTATATTGTTGTAAATACTACAAAAATAGGAGACTGTGCCTTCCAGTTAGGTAAATAGAAAACAAATTTGTACTGTACCCACAATGCCTTTAATGCATATCTACATATAGGGGGTTGCCAATGCAGGGTGACCTAGGTTGTCAGAGGCATCCCTGTCTGGAATTCAAAGGGGGGGGGATAGAGAAGGAAAAGGATGAGCTGAGTAAAGGGAGGGACCAAGGTGTCAGTCAACAGGATGGATGCCAGGCAGTTGGCCAGAAGAACACTGGGAGTGGCCACTAGGGGGTATTGGTAAGTGTCAGACAGGGTCTTGCCACTTTCTGCTGGATTTCTGAGATATATACAACAGGCACATTAATTGGCAAGGTTTGCATAAGAAGCAAGGTGAGGCAGAGGAGTTGAGGGGGCATAATGTACATAAGGGTTGAAGGATCCTTCATAAGAAGCAAACACTGTGGCTCAAGACAGCTGAGAAAACTGGAGCTCCACTACAACAAATCAAGTGCAAGCAATAAAGAAAACGCAGGCTCTACAGTTATCCACAAAGAACAGTCCACAAAATTAGGACACACTAAAACTGCTTTTTATTTTTAAAAAACGCAGTAACAACAACTGCTTTGAAGGTACACAAAAGTGGTAGCAAAACCCCAAGAGGGATCCTTCCCTCCCCACAGGAATGGTTTAAAAAAATATATGTGTATATATATGGGGTGTCAAACAGATGAGGCATACTGATGAGTCCTGGTAGGACGAAACACGTGTCTATGTCTTCTGTTAGCACCCTTTGCAAACTGTGTGAGAGGCCTTTCGGCACCATGCAATTCTGCTTAAAGCTGGACTAGCATAACATTCTGTGGTGATTTGCATATGCAGCCCATGATGCTTTGCATTGTGGGGGCATGTGTGATTTTGTATTTTCTTGAAACTTGGCTTCCCAGCCAAATGCCCTTTGGGGTAACCCTTGCCTCAGTGTTTATGCACAGAGGTTCTTTGTCTTTTATATATATATATATATATATATATATATATTAGAGGCAAAAAACTCCATTTAGTGCATTAGTTAGGGTTGTTCCACAGTGAGGAAATTCGGTGTTAGGGCTGAAAACCCGCCTTGGACCCCCTGCTCAACCCCCCAACCGGCATTGGGGTGTGCATTGGGGTCATCGGTCCTAACTCTTCCAAATCTTTGAAAGGCACATCGGGGACCTTGGCCGCATGTTCCCTGAAGATTTTGGGCAGGTCGTGCAAACCGTGTGACCTGTAGGCGTGACCGTAGAATTCCAGAAAAAGCGTAAACGCATGCGCAGATCACACTTAATAACTTCGCAGCTGTATATCCGACTAGTACGAAACTTAGCAGATCCCAAGGCCTATGGATCTTGATCATGTATTCCAAATTTCAAGCAACTCCGCCAAATGGTTGCAAAGTTATTAAGGTGAAAAATGTGGGTTTAACATAGAAATGGCTCCTCAACCCTAACTATGGTAGCACTACCATGCTACCATAATATATATATATAATAAAAAGTAAACACCAAAAGGAAGCGGGAGGTAGATGGGGTGAAAATAATCCCTGGGGCCAGGGAGTACAGGGATGCCCAGCAAGGGAAGGGAGACAACAGGAAATAGACAAGGTCACGGGGCTGCAACAGCACGAAGGTACAGCAGCCCGATGTGAATCTGAGGAGAATCCCCTGGCAGATCAAGAGCAGGAGGTTGCAGCAGGGGCCCCTAAGTCTGCAGTGCTTCATGAGGAAGCAAAGAACATGTGCGGCCAGGCACTTGTGGATGGACAAGGTCACCGGGAGCAGGGTGTCAAGCCCCAGTACAGAGGAGCAGAGGCAGCCTACGGGTGGTCTGGCAATGGCAGTGTTATGCCCAGAGTGGCCTAGCAGGGATGATGATCCCTCAAATGGCCTAGGGGTGTGTAGTTTTCCCGGTAGTTCCCCTGGCATGGCTCATTATTCTAAAATTTAAAAAAAAGAAGAAGGAAGGGCTGGGACATTGGAAGGGACCACGTTCATCACCCATTCATTATGGGTGGTCTGTACTTGGGACGCAGTCGGGGGCGGGTGCTGGAGGGGGATGTTTTGCAGTATGATTGGACTTAAGTTTGGCATTGGGGAAGGGGGTGCCTCTGGGTAGACCAGGTGGGGAAGACATCCCCTGAGCTGCCCTGGGTGGGCTGGGGTGATTCAGCAGGGTTCGCCAGGTTGGCTCGTGCATGGGGAGGGGGGGTTTGTTGGACATGAGAAGAAGGTTGGTGTCAGGCAAGAAGGGTGCCAGTGGGGACCAGGAGGAATCACCGACCAGAGAGTGGAAGGTTTTTCCCAGCAGCTGCAGGCTGCATGAGCACAGTGCATCAGTTGCTTTTCTGTTTTTAAAAAAATAAGTGGGGGAAGATGGGCTCAGGGGAAAGTTTTGGCATATTCGCAGGGAGTGCTCAGGAGATCACTCAGGTTGGAGTGAGGGAATAGGAAATCATTCAGGCTGGCCTAGAAGGCTGGTAGCATGCAGCCATGAGGGTTTTCATGAGGGTCTGCCATTCCAGGAAGCCATGAGGCTGCTGCCATTTCACGATCGGCCATGCGGCCACAAGGTGGCCATCATTTGCGTTCAGTTGTGCAGCCATAAGGCAGCTGCCATTTTGGGGGTTGACTCCATCGGCAGCAGGGATAAGGGAATGGGGCAACATGGTACACCCACAACAGGAGGGGGCAGACTCCTCAGTGGTTCCCCATCACAGGGAGGTGGCCCAGTTCTCCGTCAAAATGGCTCTTCCCTGGAAAACTGGGCTGGGCACACAGAGTAATGGCTGCAACTATGGGAGTTAAAGGAAGCACAGCAATTACAGAGGCAAAATAAAACACAAGTGCAACCTGCCCACTCATAACAGGGTGCTGGCTCGCTGTACTCCTGCCAGGAGTTAAAGGAAGCACAACATTTACAGAGGCAAAAAAATATTCACAAGTGGGACCTGCCCCCTCATAACAGGGTGCTGGCTCACTGTACCCCTGCAAAATGGCTCTGCCCCTGGAATCAGGGTGCTGCCCACACAGAATATGGGCTGCAGCTACATCATATTCTCAGGCTAAAAACCTAAAAAGGCAAGGGTGGGATGTTGATCATGGGGGAATAATATGTGACAGTGTTGTAGGGGCAAGCGCTTGTCAGTTATGAACAAGGGGGGAAATGGGTTGCTGGCTGTATTATAAAGGACAAACCTTTAAAAAAAACCATAAGGAACATAAATAAAAAGGGATCACTCAGAGGGGAATTAGTGGCATATTCGGGGCAGGTTAATACAGGAATCAGCAGCCCAGTTACATTGGCCATGAGTTGACTACCCTTGGGGGGGAAATGACTGGGGGACATTTTCGATATCTGCTTAATATGTGATTTTTGTTGTTTGGTGATGGCAGATGGCACCCAAGAAAAACACAGGCAAGAAGGAGACAGCCATGCAGAAGTTGATCAATCAGGTGGCGACGATGATGGAGCAGGTGCAAGCCATGCTGGAGAAGGTTCGCAAGGTGGAGAAAGAGGAGCTCGGGGTAAAGAAATGGAAGGTGCCAGAGGAGCAAGGAGAATGGGGAGGAGCAGGGAAAAAAAACGAAGAAGGTGGTGAGGGAGGAAACACCAGCAGAGGAGGGTAAGAACAAGGTTGATTTGATGGTAGATGGGAGTTTGAAGGAGTATTTAGTAGGTCTGATAGAAGAAAGAGGGGAGAAGGGCTTTGAAGAGATAGAAAAAGTGCTTATAGAATGAAAAGGGGAAAGGATGCAAGGAAAAGGGAAAAGTACAGGGGGACAAGAAAGGGGTGGAGGCAGGGGAGTGAGTTTATAGGAATGACACTAGGGGATCATATTCCACAGGCAGTAAAAGAGAAGATTTGGAAAAGGGAAAATTTAGACATGTTTGCTTTGGTGGACAAAGAGGCGGCGAAGAAGTATGTAGAGAGAGAGTCAGGGGGGAGATCAGACATAGCAGTGGTGCTAGCATTGGTGGGCAAGTCCACGGAGGACAAGGGTTTCAAGGGGAAACATTTGATAATTGGCTAGAGGGGTTTATGAACTTCAGTGCCATTTTACTGCAGAAACAGCCTGAACTGGCCATTCCATTGCTAACATATTCGGCAATGATCAGGGATGCATACAAAGCAAAGGGGGACTATGGATGGTTCATATATGATGAGTGATACCACCAGCGCATGGCTGAATGGGGGGACGTGCGATGGAATGCCACGCACCAAGACCTATGGGTCCAAACCCTCACTGGGGCTGTCTGAAGGGACAAGGAACCTCAGTGGGGCAGGGATCAAGACGTGTTTGGGATTTAACAAAGCCACATGTAGCTGGGTGAACTGCAAATTTTGGCACATCTGCTCAAAATGTTTCAGGCCACACCCAGTAGCAAGATGCAGAAGTATGGGAGAGAGGTTGGGGTATCAGCAGTTCAGAGGGCAGCCATTTCACAGGAGTGGATGGGGTACTAGAGGGAGAAGCGCACAAGGGGGAAGAGGGATGGGCTATCGGGAAGAGGGGCGTTCGGGACAGGCGGTAACAATTAAGGGCAGAGACAAAGGGGGCAGGATGGTGAGGAGTAGGGGGTAACAAAGGGTATACACACCAATCAGGAGAGAGATTTTGTGGGAGTTGATGGAGGGATACCAAAACAGGGATGTGAGGAAGCAACTCAGGGAAGGTTTCACGAAGGAGTTTAGCCTGCAGTACACGGGACCATAGGTAAGGATGCAGACCAAGAATTTTGGATCCACAAAAGGGAGGGAGGGGCTTGTAAAGAAGAAGCTAGAGAAGGAGATAGAGGCGGGGAGGGTAGAGGGACCTTTTGAAGAGCCACCATGGGCAGAACTTAGGGTTTCCTCTTTGGTCCTGGTGCTCAAGAAGAAGCCAGGGGTATATAGGCTCATTCATCACTTATCATATCCAGAGGGAAAATGGTAAATGATGGTATTTTGGAAGGTCATAGGGCAGTTTCATATGCCATGCTGCACCAGGCCATCATCTTGATGAGAGCAGTGGATGGGGCTTGGCTAGCAAAGACAAACATTGAGTCCACCTTTTGATTACTGCTGGTGAGGGAAGAGGATTGGGATTTGTTATGTTTTAAATTCGGAGGGAGTTTTTATTTCAACAAAACCATGCCAATGGGCTGCTCGGTGGCATGCGCAGCCTTTGAAACTTTCAGCACATGGCTGCAGTGGCTGTTTGGGCACAAATGGGGATACAAGAGGGTGGCACACTGTCAGGATGATTTTTTTGTTAGTGGGGGAAGGGTAAAGGGGGACCAGACAAATGTTGTGGCAGTTCCAGGAGATGTGCCAAACTTTGGGGGTACCGCTAGTGAAGGACAAATTAGAGAGTCTGGTGAAGAAGTTAGAGTTTTTAGGGACTGAAGTAGATACAAAGAGAGGGGTGTTCAGGCTATCGGGAGACAAGGTGGAGAGGTTGAAGGGATTGTTGAGCTGGGTCATCAGCAGGAGGTGGGGACAATTGTCAGTAGTGCAGCAACTGCTGGGTCACCTCAATTTTGCATGCAGAGCTGTGGCACCAGGGAGGGTGTACATGCCGAGGCTAGCAAGGGCTATGGGATGGGTGAAGCTGCCCCACCATTGGATGGACATCCAGAGAGGGGTGAGGGAGGACCTGAGAGTATGGGATCAGTTCTTAGAGGACTTTAATGGGGTGACATTCTGGTAAGAGGATTGGGTCTACAATATGGGGCTAGATTTGTACACTGATGTGGCAGGAGCAACTGGGATGGGGGCATATTTCTAAGGGAAGTGGATAGCAGAAGCATGGCCAAGCAGATGGGAGAAGGAGGGGTTACTCAAGGACATCACATTTCTGGAGATATGTCCTGTCTGGCTGGTGGTTAAGGTCTGGGGTGAGAAGTTGCACAACCAAATAATTATTTTCTGTTGTGATAATATGGGGCTGGAAGAGATCTTAAATTGGCAGGGAGGTTCCACTGATAGAGTTAACAGGGTGATGCAGTGAATGGTTTTGGAGGGTTTAAGGCTCAACCTGTCTTTCAAAGCAAAGCATATTGCAGGGATCCACAATGAGATAGCTGACAGCCTTTCCCATTTGCAGCTGCAAAGGTTCAGGGAGGCAGCCCCAGCCATGGCAGCCGAGAAGACTGTGCCCCCCCCCCATTATGGGATACTTTGTGGGGAAAGCCGGCATGCTGTGCCACAAGTCATTGCCAGCTAACACATTAAGGGCATATGATAGGGTGTGGGAGGTTTTTCAGGACTTCTGTCAGGACAAGGGGTGGGAGTTGGAAGGGAAGGTGTGAGGACATCAAGCCATTTGGTTCATGGTGCATAAATAGGATGAGGGGTTAGTGCATTTCACCATGGGAACATACTTAGTGGGCATAGGTGCAGCTTGTGAAGCAAGGGGGTGGGGGGTCTCTTCCAGGTCCCCGGCAGTTCACAGAATGCTATTGAGATGGCAGAGATTGAAAGGGAAATTGCACGATGGGAGTTGCCCCATTTACTGCAGTCTTTTTCTCAGGTTGTTGTGCAGCTTGGGCAGTATTTGTAGGTCCGCATATGAGGAGATGGTATTTAGAGCCATATTTTTAGTCATGCAACAAGGGGCCTTCAGAGTCAGTGAGGTAGTTTTGAGCAGGCAACAAGCTAGGCAAAGATGATTGTGGGGAGAGGACATATACTGGGACAGGGAAGGGGTAGAAATTAATTTGAGGAGATCAGGTGGGAGGGGGATTTAGGGTCCATTTACTGAACAAGGCAGATGGTATAGGGAGCATCTGCAGGGCCCTAGACGAGTTCAGGGCTGTAAGAGTTGCCAGGGAAAGTTTTTCTCTGTGCATGGTAATGAAAATCCGGTGACAGCATATCAGGTGTTGGCCATCATCAAGAGGGGTATGGCATTTGTAGGGGAGGATGCCAGAAGGTTTTTCTCACACTCAATACAGATAGAGGCTGAATCAGATGCAGCAGCAGGGTGTGCCTCAGTGGAGGACATCAAAGAGAGATGGAGATGGAAGTTGGATAGTTATAAGTCATACATACAGGAATAGTTTTTGTTACAGTCCTTTGGTCTTTTAGTACAGGTGAGGGGTGCCGGATAATGGTTTTGATCATAGGGCACTTCTTTATTTTCTGGGCCAAAAAAGTGTCATCAACAGGCCAGGTGGCAGCAGTTGCAGAGGGCAGCAGATTCAATAAGGCTACATTGGGAGGGAATACGGGGGTATGAGATGGGGGCAATTGCTGCTACTTTTAGAAGAGCAAAGGATCAGGGTACAGAAACCAGACCTCTTAATTGTTCATTTGGGGGTGTAATGACCTAAGGAAAAGGCCGTGGGTGGATTTTTTATGGGAGATTCAGAATGATATGCGAATAATACACTCTTGGTGGCCTGGGGTTAAGGTGGCATGGCCAGAAATCATCCCCAGGCAGGTTTGGAGGCAGACCAGGAATTTAATAGTGGTAGAAAAGGCAAGGAAAAGGATAAACAGGAGGATGGTGGCATTTTTTCAAGGCATCGGGTGGGATATACATTAAGCATGACATTGCTTACAATAGTCTGAGGGAAAATAGACAGGATGGGGTTCACTTGTCAGAGGTGGGCATGGTATTGTTCACAAACAGACTTGATGAGGCAATTGAAGGGTGGGAGGGGGAGAAGTGGGTTTGGGGGAAGCATGCCATCTAATGCAGAGCTGGAGGTGCACTAGTGGAAGGAAGAAATGGAAAAGACGGGGAGACATCAGGGTGGGGGGGCACTAGTGGCAGGCCTGGGCTGGGTCTACATCCAGGTGGGTGGGGGGCATCTACTGAGGAGAAGGTGACATGATGGAGAGGAACAGAACAGGGCATTGCGTGTGACACCTGAGTCACAAGACGAACAAAGAAGGATAGGGGAAGGCATCATAGGGCACCGGGTGACACACACGCGGGTTTGAGAAGAGATTTGGGGATTGATCGTTATGTGTGGTATTATGTGTTTCTTATGTTGGGAAGAAACAAGTTGGAGGTTTAACAGTTAAATACATTTTGCCAATCGAGCACCCAAAATATTGTGTGTGTGAGTTTTTATTTAAGTTGGGGATGTCTCCTTGACAAAGGGGATTGCCAATGCAGAGCAACCCAGGTTGTCAGGGGCATCCCTGCCTGGAATGGGAGGGGGGAGAGAGAGAGGGGAAAAGTGTAAACTGAGTAAGGGGAGGGGCCAGGGTGCCAATCAACAGGATGGGTGCTAGGTGGTTGGCCAGAAGAACACTTGGAGTGACCACTAGGCGGCATTGGTAGATGGCAGACAGGGTCTTGTCACTTTCTTCTGGATTTCTGAGATACCCTCCCTCCTGCCCTCAGTTAAGGAGAGGGGGTACCGGAAGCAGCAGGTACAGTGATAGGGGTGTGGGTTGGCAGATGAGGACAACAGTGGGTGGCCAGTCATCAGGATTATGGGTTGCTAACAGAGAGCAACAGGCTGGACGTTGGAGTGTGGGTTGCCAACAGAGCACAGCAAAGGAAAGGAAGAAATGGAAAAGGGAGGAGACATCAGGGTGGGAGGGACACTAGCAGCAGACCTGGGCTGGGTCTACATCCAGGCCAGTGGGGGGGGGCACCTCCTGAGTAGAAGGTGACATGATAGAAAGGAACAGAACAGGGCATCGTGTGCAACACCTGAGCTGCAAGACGAACACAGAAGGACAGGGGAAGGCATCTTAGGGCACCGGGTGACTAGCCCAGGCTGAAGAAGAGATTTGGGGATTGATTGTTATGTGTGGTATGTGTTTCTTATGTTCTGAAGAAATAAGTTGGAGGTTTAATAGTTAAATAAATTTTGCCAATTGAGTACCCAAAATATTGTGAGTGCAAGTTTTTATTTCAGATGGACATGTCCCCTTGACAATAGGTGCTATACTGCAGTCACCATAACTAAAATAGGAGACTGCAACTCTGAGTAAGAAAAGTTTAAGTAAACTTTAAAATGCACCAATAATTTCTCATTGGTCTTTATAAATCAGCTGATTAGCTGTTATACTGCTGTAACCATTATCAAAATAAGAGTTAGCTGTTTTTTAAAAAGGGACTGCTTTATGTCCAAATACAGTTACAATAATAAATTATAATGTTTTTGAAAGCAGTTTTATTATTTTTATTTTTTAAATGTTACAGCTTTAACAATATTTTCACACATATTATAATTTGTAACAGAATGTATGTGTAATTCAGTACAGCTCTACAGATGATAGTAGTGAGCATTAAATTTTGCATTTTAATATCTTTGCAACCATTCAACAGATTTGCACAAATTTTTACATGTACGGTCTTGTTTTGTAGACCTCTTGAGGTGCTAAGTTTTGTTCTGGTCAGATGTGCAGATCCTGATAGTGAAAAAATGTGAAAAAGTAACTGTTGTTTGCTTTTTTGTTTGTCATTGTCTTGCACCCAGACAGATTGGAATTTTGGTCTGAAATTTTCAGGGTAGAAAGTGCTTGGCCCACAGATGTGCCTTTCACTGGTTTGATGAAAAATATTAATCCATTCCAAAGCTATTATTAGGTATGTGTAAATCTCACAACAACACAACCCCTGTTGTGCATTATTGCTTAAATGTAACTCGTGTATAGTAATTCAATGACTGCCCTACAGATGGCAGGAGGGATCAGTTATAGCCAGGGTAAATGTATTATTTGTAATGGAAATTATGTGCAATTCAGGGAGTTCCCTACAGATGGCAGCAATACGCGTTAACATTTTTCTTTGATATCCTTGCAACCGTTCAACAGATTTGCATGCAATTTTGCATGCATGGTCTTGTGGTGTAGGTCCCTTGATGTACCAAGTTTTCTTTTGGTCAAATGCACAGATTCCAAGATGCCAATAGTGACATAATGTAAAAAAATTACAGTTTTTTGCTGTTTTTTTGACATCACCTTGTACCCAGATAGTTTGGAATTTTGGTCTGACAATGTTCAGGGTAGAAAGGGCTTTGCCCACAGCTGTGCCTTTTGCTGGTTTGGTGAAAAATATTAATCCATTCCAAAGTTATTATTAGGCATGTGCAAATCTCACAACTACACAGTACCTGTTGTGCATTATTCATTAAACAGAACTCATGTGTATTCAGTGACTACCCTACAGACTGGATTAGTGAGTGTTACATTTTGCACTTTAATATCTTTGCAACCATTCAACAGATTTGCATTAAATTTTACATGCATGATCTCGTTGGGTAGTTCTCTTGATGTGCCAAGTTTTCTTCTGGTCAGATGTGTGGATTCTGAGATGTGGGTAGCAAAATAACATAACAATTACTGTTTTTGCTGTATTTTTTTGTCATTGCCTTATGCCCAGACAGTTTAGAATTTTGGTCTGAAATTTTCATGGTAGAAAGGGTTTGGCCCACAGATGTGCCTTTTACTGTATTACAATATTAATGTGTTCCAAAGTAATTATTAGACATGTGTAAATCTCACAACAACACATCCCTGTCATACATTATTGCTTAACTAGAACTCATGTGTATTTCAGTTACTACGTACAGATGGCAAGAGGGATCAGTTCTAGCCAGTTAAGTGTATAATTTATAATGGAACTCATGTGTAATTAAGCAACTGCTAGCAGATGGCAGGAGGGATCAGTTCTAGTCGGGTAAATGTATAATTTATAATGGAACTCATGTAAATTAGTGACTGCCCTTCAAATTGCAGGAGGGATCAGTTCTAGCCAGGGTAAGTGCATAATTTACAATGGAACTCATGTGTAATTCAGCAACTGCCCTACAGATGGCAGTAGTGAATGTTAAATTTGCACTGTAATATCTTCGCAACTGTTCAATGGATTTGCACAAACCTCTGCATGTGTTGTCGCATAGGGTAGATCTCTTGATGTGCCATGTTTTCTTCTTGTCTGATGCATGGGTTCCATCATGTGATTAGTGAAAAAAATTTGAAAAATCTCTGGGTTTTTTGCTGTATATTTGTCATCACCTGGCTTCCAGACAGTTTGGAATTTTGGTCTGAAATTTCAGGGTAGAAAGGGTCCTGAACTGTTTATTTTTTTTTTTTTGGTGTTATTTCTACTGGAGCCTCGCCTAACCATCTGACATTCCCCCTCCATACCAGTTGGGTATGAGAACCCCTCCCCTTCAGCCCTCATGACTTACCCCTCATGGCAGGGGGTTGGAGTCCCTCACCCACCAGTCTGGATCCAGTTTGGAGAGGTTCCTTCCTGGCGGTGCCATAAGGGGGGACTGTCATCATCCAGGCAAGATCTCCATATATTTGTCTTACTTTTCTCCCCTGCAGAGAGAAGGGCATGCAAGGATGTTTGCAGAGGGAGCGCACATGCATCCACATGCACTCCTCTAGATGTCTGCCGCAGCTCTACCCCCTTTGTGCAGCGTTGGCTTGCTGCCCCACCCAGTCACTGCTAAGGGCCAGTTGAGTGTGACCACTGATGTCCCCCTTCCCTGGAGAGGGAGAGCAGTCCCTCAGGGGCTCAATCCCTCTCCAACCCTGCCAACCTTAGGCAGCCCATGCTCATTCCCGAAGATGGGTTGCCGGCGTAGCGTGAGGTAAGGCATCCAGTGCCTTAGTCCTCAGTGCCACCAGGCCTGCAAGCCTGAACTGGTTTGCTGAAAAAACATGAATCTGTTCCACAGTTATGAAATTTAAAAATTTCAGGTTCTGATCATGCTCAGTAAGAACTTCAAAATGGCAGTATAAAGGGGCATGACTTTGGCACCTACAGTCACCTCATAGCTCATGAATAATCATGAGCTTATTTACAAACCTAATTTTTAAACTTGCAGGAATTAGAAAAAATTGGTGAAAACTACAGGCTATCCCTCTTTGAGAAGCGTGATCTATTCAAAATCATTGTTTACAACAATTTATTTTTGGTTGTATCTGTTCACATTGCAAGAAGAACAGTCTCTTATGTGTCCCACATTTTCAAAAATGTCACTGTAAATGTACCTCATGAATAAACATGAGCTTATTTGCATAACAGTTTTATAAAATTGAAGGAATTAGAAAAAATGGGTGAAAACTACAAATTATTCATCTTTGGGAAGTGTGAATTGTTTTAAAACATGGGCTGCAAATCAGTATGTTACAAATTAGGGCTATAGAAGGAAAGTAGTCATTTTTAACTTATGTTAAAATAGACATTAGAGTACTGATTCTGTTTTCATGTGAATCAAAAATGTTTCAGACAATTCAACTGCTTAGAAATATGCAAACTTAATAAAAATACTTTTGGCAATACAGAGAAACAGGAAGTTTTTTTGACTGTTTTAGTTTGGATCTGTCTTGACTTGGGGTTAGAGAACATTGATACAGTGCTGTCAAAGGAGGCAATGTAGTGTAGTAGCTAAGATTCTGGGCTATGATTCTGAAGATGTGAGTTTGAATCCCACAGTTCATGAAGAATAGGGTGATTTTTTTTTGTTATAGTAACTCATGGATTTATAAAAACTAATTATACAAAAACACTCATGCATTTATAAAAACTAATTACAGAAAAGTACTATCTCAAAAAGTAACAACATTTGTTGCAAAAAACATGAATACATTAGTTAGGGTTAAAGCGACAAAAGTAGGGCAATGTAGTGATAAGGTTTCCAAGCCTAACACCCCACCTTGCAGGCAGCAACAGGTGTGGGGTGTGCCTTGAGGTTGTCAACCCTAATGCTCACCTCATTCTCATATACTGTACCCATCTCAGCCTGCATACTCATGGAATGGGGTGAGCATTAGGGTTAACAACCCCAAGGCTCACCCCACACCTGTTGCTGCCTGCAAAGGGGGAGGGGGTGTTAGAGTTGGAAACCCTAATACCACATTTCCCTACTTTTATCACTTTTACCCTAACTAGTGCATTAACAAAGTTTTTTGCAATGATATATCTATAACTATATCTATAAATATTGTAAAACATCCCTCTTCAGTGAGTGCTCTGTTGATTCAAGCAGAACTGGGTCAGTTTTCCTTGAGTACTGTGACTTGAAAAAGGGCTTCTGCCTTCCTTTAAAAACTGTTACTTTTGCCTGAAACCAGGTTTTCTCACTGATGCATAGAAGAACAAATAAAGTATAATGCTGAATGATTCCATTTTCCATTTGTAAAGTATATTAAGCAAAAGCTCTTTCCAGTTGTATTAGATCATATTTTGAGTTCTCTACACTGGAAGTTCCTAGAGGATGCTATGATGAATGTTAAAACAAGATTCAGAGACACTGCAATTCAGCAGGATCTTTTGTCTGTCAAGAATTCAGATATACCCTCATGGCTCTTCAGGAATAAACTAAAATTCAAAAAAGAATATTATCTCCATTTGCTAAAGATCCCAGATGACAGACATATTATCACTCAATTTAGAATTCAACTATATGAAAGTAAGAATATTTTTTACAAATTGAAAAGCAGTAACATTGAATTCTCACTATGTAACTGCAGTCTACTGTAGGAAAAGATGATAATTTATGACATATTGGCAGGGATATTTGAACAGTCACTAACTGTGATGCAATCCAGTGCTAGCAATCGCAAATCAGCACTAGTAACTAAACAGTGGTATAATATATTGGAATGATTAAACACTGGGGCAGCATTCACAAAAAGAATCTCAATATAGCAGGCAACAGTCACAAATGCATCTAGAAACACTGCTGCAATGCATTCTGCAAGCCCTCTCTTGTGATTGCAAATGGAATCCATAGAACCAAGTGGCAGCATGAATAGCATACCATAGGCAGTACCACAAGCCCTCAACCATGCACCAGAAATGCAAACAGAGCCATGAAGGACAACAGACACATACTACAGTAAAGTCCACCAGGATGAAGCACAGAACTGCAGAATTCTGCAGTAGAGTTACTGCAGCAAACAATACAGCTTCAATGGAGTTAACCCCTTTTGTCATGCATTAAACCTGTGACACTGCCCTTCATCCTGGCGGGCTTCACTGTATAGTCAGAGATAATAGGGTGTTAGTATGGAACATCCTGCCAAACCAGATGACACAGCATGGCCCATAAGTATACAATGGACAGTGCTGCACAATGGCAGGAGACATGCATAGCTCAAGAATCAACATGCCACACGCATAAGGAACATACAGTACCAAGGAAACATATGGTGCACATGGGGTCAGATTTTGCAATCTGTAAACAGATAGGGACATACTTGAGCAGGCCTCTCTATGTTGCTGTGCTGGTGGCCCTGCTTGGGACTGGTTCATGGATTTCCCATATCCTCCACCTCTGCACCACTGGCTTTTGCCCCTCAACTGCTGGCCATGGTTTTGTTTGTTGGTCCTGTGTCTATTGGGGGCCCTCCTCCTCATGAGAATCCAGCCACAGACACCTGCAACATGGGCATGCCCATTCTGCTTCCTCCTCGTCCTGGCTTCTGGGACACCTCACCTCTGCTGCAGGAGCTGTGGAGACATGGAACAGAAAAAAAACAGTCTGTAAGTGAATTATAGGACATTGAGGGGCACAATAAGTATGTGTTATGCAAACCCATATTGCACAGATGCCATCTAATACACAGCACTGCACAAACATTCACAGGTACATGGTGATACAGTGCAAGCCTGTTATAATGGAAACATCTGTGTATACTACTTTTGTCCATTATATCCAGTGTCCATTGAATCCAAAGGAGGTGGAGCCTATATGTTAAGTGTGTCTTTATGTGTGAGCGGAGGATCAGAGTGAATAAAAACCTATTATAAATCTTCATAGATTACTCAGAAACCTGCCTAGCATATATGTTTCTGTATTCTTTGTGTTTATTTTAAAGTTACTTAACTGTCAGGGGATGCGAGCTTTTTAAAGGAAGATTATTGCACAAGTTAAGAAGAGGGTAATACCTCTGGTGGCTGGACACTGGGGTTCTAGGAAAGTATTAACAAAGGAAATCATATTGTAAGGGTTTTACTTAAATATAAAATTATTTCCATTTAGTATAATTAACTACTAGACATTTATGCAGCTTGTAGAGAATTATTTTCTAAGAAATTTAATCTCTGTAGCTCCTCCATCTTAATTCTACAATTGTCAAATCTCCTTACCAGCCCTGCATCCCCCCCCCAAAAAAAACAAATTACTATGAATGCCCATAAAAGCTTCATGGTGTCCATTATAAGCAACGTTTTTGTCCATTATAACCAGAGAAAAATGTGCTTAGTTTGATACATTTGGTTTTGGAAATTAGTTTTTGTTCACTATAACCGATTATCCATTATAACAGTGTCCATTATAAGTGGAGTACATTGTATTCGGTATGTAGTTTGGCAACAGTAGCACAAGTGTACATATAATGGTGTGAATATGAACATACTGCATGCATGCCAGGTGATCCACATTGTATCACCTCAACTAGAGGCCCCACAAATGAACATTGGGCAAAGTGCACACATCATACTACCCATGACATAAACACTGCAGTGAATATAAAGCACACACATTGCCACATGTGGCCCATACAAATTGTGGGTGTTGATGCATACTGTAGGTGTGCATGGCTCCAGGACTAAGGACACACTCACTGTTTCCAGGGGTAAGTCTGATGGAACCTGAGCTCCAGTCATGGTGGGGACACTTCACAGCTCTGTTTCATAACATCGAGAGCATTATTGTGTAAACACCCTATGCCTCCTCCAATCGGGTCCTGACTTGTTTTGCAAGACAGAGCTGATAGCGAAACACAGCTAATGGGCCCCAGTACACTTGTTCTCCACTAATTGATTGCATAATCCATTGATAGGGTTATCACAGCCAGATGGAGTGTCTCAGTTCATGTTGTTTGGTGTCATAAATCTATGCAACTCTCCTGCAAA
This sequence comes from Neoceratodus forsteri, assembly GCA_016271365.2. Lineage (NCBI taxonomy): Eukaryota > Metazoa > Chordata > Ceratodontiformes > Ceratodontidae > Neoceratodus > Neoceratodus forsteri. Next base: position 807,820,638 of record CM028130.1, on the reverse strand, counting down.
TAGTACATAAATTCTGCCTTGTGGGGAGGGATGTGCAACTTCCATGAAGCACAGGTCCACCAGTCTAAACTGGCATGCTTAATGGTGGGTCAGACTAGGGCTAGAACATGTCCATATAGTAGTCCAGCAAAAGTACCATCCACATGAAATGCATGTACAGAAATATGATACTGTTCAGGATGTGAATACATACCTACCTCCTGCAGATAATGCACACCTCACACTGTCAAATACAATCACAATAATCAATACAGTATTGCTTTCCAACAGCCCCTAACTGTTATTATAGCCCATACTGGTTCTACGCCCTCCCAAACAGTTGCAGGCATATGGCTCATAGACAGTGTAGCAGATGACATTGCCATACCTGGCCATATCCTTCCAGCAGTGTTGTGCCCACAGCCATTGTGGGTGCTCCCCCTCAATCTGGGTGAGATTGTCTCAGTGGTGCCAACACTGTGCAGGTATTCTTTGCAGGCCCTGCACCTGGTAGACCTGCCTGGCCACTGTCTCCCAAATACAGGCAATCTCAGCCCTGGGAACATCCTTTGACATGTTCCTGAAGTGAGAGGTCTCCTCAATGAGGACCCCTCTCACCAGTACACCCTCCACCCCAGGGGTGAAGCAACTGTCACTCACTCACCCCTCCTCAGGCACCCTGCTTCATTTGCTGACAGATTTTCCTTTTTTTGCATGTAGAGTTCCTATTGTAGCTGTGGTTAGCACAGTTGCCCTTTCTCTGTGTTTTGCATTTGTAACTTCTACAAATGATGTTCCTTGCATGTGTAGCATCTGAAAAACGTTATTATACATTGCCAGCACATGCTCGCTGCTCATGCATGTACATTGCAAACAGGCACTTCCGTGTTGCTTGCAATCACTACTGTAGCAGTTGTGTGTGGTTGCAAAAATGTGCATTTACAGAAAGTGCCTCATGCCATTATTAGAAATGGCCCTAATGTCATCAATGTGTTCAAGTTCAAGTTTATTTCAGGAAAACTATATTGAGCACAATAATTTACAAGGGGATCCTGATAGGACAGTGATAAAAAGAAACAGCACAATACTTGGCTAATACAAAACAATATATGTGAGGCCTGACCATGGTTTTATATAATGGCACAACTACCTCCCTCCTTCTGCTGGTGATACCCCTGCCAATGCACCCCATCATGCCACTGGCCCTCCCAGCTGCCTTAGCACTCTGCTTTGACATTTTCAGGTTGTCTGAACTAGTAACTCCCAGGTCTTTTTCCTCCTTTGTGACTGTCAGCAACTCCCCCCCCCCATCCTGTAGCTTTCCCCAGGATTTCCGTGTCCTAGGTGCATAGTTTTGCACTTTTTTGAATTTAACTTCAGTTGCCAGTCCTCAGACAATTTTTCAAGCTTCCCCAGGTCCCTCCTCATTTTCTCCACCCCCTCTGGTGTATCCACTCTGTTACAGATCTTGGTGACATTTGCAAACAGGCAGACCTTTCCCTCCACCCCTTCTGCAATGTTGCTAATGAAGACATTGAACAGGACTGGCCTCAGGACTGATCCCTGAGGTAGCCCACTGGTCACCCTCTCTCCCCAGACTGTACCCGATTTACCACCACACTCCACCTCCTGTCTGTTAGCCAGTTTCTAATCCAGTTTACCACCCAGTCCCTCATGCCCAGCCTACCCAGCTTGTTTATCAGCCTCCTATGTGGGACTGTGTCAAAGGCTTTGCTGAAATCAAGGTAAGCGACATCCACTGCCCCACCCTGATTTACTTCCTTTGTCACCCAGTCAAAGAAATCAACCAGATTTGTCTGACATGACCGCCCCTCTGTGAATCTGTGTTACCTGTGGTCCTGGGCTCTGATGGCTTCTAGATGCCCCACTATCCTTTCTTTAAGCAATGCCTCCATGATCTTCCCCACTACTGAGGTGAGGCTGACCGGACTATTTATTTATTTATTGTATAATTGGATTTACAACCTTTGAGCCAGCAGCTCGTTTACAAAGGTACCTCATCACAGAGAGGACACACATGGTTAACATAGTTTACAGAGTACAGTCAAGACAGAGTAACAGATTTTTACATGTTTAATGAATACAGACATATAGAGTCAACAAGAGTCAACATAGTATTACATAGGTTGCATGAACAGATACATATTATTACATACAATTGCTTGAACACGTGTAGATAAATAAACATTTCAAGTAGTACCAGCAGGTACTGGCAGAGGAGAGAGGGCCGGGGGGATTGGAGGGGTGGGGTGGGTGGGCATTCAGCCCAGTGGGCCATGTCAGTAGTGCCAGAGGAAACAGCAGAGTATCTTTAGTGACAGGTGCAGCAGCGGGTGTTGAATAGCAGGTCTCGTAACACAGCTTTGAAGGGGGCAATTTTGGCAGTGTTGGAAATGGCTGCAGGGAGTGAGTTGAACCAGGTAGGGGCTCTGGAGCTGAATGACCTCTGAGTCTGGGAGGTCCTAGTTCTGGGCACTAGTAGAGTGACCTTGTCTGAAGTTCGGGTGGAGGCTCTGGGGGGTGTAAATTAGATGGAGGCAGACACCCCGGGGGGGAGCCCAAGTAGGATCTTCTTGGTTAGCAGGCTGGTTTGGTAGCAGATGCGTTCGTCGAGGTATAGGAGTTTGGCCATGTCATAGAGTTTCAGGTGTGGGTGAGTCTGGGGGCACTGGTCAGTAGCCTGCATGCCTTATTTAGCGTGAGTCTAATCTTGCTGAGGGCAGTGGAGAGCAGCACCATATACTGGGAGGCCGTGATCAATTAGGGACATTACTGCAGACGTGATGGTGAGCCTGAGGGCATCAGGAGGGAGGCAGTCTTTGTGCCAGTAGAGGATGTCAAGGTGTGCGTTTGTGGTGGAAGCAAGGGCAGTAATGTGGGCATGAAAGGTGAGGGCCAAGTCAAATGTGATTCCAGGGTATTTGTTTGAGTAAACTTGTTTGAGCGGTTGACAAGTGCTCGGGAAGATTTGGAAGGGACTTTTGCTGGCTTTGTTTTGGGGGTGGGCAAAGAGCATTGCCTTAGTGTTTTTGAGGCTAATTACTAGTCTGCTCTTCTTAAACCAATTCTCAGCATCATTGAAAGAGTGCTTGAGGAAGTCTTGGAGGGAGGTGATATTTTTGTGAGCTGCATAAATCACAGCATCGTCAGCATATAGCAGAATATTGCCAGAACAGGCACTAGGCAGGGCATTTAGGTACAGGCTAAAGAGTAGTGGGCCCAGGACAGAGCCCTGGGGAACCCCTGAGGGGATAGGACTGGTTTCTGAGAGCACCCCATTGATTTTGACATGCTGGGAGAGGGCTGATAGGTAGCTCGCACCCCAGGAGAGGGGGCCAGCAGAGAAACCTGTATGGTTGAGGGCATTTAGTAGGACTGGGTGGGAGACAGTGTCAAAGGCCTTAGAGATGTCAATGTACACTGCCCCAGCTAGTGGGCCATGGTCCAGGGAGGCATGTAGGAAGTTGGAGAACTCCATTAAAGCTGTGCCTGTACTGTGACCAGCGCAGAAGCCATGATGTTCTGGATACAGGATGTTATATTTTGCAAGGTATTCCGTGAGTTGGGTGGCCACCACTTTTTCTAAGGCTTTGGAGGGGAAGGGATGGAAATTGGCTGATAGTTGCTGGGGGCAGACCGGTCACCACCTTTGTGGATTGGTGTGACTGTCGCAGTTTTCCATTCTGTGGGGAATTGCCCCAGACAGAGGGATCGGTTCAGTAGTTCTGTATGTGGGACCAGGACCTCATCCAGAACCAGCCGGAGTATTTTGGGTCCAGGGGGTCGCTGCTAGGACTGGTGCCTTTTAGTGCTTTAAGCAGGAGTGGTTTGGCTTCCCGAATAGATACCTTGTGTAGGTAGAACCGGGGGCGCTGTGGATCTGAAGGTGGTGGGTTGCGAGTAGGGTTGAAAAAGTTACTCAGGAGGACAGGGCTAAGATCAGTAAAGGAGGCGTTAAGGCAGTTGGCAATGTCGGTGGGGTCAGTGATGGTGGTGCCATTGACTGTAAGGTGTGCTGGGGGAGAGTGTGATTTCCAAGTTATTTCTTTTACATTGTCCCAGAAGTTCTGGGTGCAGCCCCATGAGGAGGTGAGGGTGGCCTGGTAGTGGTTTGCCTTTGCTTTGTGGATGGCCCATGTGCACCTGTTCCGGGCAGTGTTATATGCCTGTCTGTTGGCAGCCCGACCAGTCTCGATGGCAATATGCCAAAGGTTATCCCAGTCCTTGAGTAGTTTGAGTAGGGCAGGGGTGACCCAGGGTGCATTTTGTTTTTTTGGAGCGGATAATGGTGAAGGGTGCAAAAAAGATCTCAGACCTTGATAAAAGCCTGTGAGAATAGGTCGAGGGCAGTGTCAACGCTCGTTGCTAGCTGAATGGGAGACCAGTCAATGTGAGTGAGGAACTGCTTGAGTTTTTCCAGTCCTCCTGGGTGAAGGCACCCGCGGTGAGTGGTTTGGGCTATGGGTTTGGGGGCTGGGGTAGACCAGAGGAATAGGAGAGGGGAGTGGTCGCTTAAGGAATCTGGGAGGACTTGAATATCTTGAACCTTTTGGGGTTGGTTTGAGACAATGATGTCTAGGATGGTGCTTGTCCCTGCCTTTTGGTTACATCTGGTGGGTTGTGTGACAAGTTGGGTTAGGTTCAAGGCAGCAAAAGTGTCTGTTATCGGTGAGGCAGTGGGACTGAGCCAGTTTACATTGAGGTCTCCTACTAGGACTTGTTGATCCTTATGGGGGAGGGAGGGAGGGAGGAGACATATTCAGTGAGAGATGATATTGTGGGCATCTGGTTCCTTGGGGGGATATAAGAAACTGTGAGATAGAGGGGGCTCTTGGATGGGTCTGCAGTGAGTTTGAGGGTGAGGGCCTGGGCACCATCTACAAGCTTGGGGGCTGAGAGGGCATGGCCTATGATGGTGTCTTGTGCATAGAATGCACAACCGCCTCCATGCTTGCCTACTCGATCCTCGCGAAATAGGGTGTAGCCTGGGAGGGAGACAAAGGAGTCCGGGGTGAACTTCGATAGCCAGGTTTCTACTAGGGCTAAGATGCCTGGTTGGTGTGATATAACCCAGCACTGAACGGCAGCGAATTTTTTAAGCAGGTTGCATACGTTCATGGAGACAATCTGGAGTCCATTGGACTTAGTTGGTGGATGGCGGGGGCAGGACCTGGGTTTGGGTGGATATTACCAGAGAGAAATAGTAGTATGACTAAGGCTCTAGCCCTAGGGTGGCAGTTTGTTAGTTTCTTGTGGGTATGTTGAGGGGCTGGGAAGGCAGTGGCTGAACAAGGAATGGGCAGGGTTTGGAAGGTCTGGAAGATGCAGAGGTGCTGGAGCCAGGGGGAGCCAGAGTCAGAGTTGGGGTTGGGGGGCAGTACAGGGGTGGATGCAGGGGTCCGGGGTGCATTGACATGGTGGTGTGTGGGTGTGCTACAGTGGTTAGGTATGTGGGCACCATAGACCATGGGCAAGGGCTGAGGTCTGGCTGGTGGGAGGTAGGTTCCAGGAAGTATAAGACGATGATGCATATGAGGTGGAATTTAGTACTCATGATGCCAGGTAGCCTTGGAGTTAGGGCACAGTGTCTGAGAGGGGGGAGCCAAAGCTTTAAGAGCTGTAAAAATCAAGTCAAAATTGTGCTGGCTTGGTGAATGGAGCTCCTGATTTCGGTCTCGAAGGTGCTGGGTTTGAAACATGGGAAAAGACAATGTAGTGCCCTTATTGTTTGGGTTAAGGAGCAAAAGCTTTAAGAGCTTTAAGATCCAATAAAATTAGGTGTTGACTTGATGGCTTGGTGGTAGAGCTGTAGACTTCAGTCCCCAAAATACTGGGTTTGAGACCTGTGGTAGAACAGTAGAATGTTTTGGTATATTTAAGGAGCAGAAGCTTTAATAGTTTTCAGATACAAAAAAAATCATATCTTGGCTTGGTGGCTTAAAGGCAGTGCTGCTGACTTTGGGGCTAGGTGAGCTGGGTTTGAAAACCTCAATAAGACAGTAGGTGAATTATGGTGCCAAGAAGCTATAAGAGCTTTAGGGAACCAGAGTAGCTTGTATCAGCTTGCTAGTCTAGTGGCAGAGCTGCTGATTCAGCTGTCAAGTGTACAGGGTTTGAGACCTGCAGCAAAAGGTATTTTTTAGCTGAGTATGGGGCCAAAAGGTACAAGAGTTATGGATCAGAGCAGTCAATAGCCTGACTCATTGGCTTAGTGGTAGAGGGTTTGAGAGTCACAAGGGGCAGAAGTAGATAAGGTGGGAGTAGAGATTAGGAGGGTGCAGAGTGGTCTAGGTGAGGAGGAAGTAGTAGTTAGGAGGGGTGCTATAGTGACTCCTAGTGGCCAGTGCCAATAGTAGCTGTAGGCAAGGAGTGGAGATGAGGAGAGATAGATAGAGTGGTGCCTGGGGGTGCACAGCAGCAACCCCTAGTGGTAAGCGAGTATAAGCTGCAAAGTGGACGCTTGGTAATTGGAAGAAGAGGTCACGTGATATGTCATGTGATCTGTAAGCAGCAACAAAGTAAGGGACGACCCTGGGTGGGTGGGGCAGTCCATGTGGATGGGGCAACACCTCTCCATGAACAGTCTGGATGGAAGGAGGCTTTACCTCTTAAGGCTGTCTGCAGTCCCCTGTAGCAGGCTCCTCAGCTGGGCAGTGTCTCCCTCAGCTGGGCAGTGTCTATAGTTCCCACCTCGTCCCTGCTGCCTGATTTGTGTAAGGGAACCACATGTGCCCTCCTCCAATCCTTTGGTACCACTCCTGTGTTGAATGACTCAGTGAACATATCTGCCAGAGGCTGCTAATTCCTTTTCACAGTTCTCTTAATATCCTTAGGTGTATGCCATCTGGTCCTATCACTTTGTCCACCTTCAATTAAGTGAGCTCCTGCAGGACTCTTTTCCTTGTGAATGGACTATTGTCCACCTCTTCACCCACTTGGCAACTGCTGTACTGCGGTGATCCCTGTCCCAGCCCCTCTTCTATGAATACTGAACAGAAATATGTATTCAGTATTTATGCCTTTTCCATGTCACCCTCCTTGCATTTCCTCCCCTCTGCCTTGAGCCTTGCAATCCCCCCCTTGTTTTTTCTTCTTTTGCTGATATACCTGAAGAATGTCTTGCCCACTTTCTTAGTTGACTGTGCTAAATCTTCCTCACTCCATGCCTTTGCTCTCCTTACTGCCTTTCCCACTTCCCTTAGACACTATAGGTACTCCTCCCTGCCCTCCGCCCTTTGGGTCTCCTTATATTTCCTGAACCCTTTCCTTTTTGCCCTGACCTTAACTGCCACCTCTCTTGAGAATCACAGAGGCTTTCTCCTTCTCTTGTGTTTGGATACCAATCTGGTGGATTGATTTGCTACTTCCAGTAAGGCTTCCTTTAGATTCATCCACTGTTATTCCACTCTTCCTTCTGCCCCCGTTCTCTTTTGATACCCCTTCCCATTTCAGTGAAGTCAGCATTTTTTGAAATCCAAAATCTTTGTCCTAGTATGACTTGAGTGAGTCTCTTTTCCTATTCTGAAACACAGAATGAAAGCATCATGTGTATCACTGGGGTACTTTGCCACCACATTTGTGATGTAATAGTTGCCATCACACACCAGCTGGACATTTATGGAGTGGAAGCCCTTTCTTCTGACAAATGCCTTCCCTCTCTCTTTGCCACCACATTTGTGATGTAATAGTTTCCATCACACACACACCAGCTGGGCATTTATGGAGTGGAAGCACTTTATTCTGAGAAATGCCTTCCCCTCTCTCCCAGGTGGTGCCTCAATAGCAACAAGGGTGCAGTCCACTGCTCCCAGCACATTGGGCATGCATGCAACCATATAGAATTCCTGCATAGTTGCTGATCTCTGCTCCTGTGACATAGGACATGTGATGTAGGCCTCACACCTCTTTATCAAAGCATCAAGGAATCAGGTTAATAGATGTGAAATTGCTGACTGTATGATCAATCACCAAGGTGTCCCCACAGGGTGTCTAGAACTTGCATGTGGAAAGAAAGCATAGCACAAAGCATCTGTTACTTTGAGTTCCACTGACAACATCTGACTCAGGGCAGTGCTGCCCTGGAGGTCCTATCAGAATATGTTACATAGTTCATGGATAGTGTTGGCATCTAACCTGCACCAGTCCACTATCTGCTGGTTAGACAGCTCCAGTTAGGTGTGTCAAGGTCTATGCACCTGGGTTGGGGCATATTGCCATGGGACACATTGGTGTCTATAGCTCAAATAGGCCTGCGCTTGATCCAAATCCCAGATGAGCTCCAGCAGCAACCGGTGCAGAGGCATAGTGTGTGTCAGGATATGTCTAACACAAGCCTGCTAGCCTTTTGTAGCTCATTGCACCAGTGTTCTGCATCCCTGTGGTGATTTGTGACTGGTCACCACCTGCTTTTTAGAGGTGTTCTGTTTGCAATCACAAACAAACACTTTGCGGAGGCAAGGTGTCTTGAATATGTTACTGCACTTGATATGAATTGCCGGAGTCCTCATTGAAATGTCAATTGTGTGCATTCCTTTTAGTGATTGTTGGCAAAACTGTGTTCACTAATCCCAGAGGTTCAATACTAGACAGCGATCAGTAAATAGGTGCCAATGCATTTTATTGCTAGCTGCTTGCATTTGTGTCTATATAAAAGTTCAAATATCCTACCCAGTGTGCTCTTTTGTCCTTTTTTAATGATTTAAGGATAAACTACTGTATCTTAACTCTATCTTAGTGAATCTCTTTCTTTCCCAGATAAAATACTTGTCAAACCTGCTTCACAAAATCTTGCGGTTCTGCCAAATCACAACTCTATTTGGCAACACAAGCAAAGAAGTTGGGTGCACTTTGCCAAAGGCTGGAAATAATATAAAACACACTTGCCATCACTGCAGCAATAGAAGGTCAGCACTCCATTCTAAATTTGTAAACAAACTTTAATCTATAAAAGTTTTATTTTGCCAACAGTGGTATACAAAGATGCAAGACACGGAACTCGAACTCCAGTTTATAAAGTCCAGCAAATGAGCGGTAAAAATACTTTTTAAAATCTGCCACCGATTCAGAAGAACTAGAGTCTGAGTTGCATGTCTTGCATCTTTGTATACTGCTGTTGGCAAAAGAAAACTTTTATGGATTAAAGTTCATTTACAAATTTAGAATGGAGTGCTGACCTATTGCTGCAGTGATGGCAAGTGTGTTTATACATATATATACTTCTCAAACCTATTCATTCAAATTCTCCCTTTGTTTTGAAGACCCTAGTCTTGTTCTTAAGGAAAATAAAGCTTCAGTTAGTTGATCAAGTATAGATAATAGAACCAAATGTCATGCAAAGTATATTCCTTGGTCATGACAGTGATCATTTGTTGCCTGAATTGACTTCATTCTAGTTCTGGACAGAAACTGCAAATTTTAAATTTCCCAAAGATTTCATGAAATTTTCCAAACTTTTGACTTTGGTGAAATCAGAATTCACCAAATGTGTTCAATGAATCTTCAGCCAGTTCCATTAAATGTTTTACTTGAATTGTGGAATGATACACATAAACTGTGAAATGACAGTTCTGCAGAATTGCATTCTGCAATATATCAATCCACCATTCTAAGCCAGAATTTCATAAAAATTGCCAAAGTGCATTCCAAAATTTCACAGAAGCAAATGCACAGCATGACTTCATTCTGGTTGGATTTGAGATTATGGAAATTTGCATGAAAACATTGATGTAGATCCCCAAACCGGGACAGTTCTGAAATGCATTTTTTATTTTCATGTCAATGACATTTTCTAATGGCTTATTGTCATCCAATTGGTTATATATTTTTTAAAATAATAAAGTACTACATCTTGTGTCTGGTGGTGCACCAGTGCATACATAAGCTTGTTTATATCTTCATACTGTCAATAATTCTATAATTGTTGTACTTGTACATTTTATTTCCATGATTTATTAATTTGTTTGCACTTACATTATTGTCTTTGTGTTTGTATGTCTTATTTCATAGTGGCCTCTTGGCAGATTAATAAAGTATATATCTGTCCATCTCTTTAAGTTTCTATCTATCTATCTATCTATCTATCTATCTATCTATCTATCTATCTATCTGTCTATCTATTCATTGCATAAAACAATGTTAATGCAGACATTAGGGTTGTAGAACGCAAAGTGCACAAAGAAGGGAAATGAAAAACATTAGGGATTTGGGTCTCCAAAGTGTTGGTGAATCAGTGGTGGGGTCTTACTTGGGGTTGTCAACCCTAATTCCTATCACTTCCCCCCAGCTTGTATCCTTCTGTCTGAAGCACAAGATACAGCTCCAACACAGTGCCTCATAGTGATGCAGTATGGTCAACATAATCTATCGGAGAAGCCCTGCATGGAGACATCACATTTGACCTCATCTGATCAGGGGAGGGGGTGGGCATTAGGGTTGACAACCTCAAGCAAGACCCCACCACTGATTTGCCAATACTCTGGAGACCCAAATCCCTACTGTTTTTCATATCCCTTCTTTGTGTGCTTTGTATTCTACAACCCTAATTAACCATTAACGTAGTTTTTTGTAATGAATTTCCCTTCTTTTTCTGATAGTGGAATTGTATCGCCATTTGCAGGGGTCCCAAAGATACCTGCTCAAAATGAGATAAATACAATATTGGAGACAGTCCTTTTTTTTTTATTTTTATGCTTATCAAATCTTTATTGACCTTTTGTTTTTAGTTCAAAATCTACCACAACTATGTGTAAAGACCTGGACAAACCAGGGTATACAGTCCAAACTGACTGTATGAACTATGTACAATCAGATATTTACATACACAGCAGGAATCCATCTCTTAACAGTACAAAAATTCAGTTAGCATCTCTAGTATAAAAAATATAGCCCACAGTCTATTTTAGTCAGGTGCTACAAAAAGGTACAACCCAGACGAATAGATAAAAGGCGATTCAGCACTCTACAGAAGGAAAGGAAGAAGGAGAAAAAAAAACCAAAACCAAACAGGAATAGGATACACAATGCCAACACATGTAATATCTCCCAGTTTTTATCCCGTGGTGAACATCAACACCTCTAATAATCTTAATCAGAGGTGAAATCCTGCCGTGTCCCCTGGAAAGAGAGAGAGAGAGAGTCCCCATCCCCACATAAAGCCTGGAAGGCCTGAATCCTAATCTCTTTTAACCCTTGCTTGAATCACAATTTGTCTATACACTAGCCAAAACACTCAATCGAGTCAACAAAGTACGTTTTTAACCAGTTCTCTTTCCGATATACCAAGCTCCTGCTAATCATAGCATGACAGACGGACCTGCATTGACCTCTGCAATGAATAGATTGTTTCTAAAGATGACCATCTCTTAGCATATAACCCTTTTTCCCCTCACCACTGAGCTGTCTCTTTACTCTACCCAGAGTCCCCACCAAATCCCGCACCCACTGCTCATAAGTACAAACTTGATCGTCCTTCCAATGCTGAACCAAAAATGATTTCACTAATGCAGTCATCAGAGCCAGATGGAATTTGGGTAAAACTCTGCATATTTTTGAGAAATTGCCCAGAACACAAACCTCCGGAGTTATATATTCTGTATAGTTCAACAATGGGTCCATACACTGCCTAATTTCACCCCACAAAGGTGAGATTTTACAGCATTCCCATATCACATGCAGCAGGTCTCCTATTCCTGTCTCACATCTAAAACATCGGTCCATCTGTCTAAGCTTCCTGTCATATAGTTTTACAGGGGTAAAATATAGATTAGAAACAATAAAGTACTGCATACTCCTAAACTTAGGTATAATTATTTACCTATGGTTTTTCCAAATAGAGTCCCAAGCAAGATTCTTAGGAGCCATTACTTTATCCCAGTATGACACTTGTATGGGAGAGGCTGGACTAAAAAACTCCACTAGCTCCCTATAAACTTGGGAGAGAACGCTTGACTTCGGATCCACTCCCTTTAGATGATCCCAAGTGAAGGAGCAGTCTAGAAACCCTCCAGTCCTTTTCATCACTCCCTCCAACAATTGAGTTAGTTGCAATCTTTTAAAAAAGGTCAGCCCTTCCAGTGAAGGAGGTAGAATGACCCTTTCGCCTTGGATAAGGTCCCTTACCTTTAGATCCCTCACCTGGTTAGCCCACCGAGCATTTAGCACCTGCCCCCCAATTTTAAATGTGGGATTACGCAGCATCGGTTGATCCCAAGCTTTCAACTGCACTTTTCTCTGTGCAGAGGTAGGAAGAACTTACCACGCATCGCGCTGATTTACTAATCGGTTCCACCCCTTTAATGAAATCTTTTCAAAATTAGCATACAATATTGCTTCCGGCGAGAAATCCCGCTCTTTCAGTATTTGTCTCTCCATTTGTAGCCATGTTGGGGTATATATTTCCCCATCCATCTTCCTAACCCAACGAAGCAAAAGACCCAGTTGTCCCGCCACGTAGTATACGTGGAGATCAGGCATTTTGATCCCACCCTTTACCTGAGGTAAACGTAGTACTTCATATTTTTTCCTGGGAGGTTTAGTGTTCCATAGAAAATCGGAAAGAAGCTTCCTGATTACCCTAAACCATGTGATATGAATATTATAGGGGGCAATATACAGTGGGTATAGTAACCTGGGCAGTATGTTCATCTTGATAAGGCCTAGTCTGGCCATAAAATTCAAAGGGAGCTTATTCCATCTCAGTATATCCCCTCTTATTACAGATAACACCCCCTCCATATTCGCCTCGGCCCCCTTTTCTCTGTTTGCCGTGATCCGAATGCCCAAGTATTTAATCCCATCTGACTTCCACTGCAAACTTAATGAGCAAATCCGCCCTATATACATCTGGGTCAGGGGAGAACCTGAGTTTTGGTTAAGTTCAGTTTGTAGTTTGACACCGCCGAAAATCGCCCAGTTAAAACCCTTACTCTCTCGAAACTTGAAACCGGGTTCTCTAAATGCAAAAGAATATCATCAGCAAAAACTGAAAATTTAAGTTCTCTCCCCCCTAACCTTACCCCTCTTATATGTTTATCCTCCATGAAGGCCCTTAGCAAGGGCTCCAGGTAGATGTTGAATAGTATTGGTGATAAAGGGCATCCCTGTCCAGTCCCATTCTTTAACAATATTTCTAGTGAGATATAGCCATTGCACAATATCCTAGCCGTTGGAGCCGCATACAGATTTTTAATACCTCTAAGCAGGCTCTCCGGAAAGCCCATCTTCCGCATCATGGCAAACAAGAAGCAATGGGAGACCCTATCAAACGCCTTTTCAGCGTCTAGTGATATTAAAGCTAAAGGTAATTGGGAATCCGGTGCATAGCTAAGAATGTGATGGAGCTTCCTATGGGCATCCTGAGCCCCCCTCCCTGGCATAAACCCCACCTGCTCCTCACAGATTAAGCTTGGAGTGATGCTCAATATTCTGTTAGCTAAGATTCTCGTTAGTATCTTGATATCCTGGTTCATTAGAGCTATCGGCCTATAACTATCCACCCGATCCTTGGGTTTGTCTGGTTTAGGGATCAGTGATATATATGCCTGATACAGTGGCGGATGGGACAACCCCTCTTGCATGATAATATTGAAAAACTCTAGCAAAAGTGGAAGTATAGTCTGTATATGTACCTGATAGAACTTAGCTGTAAGACCATCTGGTCCCGGAGTTCTACCAGTCGGTAGGGATTGCACCACCCCCAGTATCTCCGAATCCGTTATAGAAGCCGCTAACTCTCTAGCCTGTACTTCATCCAACACCGGGAGAGGTATTCCCTCAAGAAAGGCATTAATCTCCTCCTCCTCTCCAACTGATTTTCCCAACCCGTATAGATCAGTAAAATAGGACGTAAATGCGCCTGCCGTTTTTTGAGAGTCCGTTAACAATTTCCCCCAATGCCAAATAGAGGTAATTGTTCTGCTTGCTTCCCATTCCCTAACCCTAGCTGCTAGCAAACAACCTGGGACATCCCCTGCAGTAAATATTTAGCCTGAATCCTATCCAGCCAATATTCCACCTTACCATACCAAATATCCCCATTCCCCTAAAGTTTTAAGTTCCAAATCAATTTCCCTGAGGATCCTCCAAAGGAGATAACGATTCAATTGCACCCAAAATAAACTCCTCCTTGCCTTCCTCATTCTATTCCTCTGGGCTGCCAAAGCCTGAACTGCCCCTACGTATAACACTTTACAGGTCGGCCACGCCAGTTTTTGGTTTTGTAGAGAGGATAATTGATACTGGATAAATCCTCGCAGGGCTTCATCTAATTCCTCCTGCACTGTAGTTTCTGAAAGCAGCAAATCATCCAGTCTCCACCTAACTGGTTTGGGGGGGACAGGACTTGGTTCCCACAACAAGGAAATAGGTGAGTGATCCGAAAAGATTCTAGCCCCTGTCGTCACGTCCTTCACTTCCCTAAGTACCTCACTACTAACCAAAAAAAAATCAATACGCGATTGAGTCTTATGGGCCGCTGAGTAAAAAGTCATGGTATTACCTCTCTTGGAGTGGGTCCTACTCTGATCCGCCAGAGCTGTCGCCTCCAACATCCTATTCAAGGCAATCTGTGCCTTGTTCAAGGGCCTACTAGATGGGGGTATCCTATCCTCCAGATTATTGGCACAAACATTCCAGTCCCCAGCCAAAATAAGTGAATCTGCAGGTATGGCTGCTATATCCCTTTCAACGGAGGCAAAGAAGTCCGCGTTAGGGGGAGTGGGGCCATAAATAGAGGCCAGCGAAATTGCTTTGCCAGATAGAATCCCCGAGAGGTATAACCCCCTACCATCTTCCCTTACCAGCACCTGTTCCACCTTAAATGCGCAGTTATTTCTTATTAGGATCACCACACCCCCCGATGCCTTTTCTTTACCCTGTCCATACACCTGACCCACCCATGACTTCTTAAGGCAGCTTAATTCCTCTGTTAGTAAGTGGGTCTCCTGCAAAGCGGCTATGTGAGCTCCCAAATAGTTGATATGCCTCAAAATAACCATTCTTTTATGTCTACCCCTGAGACCTTTAACATTCCATGAAATTATTTTAAAGTGAGTCATTGTCCATCAAGTAATACATAACAAGTGATCCGTTTCACCATGTCCTTTCCGTTCTGCCTTCCCTCACCTCCCTTTTTTTGGACTCTCTCTCTCTCTTCCCAACCCCCAATCCCACCCCCGCCCCGATCCTTGATCGACCTCCTAGCATATATCGAGTCATGGATGAACCTCCTCTGTGTCCCTTCTGCCCTCATTCCATAACCAATCACTACAAGAGCCTGCCCATCGCCTACTCTCCCACTACCTTTCTGCCCCTTGCTCCATTCCACCTCGTCCTCTCAAACTTCCCCTCTCATTTCTCTGAAACTCCATATCTCTAGCATACTATCAATCATAGGTGGGTCAGTTCTCACTAGGAGCTTATCCTACTTTAAACTGTTTCCACTGAATGTAGGAAGCTTACAATAATGCTATCCTTATGTATTCCCCCTGGTGGAACATGGTCTTCACTGACCCCCCAAACTCTTTCCCCTAAGTCCTGGTGGCTCCCCCTTGAGTCCCTATTTCAAGCCCCATGAGTTGACCCACCCAGGCCCAACAAACTTAATGCAACCCCCAAAATTACTACCTAATATAAAGAGAGCAAAAATACAACCATGGCTATAGTAAACTTTACATCCTGAGAAACTCCGTGATCCCCTTGTCCATATTTACTTAGGTCCATTCACAACAACCTTTTCTGGATAGTCCAGCTCAGGTCGGCGACTTAAATAAATCAGGAAGTTCAACACACAAGCCTTCCAGCACATCCCTCGTGGTTAGATATCGCTTTTCTCCCGATTGTAGTCTCACCATCAGCGTTGCTGGCTACTGCAGATGAAATTTAATGCCAGCTAGATAAAGCTTTTTCTTGATCTCCGCGTATTCCCTCTGCTTCTCCCTGATCGAAGGCGTTTGATCCTGGAACATCCAAAGCGTCGCGCCGTTCCACTGTAGTGATTTATTTTGTCTAGCCTTCAGCAGCACATGTATCTTTTCTTTATAATTGAGGAATCTCATAATAATCACCCTGGGTCTTGCTCCCGGTGGGGGTGTTTCCCTTAATGCTCTGTGGGCCCTCTCGAGGTTGTAGGCTTCCCCGAATGGTGTCTGGCCCAACAATTTGGAGAGCAGGTCCTGAATAAATGCAATACAGTCTGCCCCTTCAGCCCTTTCCGGCAGCCCTGCCAATATCAAGTTGTTTCTCCGACTTCTCGACTCTTGATCATCCATTCACTCTTCAAGCCTCTTAATTTGTTTTCTGGCCATTATTAACTCCTGTTCCATCGTCGTCAATTTTCTTTCCTGAGAGGCAATCCTGGCTTCAGCATCCGCCATACGCTGTGCTAGAGATTGTAATGCCGGTTTCACAGAAGCAAAGTCCACCACCAACCCTTGAAGCAGCTTTTTAATTTCTTGTATGTCCTCATTGGACTGACCCGTTCCCCCTCCTCTGCCTAAATCTTCCTCCGATTCCGTAGGGGTAGGGGATTGGGACTTTGGCCTTTTAGTCATGGGGGATCTCGCGGCAAGGGTCTCCGTGGCTTCGGCCTCCATCTCGGTTTCCAATTTCGGCCTGCTCCTTCCGACTGCAGCGCACACAGGCTAGCGCTTATAGCAGTTGCACCTCGTCTTTTAGCAAGCTTGCAGCCCGAACTCAAGACCGCTGAGGTTAACACACTTTAAAATTAATAAAGCAATCAAATCAGGTGGACCCCTGAAGTTTTGTCACCAAAATTGTAGCTCAGGCCTTGGAGCAGCACAGAGGACATCTAATTCAACTCAGCACATCACGTGACTCCCCCAATATTGGAGACAGTCCTGACCCAGTGCATGGGCCCAGCAGCCCGCAGCACACATGTCGATACCTCATGGGTGAGGTTCTCTGACCCACCACAGGGTGTGGCATCTGCACCAAAACACTGCTTCATTCCTACACTGTCCAGGGTTGGTCCTGCATGCTGCAGCATCTTGCCCATTAGCCTAATCCCATTACACCCACTCACTGAGTTCACACCTGAACTCAGATCACTGGCACAGTAAGGCATCATATTTAGAGATGTGAAATTGTATTTCACCGGCAAAATTGCTGCAAATTTGGCACTTTCACCATGCAAAATATTTCATGAAATTGCAGTGAAATTTCGCAATTTCACCCACAATTTTGCCCTCATCCATATATGGCCATTTTGTTGAATTTATACCTCTCCCTGGTGTCTAGCAGTCCTCCCCACAACCGATCAAAGGGGGAATTCAAATCAAGAGAACTCCCGCTCACCCTGAGCCTCGGCCCCCAATCTTTGCAAAAAAAAAAAAAACAATAATCCCTTCCATGTCCCTAGTGTCTAGTAGTCCCCCCAGCTGAACACTGGGTGAATTCAAAATCAAGAATCCTCCTCCCTCCCTCAGTCACCCTCAGCCCCAGCCCCAGTCTTTGTAAAACAATCCCCTCCCTGTCCATGGTGTCTAGTGGACCCTCCACCCACCAACCGTGTCTTAAGTCAGAACCCACTACCCTAAGTCCCCTAATCATGCCACCGGCATAGACCTCCACTCTCCTCCATGGCCAGCAACCCATCTGAGCACTCAATGAATGAACGCATGTGTACTGCACTCATTCATTGTGTGCTTAGATAGGCTGCTAGCCATGGAGGTGAATGGAAGGCTGTACTGGTGGCCCAATCGGGTATTGGGGGGGAGAGAGGTGTGCTCTGACTTAACACAGGGTGGGGGGCCATTAGACACCAGGGATAGGGGAAGGGAGGGATTTTTTTTTACAAAGATTGGGGCCAGGGTCTCTGGGTGACTGGGAGGGAGGAACCTGATTTGAATTTGCAGGTGATAGGCTGGGGGGCTACTGACACCAGCGACATGGATGGGGATTTTTTTTTGTGTTGGAAAGATCGGGGGCCGGGGCTCAGAGTGACGGGAGGAGAGTTCTCTTGATTTGAATTTGGCTGGTGATTTTACCAAATTTTCAACATGGCCTTTTTGGGACCCCACATCATGAATTCTGGTGGTGAAATTTCATTATACAGTTTTTTTTTTTAATTTTATTTTGGTCTTTGGTAACCGGGTAAGGCCCACTAGGCACAAGTGCCTGTTTTCAGGGGTAACCTGGGAGCAGTGGGCGGTTAAATGACTTGCTCAGACTTGTCAGAGTCACACAGTATGCAAGTGGAGGGTGTGAGAATCAAACTCAGATCTGCTCTGCTGGATGTATCAAGCTCGTTCAGACCTTGCTCCTCAAACCTCTAGGCTATACTGCCAGTTCCAAAAGGTGATTTCACACAGTAACCATGAAATCACCTTCAGGGCCCAAATAACAAAATCACACCAGTAGTGTTCATAAGGTGGGGTCCCAAAAAGGTTATGTTGAAAATCTGGTAAAATAATTCCTCAAAATGGGAAAGTTATGAACATAAGTTCAAAACACCACTGAAATACATTATACGGCACTTACCTTTATTCCTCAGTTCATGGTTTGGCTTTAAAGAGTGCAGGCATACCCAGTCCAAAGAGGATGACAGTGTTCAACCGCTGTTGGTAAGTATAGATTAAGGGTGTGTGTGTGGTGGTGGTGGGTGCTCAGTGGAAGGGTCGGGATGCGGGAAGTGGTAAGGCAGGGACGATGAGGGATGGTTTGATTTCTTTCAGGTAAAAAAAGCAGACATTGCAGGACAGTTTTTCTTTTGCAAGAACTACAGAAATCAATAAATTATTTCAGGACACTAGGGGTGGGCTCTCTACTGTCCCACACTGCTGGGGGGGCTTGTAAATGCCAACCTGGGGATTGGACCCCCCCATCAGCACTATTAATAAAACATTGGGCTAGGGGAGGAGAGGCATCTGATACTGGGGGTGTGCATCCCGGTGTGAGATTATACTAAAATATAACTAAATAAAAATAATAAATACACTGCCACCAGGGATTGTGGCCCCCGGTGTGCAGATATACTTTCTTAAGGCACAGCACAGTCAGGATGGCAGGGCTATAATGACAGTAGCCCCAGCCCTGACATATGAGTCATGACACAGCAGGGGTTGCCATCAGACACAGCAAAGGCCCAAACCAAGGAAAAGATAGCCAACTCAGTTAAGAAGGGGATAAAACCTTTTATAGGTACATCAGGGAGCAAAGGAAGACCAAGGAGGGATAGTGAGGCTTAATAAAGGGAGGGAGGGTGGGCAGAGGGTGACTGTGAAAAGGCAGAGATACTAAACAAATATTTTTGCTCAGTATTTACAAAGGAAGAGGGAGGTACCTAAAACAAACAGTAGAAACACTCTGGATACAGAAGTTGATACCAGCCCATTTACAGAAGAAAGGGTTCTGAAAGAGCTCTTAAAACTGAAGGTGGACAAAGCAATGGGGCCTGATGGGATTCATCCCAGAATTCTAAAAGAACTAAGGGCAGAACTAGTGACACCACTGACTACCCTCTTTAGCAAATCATGGGAGGATGGGGTGGTACCTGAGGACTGGAAGAGGGCAGATGTGATTCCCCTTCACTAAAGTGGGAGCAAGGCAGAAGCAGGAAACTACAGACCTGTTAGTTTAACCTCAGTGGTAGGGAAAATGATGGAATCACTTCTGAAGGAAATAATTGTCGAGTATCTAGAGGCCAGAGGGGTACAGGACCCAAGGCAGCATGGATTCACAGAGGGAAGGTCATGCCAGACAAATCTGATAGATTTCTTTGACTGGGTGACCAAAGTAGTTGATCAGGGAGGGGCTGTGGACATGGCCTACCTAGACTTTAGAAAGGCATTTGACACAGTCCCACACAAAAGATTAATATACAAGTTAGCCAGCCTGGGAGTGGGTCCCAAGATGACAGCCTGGGTAAAGAATTGGCTGGAGAATAGGACACAGAGAGTAATAGTAAATGGAGTCCACTCTGAAAAAAGGGGGGTTAGTAGTGGGGTACTGCAGGGTTCAGTATTAGGACCGGTCCTCTTCAGTGTCTTTAAAAGCGACATTGCAGAGGGACTGGAAGGAAAAGTATGTCTCTTTGCAGATGACACAAAGATCTGCAACAGAGTTGATGCACAAGGTGGGGTGGAAAGGATGAGAAGGGACTTGGCAAGGTTAGAGGAATGGTCAAATATGGCAGCTTAGATTCAATGCTAAGAAGTGCAAGATAATGCACCTGGGAAACAAAAACCCAGGGAAGAGTACACAATGGGGGTGAGATACTAACAACAACAAAATGTAAAGGGACCTGGGGTAGTCATATCAGATGACCTAAAGGTGGCAAGCAATGTGAGAGGGCAGCAAGGAGGGCTGGGGGAATACTGGGATGTATAGGAAAGGCATCACCAGTAGAAAACAAGAAGTTATTATCCTCTGTACAGACAGCTGGTGAGACCACATCTGAGTACTGTGTGCAGTTCTGGAGACCCAATCTCCAAAGACATAGACAGGATGGAAGCTGTCCAGAGGAGGGCACTAAAATGGTGCAGGATCTGCACCAGAAGACATATGAAGAGAGACTTAAGGAGCTTAATATGTATAGCCTCGAGGAAAGGAGGGAGAGGGGGGACATGATAGAAACTTTCAAGTACCTCAAGGGAATCAACAAAGTCCAAGAGGGTAGCATCTTTCAAAAAAAGAGGTGTGCAAGAACAAGGGGGCACAATTTGAAGATAGAAGGAGGGCAGCTCAGAGGTAATTTAAGGAAGTATTTTTTCACAGAGAGGGTTGTGGATGTATGGAACGGCCTTCCAGAGGAGGTTGTGGAGTCAAAAACAGTGGTGGAATTCAAGCATGCATGGGACAGTCATAAGGCAATTCTAGGGGGTGGGGGTAGGAAGAAGTAGGCTGCTGGTTAACTAGGATCTACAGCTTATCCATCAGGTAGGGAAATGGGCAGACTGGGTGGGCCAAGCGGTCCTTATCTGCCGTCAAATTCTATGTTTCTATGTTTCTGTTGTTTGTTAGTAAACGACAGCTGTTTTGTATAGTTCAACTGGCTGTTGTCACAAAAATTCAGCTATTTGTGGAATGTTGATTTTTTTTGAACTGCACATTCTGACAAACGGAAAATATTTTGTAAACACTGTAAAAAAAACACAGAACAATTGGACCTATAAACAACAAAAGCACATGTTTTTTTTTTTTTGCACCTCTGTAACTTTGCCACCACTGAACAAATCTGCATGCAGTTTTCAGGATCAAGATGTCCTGGTACAGGCGCTGTGCTTTCTAAATTTCATGTAAAGCTGTTAAACAGGGGCAAAGTTATTAAAGTGTACAAATTGAGGTTTAGCATGGAAGTGCTTGCTCAACCCTAATATACAGTCATGACCACCCCTGTATTATCTGTCTGTCTGTCTGTCTGTCTATCTATCTGTCTATCTACATTATCTATCTGTCATATACAGTAGTAGTCACTTCCTCCCAGTAGCTCTTTGAACTGATATCTGCTGATGTCCTTTCCATATGACTCTTGCTTAGCTCTAGTATCAAACCTTTCATAATACCATCCTAAACATATCTGTGCTAGATTGCAATTGTTTTTGCAGTAGTTTCCATGGATCTTTACCTTGCTGTGCTTCTGTTGATGTGTCCTTCTTGAAGGTGTCTCTTTTTATTTCACCCTACGATGCTTGTCCTGGATTCCCCCCTTTTCCCTCACAAAGAGACAGAGACCATTGTTTGTTGTAGTGCTCAGATTGGCAATTAATTTATTTATATATCATAATTCCATGTTCCATTTCATCATCTTTTATTATTATACCTCTCACAATTTCATTTATTTTCATCCATATATCAATCTCTGATCATTCCTTTTTCTTTCTCTTTTTCTCCCCCCAGGTGAAAACCTTGATGCCTTCTTCTTCTCCTTTTCTGTTAGGTAACGGTGAAAAACGAAACACTTTCTCCTTCATCTTCTTCCTTTTTCAGTCTTATTCCTTTTTCTTCCCCTCCCTCCCCCTTTTTCCCATTAGCCAGTCTCCAGCTTGCATTGGGCGACTGGCTTCCCTCACTTAGGGTATTATTCTCCCTTACCTCAGGGAAAACTCCTTCCTAATCCTTTTCTTCTTCCCTTTTTTATTTATATATATATATATATGTTTTTTATATTCTGTTTTTGCATGCCTCCTCCATGCTTCTATAAAACCCATCGTTTCTGTGTTAAACATGTCTATGGCTAGATCTGACAGGTGCACCCCATCTGATCTGTAGAAATCTTCTACCCGTTCTTCTACACCCCGCAGTATTACCTGTCCTGTCATATTCCTTACCAATGTCCCTACCCTTCTGTTCATCTTTTTCCTGGCCCTATCCACTGCTCTATGGCTGTTCTCCTGCCTCCAAACTCTCCTTGGTATCATATCCGACCATGCAAGGCTTACCCGAGGCCACCACTGCTGTATTGTTTCTAGGTCCCTTTTTATCTGCAAGTATGTGTCCACCCATGGCTTGCCTGCAAGGTCATTGCCCCCCAAATGCATAATAATTAAGTCTGGACTGGGTCGCCATTCCTTAAGTTCCTTCAAGGTGGGAAGCAGCTGTGCCCATCTCATCCCCCGGATGCCACGTCAAACCAACCTACATTGTTTCACATCTTGGTACAGCTGCTTTCCCTCAGCCTTTTTCTCTGCTCTCCTTTCTGCCCAATAAATATAGGAGTGGCCGCAGATCCAGACTTCCGTGATCCTCCCTCTTCCAATGTGGTTTAAGCAAAAATAATTATCTTATGTATGGTCTTAGTTTCCTCACCATAGTATCCCTCTCCCTGTCCTCCCCCTGCCCCCATTTGTCTCTACATCTGTAACAAAAACATAGGCTGTCCATTATGTACCTTCACGTGCCCCTTCCCTTCCTGTTGCCTGGCCATTGTTCTATCCCCTGCCCCCTTCCCTTCCTCCCCCCCTTCCCTTCTGAGCACAACCATCCTGATGGACAGGGAAGGGGTGCACCAGGACAACCTGGTCTGCCCCTTAAAGGGCAACTCCATTGTTCACTTACTTCATTTATGCTGAGCAGCCCGTATCATATTTCAAGTGTTTATGCTTTCCCTTGTGTCCTGCTGTCTTTATTCATTAAGATTATGTTTCACCAGCTGAAGTTAGTATTCACTCTGCTTCCATAGTTTTTTGTTTAAACTTATACTTTATTAATTTTCAATGACATAACAAAGCTTATGTTACAGTTTGGAAACATGAGATATTCAGGGTACAATATATTATATAATATAGAATATGAGCATCTCCTAATAATGTCCATGATGAGGGGATCTCAAGAATAATGTCCCAGCCTTATAAAACTCCATATATCAATGATGTGCAGTAGCCCATGAATACATGGCGAATCACTAAAAGTCTAAGAACTACTCGTAAAAGTTCCCAGGATGCCTGTCCTTCCAGAAAGGCATGGTGCTATGTTATATGTAAAAATAACATAGTAAATAACCAAACTCACTTTATAGTAGCCTACAGATTGCAACCCAAATCCAACTACATTCAACAACTTTTACAACAATGGGGGTGGAGTAAATATCACCCCTTTAATAATAATCAAAATCAGAGTATCTGTAGAAGAACTTTCTTTTCAGGCTCTTATAACAGGAGCTAGTCTGAACAGATAGAAACAAACTGTAAATGTCACCTACAGGGACATCTCAAATATGTAAGAACAGGGCCCCTGATAGTTAAGAGCAAGTTCTAAGATTTTTGCATGAGCAAGTCAGTCAGCCATCCTTTGATCCATCCTGATCTTCCTCCTGATCTCCTGCTCATCTGTTCCACATTGTTTGAAGAGCCTTTGCCCATTTCCCTGCATCCAATGTATCAGTGAACAAATATACTTTGTCATCAAAAACTATGCGAAGTTTCGGGAACTTTCGGTGATGTCACCAATCAATGTAGACGCCTAATCGTATGCTCTGTTGAGACCTCTGACTAAAATTGCTTAAAACACACTCCCAGGAGAGATTTCTACAACTTATACTGAGGCACCAACTCTAGACTAGATGGTGACCAGAAATAAACCAAGTACTACCCCGGTGGGGGCCCTAAAGCAACAAAAATTACATCTACCACCAAAGTGTGCTGCATGGAATGTGGAGGCCTCCAGACCAGCCGAAACAGTAGACCCAATCTGGGAGAGTGAATCTGAAGAAGAAGGTGAAGATTTCACCATTACCTCGCACCAGCTGTGTCGGGAGCTCTGACGACTTAGTAATGCCCTGGACACTAGAAAGGCGACATAAAAGAAAATTAATCAAATACAGCACATCATAGCACTCAAATCCGACAAATGGAAGAACATTTAACCAGGTATACCTGCACTACAGGCCTGCATAATGATGCAATTTTGCAGCTCCATAACAGGTCCCAGTTTCTTTTGAACCATATTGAAGATCTCGAAAATCGGTCAGGCAGAGTGAATCTCTGAATACACGGTTGCCAGAACACTCAGAATCAACCAATATTCCTGAATATATGGAAGGTCTAATGAAAGAACTTTTGGGCATAGACAAGGAGATATCCCTGAATGTAATTCGCACCCATGGAGCTCTTACAGCACCTCTGAAGGATCCTAAGGCCAGACCTCACTCCCTCATAGTAGCTTTTCTGGATTTCAGAACAAGAGAAATGGTTCTGAGGAAGGCATGGGAGAAAATAGCAACTGTGTTTGGTGACGTCAGGTTGTTTTTGGAGCCAGACTATGCTCCAACCACCATGGCAAGGAGGAAGCTCTGGTTCCCTGTTGTAAAAGTGCTACAAACCAAAAGCCTTAAAGTGAGAGTGGACTTCCCTGCTAGACTGAGAGTCACCTCAGATGCTGGTGTCAAGATATTCAACTCCTCTGCTGAAACTAGGGAATTTTTATCCTCCTTAGCTATCCCAACCAAGGACAATAGATTTAGGAGCTGTGAAAGAAATTGAGAGAAGGCAGTGGATTACTCCAGGAACTTGAGTAGGTAGAAACATCTGATCAGGCTCCACCACAGGCCAGGACAGTCCCAGCACTTGGAGTAAATTAAGACAGTGAGTGAGAAAGCAGCAGAAACCCACTGGAGAAGCGACTACTTTGCAGGACACTGTCCCTTGAATACTGGGAATTATTTTATTTTAGTCAGTTGCCACACTTGCGTGGAGGTTTCTTTGCCTCCCCCTGAAATAACTATAGAAAGTTTAGTACAACTACTGGTTGAATTTTTTTGTCTGTTTGTTTCTATACCTGAGCTTTCAAGCTTACTACTGAATCCTTGATTTTCCTTAGGGTGCTTGGGGGGGGGAGACCGGAGGGCTTTCTGTGGCCGTTAAGTGGTGTCTCTAATCTTCACAAAAACAGATACTCCCCCTCATAAATAATGAGGAGGGGAACATACAGCACTTGCAGCTGATTTAAGTAAAGAATGGTACCCTGGAAAAACCTTATAGAAGGAACAATGGGGGGGAAACACTATTTGGGTGTGGGATTCTCCTCCTCAGGACACCCCATACTATCAGTTGGTCGGGAGGCTTTGATGTAGGGGAAGGGATGATCTATGTTGTATCGGTGGACCCACAGAGGTTGCACAACTCTGACTTTACAGGGCCAACGCGGCCGAGTGCTGGGTTAATCCCAACACAGCCCTTCACAACAGAAAATCACAACAGTGGTGGGATTCCTGTGGCACCTTGGGAGCATGAGTTCTTGGAAAAAGTTGCAAAACAAGCTTTCCCAGTTGGATGTAAGCTGACTGCACAGTTAGAGCAGTTTCTTCTGATTAAGTTTACAGTTTGTTTACGTAGTTGTTCTTTTTTAATATGTTATGAGCTGGACTTCTCTCCTATACCCTTCACCCTCTTCTGGTGTCTGTTTTGTGTAGTGCCTATCTCCTTCTACAAATGGACATGTAAATCACAGGCTAGATGGGTTACGCTCCCGCCAAAGTTGCACCTGAATGTACTGCAGGATGGCTTGCCACATTACAATGAGGGATTTAAAAATCATATCTTATAATGTAAGGGGCATAAATAGCACTGTTAAGAGGACTAAGCTCCTTATGGAAATAGAACGCATGGGGGTTGAAATAGCTCTACTTCAAGAGACGCATTTGGATGCAACTGAAAGTAAAAAGCTATGTTGTTGGTGGGTGAGGGAAGTTTATTTGTCCTCCTATCAGGTTCACCCCCATTGCAGGGGAACTGCCATTTTAATACAAATATCTTGCCCACTACAGGTTACATCTGTGCATTACGACCCTCAGGGAGGTTTTGTTCTGCTTTATGCAACATATTTAGACACCGATTGCATTATTACCAGCATATACTGTATGCCCCTAACGAGGACAGGGTGGCTTTCGTATTTTTGAGAACCTTTTTCACAGACATTCTGGATTTGGTAGGCCATCTCTGCATAATTGGAGGAGATTTCAATACCATTCTGTCTCCTACTTTGGATAGAAAAGGGGGCACCCGCGCCATGAGGCAGAGCTTGTCCAGTAAGACATTACTTCATCTAAGTAACATGCTGGACCTAACTGAAGTCTGGAGAGTGGTAAATGGCCAACAAAGGGATTACTCTCATTTTTCTTACCAGTATCTTAGTTACTCCAGAACTGACTTTTTCTATCTTTCTGAAGAATGGTTATATATGGTTAAAAATTATCAAATCTTGCCCCGCACAATCTCTGACCATGCTCCAGTCAAGCTGGCCTTAACGCTCTCTCCCTCCTATTGCAATTCACACTGGAGACTTGACATAGGCCTCATGAACAATCAACAGTTTAAAGACCTGGCACGTGAGACTATCAGACACCATACCCAAGAAATCCCAGAAGGTTCCACTTCCCATGCAGTCAGATAGGATGCCTTAAAAGGGGTACTTAGGGGGCTATAATAACATTTGCCTCACAGGAGAAGAAACATAGGGAACAAAAGAGGAAGGATTTAGAGATGGAGATCTCAGATTTGGAATTTCAACATAAAATTTCCCTTAACCTCAAGGTCCAGAAGGAACTGTCTGATAGGAAAAGAGCATTGGAGCCTATGCTCACCACTCAACAAGAGGCTTCATACAGATGACTCAGGCAAAACTACTATGAAAATGGGAATAGGGCTAGTAAGTTGCTGGCTGCTAACCTGCGACAGCAACAGAAAGATAGGATAATTCTCCAACTTCAGGACTCAAGGAATGGGGAGACAAGAGTGTCCCACCCTAGGGAAATTACCCCGTTGTTTGCACAATATTACCAATCTCTCTACACCCAGGACCCTATCCTGGGAATGGAAAACAAACTCCCTGCCTATCTTAATGCACTAACCCTCAATAGCTTGACACAGACAGAGGCTGAGCAACTAGACAAACCTATCTCACAGCTGGAGTTAAAAGCACAAACTGCCAGACTAAGATTGTAAATCCCCAGGTCCAGATGGATTCCCCCCAGAATTTTTCAAGACTTTTAGCGATACCTTGATTCTCTTGTTGCTGCCTGTATTTCTGGAGGTTATGGGGAGAAGAGAGGTCCCTGCATCTTGGCAAGCAGCTCATATTTCAATGCTTCACAAAGTAGGGAAAGACCCTTTGAAATGTGAGTCATATTGACCAATTTCATTACTAAATTTTGATTTAAAATTATCACTGGCCTTCTGGCAGGGAGATTACAACTGTGTATTTCTTAACTTGTCCACCCAGACAAGACAGGATTTATTTCAGGGCGGTATCTATATGACAACATCCGAAGAGTTCTAAATATCATTTCCTCTCAAGATTTTACCCCTCAGCTTCAATTAGCTATGTCCATGGATGCAGAAAAAGCATTTAGTAGGGTCAACTGGTAATTATTTAAAAACCACCATGGAAAAAATGAAATTTGGCCCTAAATGTTTAGAAGCCATAGCACAACTTTACAAAAACCCATAAGCATTAGTAAGGGTAAATGGCATTGGTTCTGCCTTTTCCCCCCCTGTCCCGAGCACTAGGCAGGGGTGCCCTTTGTCACCCTTGCTTTTTGCCCTGTGTTTGGAGCCACTGGCAGCTAAGATAAGGCAAAATCCAGCAATCAACGAAGTGATGGTGGGGGATACTGAGCAAAAGATCTCATTATATGCCGATGATTTCATTTTCTTTTTGTACTCTCCAGAGTCCACTGTGCCCCTGCTGTCCAAGGAGCTCCATGCCTTTGGGGAACTGTCGGGCTATAAAATTAACTTTTCCAAATCAGAAGCTCTGGTTTTGAGTGGGAAGATACCTCAGGATTTTAGGAACTCTTTCCCCTTTAAGAGGGTACCCAAGAACCAAATTAGATACTTAGGTATACAAATCTCAACCTCCACTTCTAATTTTTTCCATATTAACTATATTAAACTATTAGACACCATTGCACAAGATATGATATGGTGGAAACAATTTCCTCTTTCTCTGGCAGGTTGTATAGCGGTTATAAAAATGAATGTGTTACCTAGAATCTTGTTTCTAGTTCAGTGCCTTCCGTTGAGGCGTCCCTTAAAATTTTGGAACCAGATTGCAAAGGATACCCAGGGCTTTATATGGCGCTATAAGAAACCTAGAATAGCCAGGAATATTCAGTATTTGCCCAGGGAGGAGGGAGGCCTAGCAATGCCAGACTTTCGGTTATATTACCTGGCAGCCCAATTTGGCCCTGTACTCTCATGGGCTATACAGAGGGTTAATTTGGGCTGGTATGAGATGGAAAATGAGACAGCAGGGAGTAATCCTTTTTTACCTTGGCGCCCCAGTAACACCGGAATACAGAAAGCAAATAAGCAATGTTTGTGTGAAACATAGACTATACATTCTTGCCAGGGTTAAAAACTTGACAGCCACTCCAGACGGTGTGTGTCCCTTGTCACTCATTCGCTAGGAACCAGAGTTCTTTCCCCCCACCCTAGACCCAGGATATGCAAGATGGCAAGCTAAAGGGATCACTTGTTTCACTCAATTTATAGAAAATGATCAATGTATTTCTTTTCAGAGAGCCAAAAAAAAAATTTCAGTGGGGGAATGCTGAGTTCTTAAGATTCATGCAAGTCAGACATTTTATTAATTCATCTAATAACAGATTAGACCTAATCCAGCCTTATTCAGACTGGGAACATTTCTTGTATGGCCCGGTTGTCATTACTGGCAAAATTAAGTACATCTCAAGTTTATATACTCTCTTACTCAAGGCCAGGGGGGTCACAGTGCACTCTCTGAAGAAAAAGTGGGAACAGGAGGCACAAATAACTTTAACAGAACCAGACTGGCAGAGGAGATTAAAAATTGGGTGGTGGGTTACTTCTGCCCCAGTGTGGTGGGAGTTTTATTGGACAATATTAATGAGATATTTTAGGGTACCTACCATCACTCAACATTTTGGCTTATCAAGCTTGGATAACTGCTGGAGACTTTGTGGGGGGGTGGGAGACCACTGGCACATTTTCTGGGCTTGCCCCGCCCTTGTAACCATCTGGGCTGCCTTGCAGGAGGCAGTTCAGGGAATATTGGCTGTCCTTATCCCTCTCAAATTCAAAGAGTGGGTTCTGGGACTACCCACAGTAACACATTTGAAAAGTGATGCTCACAAAGTAAGCCTAATTCTGTTGGTGGTGGGCCTAAAATGTATAACATCCAAATGGCTTAATCCAGACCCACCCACCTGCAGAGAGTGGATGGGGAGAGTAAGAGAAGTGGTCACAATGGAGGCCTTGACAGCAAATCTGAGACTCCACTCAGACAAGCATGTTCAGAGATGGCAGAGCTAGGAGGCTTGGCTCATTACATAGGGCCATACCACTATTTAATTGTTCTTAAGGACAAGACAGGGCAGTAGAGAAGAACAGAAAACAATACTTCATATGATTTATTCATTGTTAGGAGGCGTGGTGGGGGAAGGTTAGTGCAGCTTTTTAGTTGGGCCGGCTGGCCCCTTTTCAATTAGTGTTTATAGTGATTCAAACCAGAAGTGCTGTTAATTTTCTTTTTTAGGAATGCAAATTGGTACTGCAGAACAATTCTGAATGGACTGAACACACCAAAATTCATGTTTTAGTTTAATGTTTGCTGAATTTGTATTCAGATAAGCTTTATTAGCCATGTTAATGGTTTATCAACTGCTGAAGCTCACACTTTATGTATCTTTGTGAGGTATGGTGATAAATAGCTATTGCTTGTGATACCAACCCATGCAATAAAGCAGAGTTTAAAAAAAACAAAAAAAAACTATGCCAAGTTTGGCTGGGAAAATGAGCATGTGTGTAACTTCCAGATCTCTCCTGACTCCATCAAATTTTTTGCATCACTGGCGGGTAGCATATGAGAGGTCAGGAAATATGTGAACTGTCTGGCCATCCAGAAGAAGTGGGGAGTGCCTTCTAACCATCTGATGAAGGTGATCTTGAGAGGCCACCGAGTCTAGCACTGCCATTACTGTACTTGGAGAGTTGCCATCTTGCCTACCTCGAGGCTGTACACAGTAGACTTTTATAATGTGCCATTCTTTTATTGCTGAGTCTGTGTCAAACTGTTCTCCCAGCCAGTCCTGGAGGAACAGGTCCAAGTGGTCTCCTTCTGCTCCTTCCAGAATGCCTAGAAATCAGGCATTAATGGAGCGGACCTGGTTTTCTAAAATCTCCAGTCGATTATTGATGAGCTTGGAGTCTTTAACATATTGGGCAGAGATATCATTGTTGTGAGCTGACTGACATTTAACATCCTCCACCTCCTCCTTTAACACATCCACTGCTGTTTCAACCATTGACATTCTGGTGGTAAGGGCGTCAAACTTTTTGTTCATTAGGGTAACCAAAGCCAAAAGCTGCTTCAGTTTTACACTGAGGGATGTTAATGTTTCTTCTTGATTAGTTTCTGCTGTACCATTGACGGCTGTAATTTGGGTGCAAGGCCCTGCTGTACCAGTTTTTGACTGCTGTTTTCTTTCTTCCTCAATGGCCAGATCCGCTTTTGACTTGCCCTTGTTAATCCAGAGATCAATTTATTTATTTAAGAATCAGTTTACAACCTTTGAGCCAGAGGCTCGTTTCCAAAGGTACTTCGTCACATAAAGACATACATTGCGTTTCAGTTACATAGCAAAGATTTGCAAGAAATCAATAGGCATTCACCAGAGGTGCCACGTCATATTGTGGTCAGACAAATACAATTGGGTACAGGGTACATGTAATTGATAACAGGTATTACACAAGTCGGTATCAAGTGAGCATTCTGGTAGATAAACATTGAAACAGCTGGCACTGGCCAGGTTAAACCTAGGCATGGTGTACAGGGAAGTGGTGGAGGGATGGTTGGTGGAGAGCTGCCCGGGGCATTGTCAAGAGAAAAAGAGGTGGAGGCTATGTTCAGAGACAGGAGCAGTTACGAGTGCTGAAGATGTGGTTCGAGTGCGGTTTTGAATGTGGACATGGTGATGGCATTGGTGATGGTGGCAGGGAGAGAGTTAAACCAGGTTGGGGCTCTATAGCTGAAGGACCTCTGGCCACGGCTGGTTCTCGTTCTGGGGACCTTTAGAGTGGTCTTGTAGGAAGACCGTGTTGCAATGGTGGGAGGGCTCTGGTGGATGGATGCCGTTACCCCAGGGGGGGAGAGCCCGAGTAGGGTTTTTTTGGTGAGGAGACAGGTCTGGTATCAGAGCCGTTCATCCAGGGTAAGCAGGTTAGCATCGACATATAGCTGACAGGTGTGTGTGGAGCCTGGGGCACCAGTAATCAATCTGCACACTTATTCAGGGTTAGGTGAATTTTGTTGAGTGCAGTGGTGTCGGCAGCACCGTATACTGGTAGACCATAGTCTACAAGGGACAGAGCAGACGATGTAACAGCTAGCGAGGAGAGCATTTGGGGAAGGCAGGTTTTATGGCAGAATAGGATGCCAAGCCGTGTGTTGGTGGCGGATGTTAGGGCGTCGATGTGGTTGTGAAATGTGAGGGCTGAATCGAAGGTAACCCCAAGGTATTTGTAGGAGCAGACTTGTTCCAGTGGTTGGTTGGTGCTTGGAAGGATATAGAGTGGGTGGTTGCTAGCTTTGTTTTGGGGGTGTGAAAAAAGCATAGTTTTGGTTTTCTTAAGATTGATGATGAGTCTGTGCTCCTTAAACCAAGCCTCAGCACTGTTGAAAGACTGCTGTAGGGAGTCCTGTAGGGAGATGGGATTACAGTGGGTGGCAAAAAGGACAGCGTCGTCTGCATACAGCAGAATTTTGCCAGAGCATGCACTGGGCAGGGTGTTCAGATACAGCGAGAAGAGAAGGGGGCCCAGGATGGAGCCTTGGGGGACCCCAGAGAGAATGGGACAGGTATCGGAGAGTGTGCTATTAATCTTGACACACTGGGATCGAGTGTCAAGATAGCTAGCACACCATGCCAGGGGGCCAGCCAAGAGACCAGTGAGGCAGAGTGCATTCAGCAGCAGTGGATGGGAGACAGTGTCGAAAGCCTTTGAGAGGTCAATGAACACTGCACCAGCTAGGGAGCTGGTATCCAAGGAGGAGTGTAGGAAGTTGGAGAATTCAATAAGAGCAGTGCTGGTACTGTGACCTGCATGGAAGCCATGTTGCTCTGGGCATAAGATGTTATGCTTAGCCAGATAATCAGTGATTTGAATGGCCACCACTTTCTCCAAGGCTTTAGAGAGGGGAGGGAGGATGGAGATTGGCCGGTAGTTGTTGGCTGATGACCTGTCACCTCCTTTATGAATAGGTGTGATAATGGCTGTTTTCCAAGCTGTGGGGAATTGTCCCAGGCAGAGTGACTGGTTAATTAGGCTTGTGAGAGGTGCAAGGACTTCATCTAGCACCAGCCTGAGGATGCTGGGGTCCAGTGAGTCACTGCCGGGATTGTTGCCATTGAGAGCTTTGATTAGGATGGGTCTGGCTTCCTGGGTGGAAATCTTTCGCAGGAGGAAGCTGGGGTGCTGGAGGACAGGGGGAGTTTGGCTGGGGGGAAGGTCAAAGAAATTACTAGGGAGGACTGAGCTAAGGTCAGTGAAAGTGGTGTTGAACCAGTTAGCTATGGTGGCAGGCTCGGTGGAGGTTGTGCCATTTCTAGTGAGCTGGGATGGGGCAGGGGAGCAAGCTTTACCATTGAGTTGCTTAATATTATCCCAGAAGGTCCGGGCTGAGTCCCAGGAGGAGGTAAGGGAGGCCTGGTAATGGTCTGCCTTGGCTTTCCTGATGGCCCATGAGCATTTATTTTGGGCTGCATTGTATGCTTGCCTATCAGACAGACGGCCTGTTTCAGTGGCAAAGGTGCCAGAGGTTATCCCGTTTCTAAGTAATTGTAGGGAGGCCGGGCTAACCCAGGAGTGCGTTCTGTTTTTGGACCGGTTTTGGTTAAGGGTGCAAAGAGATCACAGGCCATGTTGAAGGTGTGAGTGAAAAAGGTGAGGGCAGTATCAATGTTGGTTGCATGCTGAATGGGGGACCAGTCTATCTGGGTGAGGAGTGCCTTAAGTTTCTTCAGCCCACCAGGGTGGAAGCACCTGCGGAGGGTGGTCTGGGCTTTGGGTTTGAGATTGGGGGCTACCCAGTGGAATAGGATAGGGGAGTGGTCACTCTGGGAGTCTGGGAGGACCTGGATGTTTTGGATTTTATGGGGTCGGTTAGTTATAATAACATCCAGCAGGGTGCTGGTACCACTCTTAGGGTTAAGTCTCGTGGGCTGGGTGATGAGTTGTGTCAGATCTTGGGCGGCAAATGAGTCTCTGGTGGTGGATGAGGAGGTGCTGAGCCAATTTACATTAAGGTCCCCCACTAGGATTTGTTCTGCCTTATGGTGGAGGGTGGCCAGGTAGTCCGTTAAAGATATCAGGGCTGGGTGCTGGTTCTTTGGGGGAACGTAGGCTGTGGTGAGATAGAGAGGGCTCCTAGAGGGGTCTGGGGTGAGTCTGAGGGTAAGGCCCTGGGCCCCATTTATGAGGGCAGGGGTGGGGAGTGCGTGTCCAGGTATTGTGTCCCTGGTGTAGATTGCACAGCCTCCCCCTCGTTTGCCTACTCGGTTCCTCCTGGTATAAGGTATAGCCTGGGAGGGAGACAAATGAGTCAGGAGTTGATTTGGACAGCCAGGTTTCAACCAGGGCTATGATGTCTGGTTGGTGAGCCAAGGCCCAGCACTGTAGGGCATCAAATTTCTTCAGCAGGCTGCATATGTTCATGGAGGCTACTCGAAGACCAGTGGGCTGAGTGGGTGGATGGGAGGGGGCAGGGCCTGGGTTGGGGTGTATGTTCCCTGTTAGGAGTAGAAGGAGGAGAAGTGCTCTGGTCAGAGGGAGGCAGATGGAGAGTTTACGCCGGAGCGATACGAATAAGGAATGGGCTTGGTTGCACAAGGGGTGGGTAGGGTAGCACAGGCAGAGAAGGCCTGAGTGATCAGAAGTGCAAGGGGGCTGTGGGAGGAGGACAGGTGATGTCTGGAAGGGGGGTGAGGTGGAGAGGAGCATATGGGATGTGTGGAGGAGGAGGGAGGGGTATGAGCAGTGGTAAAGGAGGAGGGGAGGACAGGAGGGTAGGTAGGAACACTGGAGTAGTGAGGCTGAGGGTTCATAGGGACAGTAGGGTATGTGGAAGGCAAAGGGAGGAGGAGGAGAAGAGATCGACTGGTGAGCAGGGGATGCATGTGCATAGTTGGGAAGGCTGGTGGAGCTGAAGTGAGGAAAGAATGGGGGGACTAGGATGAAAGAGGGGAGATAGTAGTGAGAGATCACCTCAGAGTCTAGTGGCTGCTATGGCGTGGTGGTAGTGTATGTGCCTGAAGTGCATAGAGTACCAGGTTCAAGTCTTGATCAGGGTAATAGGAGAGATCTAGACTAGTGGCTGTAGCAGCAGGGAGTTGGGTTCAGGTTTGTAGAAGCACTTAGATAACACTTTAGTTGTGTCACAGGGTTAGTGAGATACTCCGATATAAGTAGATATGTTTAATTCTCCTTGAAAGTCAAAAAAACTATTTGTTTTAATAAAAGTAAAAGTTAATTTTGAAGAGCTCTGTTCCTAGGCTACTTCCATGCTAGTGCTCCACAGCGTCCCCTTGCTTCCATAGTTTTAATGTACTGATTTACATATAAGGCCATCCCATCACCTCTTTTCTGTACTTTTTCAACAGTTTGTAGCCCTTGATCTTTTTTCCCCAATAAACATTTTCCACCAGCCATGTTTGTTATACCTGCAATACTGAAGTTTCATGCATATATTAGTACGCCACACTAATCTCTTTTATTACTTAAAGAGCAGTTGACACCTACAGGATAACTGAAACAAAACATAATATTTAGATACAGTTCAGTTTATATTTAACATTAGTTCTGTATTTTTCATTTTCGTTTTCATTTCATTTTTATTTTTTATACTTGATAACTTGATGAACATCACTGCCCATTTTCACAAGTGGCAAGTAATACATTTAAACATGGTCACACAATACAAAACAATACAAAAATATACCTGCCTGCAATAAATAACGTAATACACAATAAAGCTGTACTGGCCAAAAGCTAGTTCCTATAGGAACTAGTATTACAAGAACATGTTATAAAACTTTCCAGACAAACCCATAGTTTTAGTTTAAAAGTAAACAATGTCATGCAGTTGCAAATTGCTGTCGGGATGTAATTAAAAAATACAATAGCTCTAAATGAAAATGATTCCTGGCCAAATTTTTTTTTTCAACTTTGGGGACTATAAACTGAGTATTATATTGGGACCTAGTCCCAAAGGGGTTGGAGGCTTTGGGGAATAAAAACAGAATTGTAGTGGGGAACTGACTGCTAGCAACCTTAAATAAAAGGGTACCCAGTTTTATCTTAATTC
Source organism: Neoceratodus forsteri (assembly GCA_016271365.2). Taxonomy (NCBI): domain Eukaryota; kingdom Metazoa; phylum Chordata; order Ceratodontiformes; family Ceratodontidae; genus Neoceratodus; species Neoceratodus forsteri. The sequence continues at coordinate 807,784,848 of CM028130.1, read as the reverse complement.
TGTTTTCCAATGAAGAAAGATTGGTGTTTCTTAATAGGTTACAATCATGTATCCTGTAAGGGAGGCCTGATACAAATCTTAATATGCTATTATATGTAACTTTGAGTTTAGGAAGACATTTTTCATCTGTATAGGAATAAATCAAAGTGCCATAATTGAGTACCCCTAGAAGAAAACCATGAGTAAGTTGTGCCCTAGATTGGGGGGTTAAAAAGTGCTTAATTCTACAGTATATAGTCCCCCTAGCCTCTGATGAATAGTTTTTATTAATGCTAAAATATGATTTACATATGTTATTCTAGAGTCCAGAATAATCACTAAGTATCTAAAAGGGTCAACATTTTCCACAATATCTCCATTAAGATCAAAAATTTGAGGAAGGGCCCTGTCATGTTTCCTAGTGCTAGAAAATACCATCTACTTTTTCTTTTAACATTCAATAACATTTATTTAGAAACTAACCAGTTATGGAAGAATTGAAAATCACTTTGGATGACATCATCTGCAACTACTGGGTCGTGATTAGTATAATAGATAACAGCATCATCAGCAAATAAAATAATTTGAGACTTAAGGCAGGTTTGGGGGCAAAATTCATATAGAGTGAAAAAAGGAGAGGACCAAGGATGGAGCGCTGAGGTACTCCACACTTGTTTTTTTCTAGATTGTGGTAATACTCCATCAATAACAGTTTTATGTGCTCTTTCAATAAGATAGTTAACAAACCAATCAGTAACCTGGTTAGAAAAATTAAACTCTAAAAGTGAAGAAAGAACCAAACTGTAGTTAATAAGGTCAAAGGCCTTGGTGAGGTCCACAAAAATAGCTGCAACAGAGTCCCCTTTATGAAGTGAGCTCTGTATGCAGCCAGTGAACCCCACCAAGGCCATCTCAGTACTGTGTTTAGGTTTAAAGCTATGTTGGAATTCAGACAATAAATCATATTTAACCAAAAAAGTCATGGATTGATCAAGGGACATTCTCTCTATTATTTTTGACAATGGTGGGATGAGGGATATTGGCCTATAATTAGACTGATTATCCCTCCTACCACTCATAAATGGGTTTAATAATGGCCATCTTCCATACCGAGGGGAATCCCCCAGCACAAAGTGATAGATTAAACAAATCCACAACAGGGTAAGCAAGAATGTCTATAACATATTTAATGAACCTAAAGTTAAGGTCATCATAACTGACTTTAAGTTTGGAGTCATTCTTAAGCACATAGTCCCTAACAATAGCAGGGTAAGTACTTTGAAGTAAAACTGTGGCTCTGAGCTGGATTCACAAGTTTCAGGACTAGGCACATTTGAGTTATTTTTGCTAATGCATTGTTCTAAATCACAAAAAAATGGTTAAATAATTCTGCTAGTTGTTGGGGTTCTCTTATTAGATTATCACCATCTTTGATTGCATATTCAGTTTCTTTATGTTCATTTCCCAATAAATCATTTAAAAGTTGCCAAGTTATTGGAATATTTAACCTGTTCAGAGAGAAAATAATTTCTTTTAGGTTTACCAACCTTTGTTTTACATTTATTTCTTAATTGTTTGTAGATTATTAGTTTAGAAAGATCACAATTTTTAGTATACTCTTTCCAGGCTTTATCCTGCATTCTCCTTTATTTATTATTGAGGCCATTTGCATGAAAACAGGATCTCTGTTCCTGAAGAGTTCATGTATTCCTGTTGCTTTCTCCCCACCTGAGGTCATAATATACTACTTGTGACATCACAATTACTCCCTTGGCAACAGACTGTGATGTCACAAGTGAGGATTATGACTTGAAGTAGGGAGTAAGCTATAGATGCAGATGAACTCTAGCAGATAAAGATCATGTATTTGTGCAAATTTCCTCTGTGATAATAGATGGGGAGAAGAAATCTATGGAATATATTTGGAATGCAAGCTGAATTGTACCTAATTATTACGTTTTTCAAAGTTTTCTTTGAGATGTCAGCAGTTCTTTAAGGTCTTTGCATTTGCCATCTGATATCAAAATGTGAAAATACTCAGCTCTACATTTCCTTTGTTTTTTTTAACTGGTTGTGCCCTCCTCTCTTGCTTCTTGCTTTGATTGTATTAACTCTGCTGTAATCCAACTTTCTTCATCTTCATGTCTCCATATATTAAGTCCTCCTCTTGGGCAAACCTAATTTCCTCAAGCATATCTCTATGAGTTACTTTTCTTTACTTAAATCATTGCAACCCTTATTGTTAATCACTGTACTTAAGTTGTGTTGCCAAAATACATTTAACATGGTGCCATATTTCATTTTCTGTTCACTGTTACATCTTACATTTTGTGGCCATGAGACAGTCTTGGTATACTCAGTGTCCCATAAAGTCAGGAAACAGTATTTGTTACACGCCAGAGTAAAGGACTATGGCACATTCATAAGGTAGAAATAAATGGGCAGACTGGATGGGCCTTGTGGTCCTTATCTGCTGTCAACTTCTGTGTTTCTATGTTTCTATGCCAGTTCATCTTAGGCACAAGAAAAGTGATGTTACAGTAAGGGTGTTCAACTACAGCAGTAAATGTTGATGAAACCCTTGCAGCAGACATAATCAGTAATGCTAACAATTAAATATTTCAAACAAAGAAACTGCTAAGGCAGATTCTAAATGGGGAAAAACATCTTATAAGATCAGAGAAAAGGGTTACAAAAATAAATGCTGTACAGTTTGTACAAAAAGTTTGCTACAATATGAACTGCTGCATTGTAAATTTCATTCTCCTACCACTACCTGGTTAGCATATCCTACTTGCTGAGCCCAGAAATTCGGAGAGATTCCCTCTGGCGCCTTAACATGCAACTCCTGCAGATCCCCTCCACGCTGACTCCCATCCAAGATTTCATTCTTGCATTTCTGAATGTTAATTTGGGTTTTGGTGGGGAGTGTGGGCACTGTATGGGCTACCCTTAAGTGTGCTCTTCAAGGTGAATTTACCCACATTGCAGCTACCCATGCCTGAAGAAATAGGATCTCCTGGATTCACTTCTGGGAGAAATATGCCGCTTTGAGCATTCCCTCATGCACTCTTCCCCTGACTCAGATTGGGCCAGACTTCATCGCCTACAGTCACAAATTGCAGATGCTATGGTACAGAAAGCAGAACCAGCATTGCACCACACAAAACTAAAATATTTGGATTTCAGGGAGAGAGATGGAAAACTCTCAGCCCTCTGGCTGAGGCAGGCTGAGACTGTGAGGTTTATCCCTGGCCTAAGCCCATCCCCAAATGACAATTTAATCTCTAACTCTGGAGTCATTGTCTCAGTTTTTGAGGAATATTTTCAGAGCCTTTACTCTCTTGAGGGTTCTTCTACCCAGAATAACAAAGACATTATGACATATTTGAATTTTGCCGCTCTGCCTACCCTGCCCCTTCACTCTGTGGGGGGCCTTAGTGCCCTGATTTCCTCTAGTGAGGTAGAACAAGCTATTAAGCAACTACCCCTAGATAAGGTGCCCGGGCCGGATGGCCTTCCCAATAACCTATATAAAGCTTGTCTTCCTCAGCTCACTCCTCTTCTGGTAAAGGTCTTCAATTTGTGGTTGAGGGATGGAGTAAGTGACCCCAGCTTCTTAGAAGCCCTGATAACCCTAATCCCTAAACCAGGTAAGGACCCCCCTGCAGCCTGGGAATTTCCTTATTGAATTCTGATGTTAAGATCCTAGCCAAAATCCTGGCCAATCAGCTGGCCCCTGTTATGGGGGAAGTCATTGGCAGGGAACAGGTGGGATTCATGACAGGGAGAATCTCAGGAGACCATATGAGGAAGCTTTTACATTTGTTCTTGGCATCGAGGAACTCTGAGGTACCAATGGCCTTGATTTCCCTCAATTCTGAGAAAGCTTTTGATCATGTATATTTTAGATTCCTGTTTGCCTCTCTCAGCCAATTTGGGGTACTGGATGATTTTGTCAAGTGGGTGAAGCTCCTCTAGTCCTCCCTAACAGCCCGGATGTGGTGTAGTGGTTGCCTGTCTGAATCTTTCTCCTTTGAAAGAGGTACTAAACAAGGTTTTCCACTTTCTCCCCTTCTTTTCACCTTCTATCTTGAACCCTTGATACACAAAATAATTGCTTCTCCCATTCTCAAGGGCAATCAGATAGAAGGGGAAGAGTTATACCCTTTCGGCATATGCAGATGATCTCCTCCTGCATATTGAAGACCCCTAGGTTTCTATTCCTGCTCTTTTGGAAGAATTGAATTATTTCTCTGCAGTTTCATGTTATAAGCTAAATCTTTCCAAGATGAGAATATTCCATCTCAATAGTCACACTATTAAGTCTGCTTGCAGTGCTTTTGGTCTATCCTGGGAACCCAAAGTCCTAACATGTCTGTGCATTAACATTGCTAGGGACATCCCCTCTATGATCAAGGAAAATTTTAAAAAGCTACGGCAAATATTGCAATCTGACTTGGACTAGAGATGCAGTGAATTTAAAATCTGCCTGCAAAGTGAACACAAATTGGCCACTTCATGTTGGCACTTCGCTATGCGGAGTGCCCAATAGGAAAGGCTCACTTCGCCTTGTTATTATTACTTCGCGTTGTCATTCCGCCATAAACGTAAAGTAAGGTGGAGTGACAACAATATTGGCAGCACCCCACCCACACAGTCACCAGAAATAATGTGCATCCCCAAAGTGCTACTGTCTTGTGTCCTGAAAACTCCCCAGTGCTGACGAAGTGAAATGAGAGCATAACAAGAAATGCAGTCTCCCAGAATTAATGGCGCACTCAGTGGTCACACACAGAGTCACCAGAATTAAAGTGCATCCCCAATATGCTACTGTCTTGTGTCCAGAAGATTCCTCAGTGCTGACGAAGTGAAATGAGAGCGTAACAAGAAATGCAGTCTCCCAGAATTAATGGTGCCATGCAAATACACCGACAGAGTAAGATTGCGCTGCACACTCAAGGGATGCATATGGAAAGGCACAACAACACCTAACCAGTGCTCACAAGTCACAAATCCAAATCTGGAAAGGAATACATTTTGCCAGTTGGGGGATTAGTGGAGGGCAGTAACAATCCACTACCAGTAAAGATACCACAAAACAGTATAAACAATTCATGCAGGTGCAGTGGAAAGCAGGTTCACACTGCTGCAATTACTCTGTGGTACAATAAAAGGTGTCTGATTTAATGGCATGCATAACATACACACTCACACACACACTACAAGTAATGCATAGCAAATTGAAAACCTTTAGTAATATAAACAAATGCTTTAAACAGGCAAATTATACACTGCTGCACCACAACAATCAATAGAAAAATGTCAAGAATTACTGAAAATATTACTGTGTGTACATTAACACAGTTATACAAGAACAATATAACCAAAACAGAAAGACTGCCTTTTTCTCCCAGTTAATGTACCTACACCACAAATATTCCCCTCCTCCAAAGCACACTTCACAGTACACAGACTGACTGTTCTAAATTAACATTCAAAATCCACACACAACAATAAACACTCAATGATATGATCACAGAAAGGTTTCTTACAATCAATGTACTAAATTTTGAGCAAAGAAAATGACTCACAAAGGCTTTTTAAACAGCTTTTAGAGGTTTTGAATTGTAGAGCTCTGAGAACAAACTGTCTCCAGCTACCACTACACACACGCTACCCAGGCCAGAACTAAGGCTGTGCAGAACAATCTACAGCCCATGTGACCTGCAATCCCATGAATCACTGCAGAATTTTATTTGGAGCTCAATTACAAGGTGAAGTGAGATGAATTACATTGATTTCAATGTACTTTGCCTTAAAATTGATAGAGAAGTGGTTTGGGGAAGGCGGAATAATGCAAAGTCATTGGTTTCAGTGCACTTCACGTCCCTCATTATGAAGCAAAGTACTCCACTTCACATTGTGGAATACTCCGTGGATTCCATGTTACTCCGTGAATCACATCACAGAGTGAATTGGGGCCACTTCGCCCACCACTACTTACAATACTGTAACTCACATGCTGTGCAGGAAGGAACGCGAATGCCTATGGCTGCACTTCCTTGATGAGCTGAGCCTGTATCATAAAACTCCCCAATTTAAAAACTCTTATTAATGAGTACGGTGGTTGGGTGGTGAAGCCTGGAGAGATACCACAAAACAGACTTACAATACATCCAGGTAACTAGTAAAAAAAATGAATGTTGTGATTCGTGATGTGATCATGAATCATGATTTGTGACTGCATTTGTGACCATGATGATGAAGAATGTGTTTCGATGTCAACAGTGTGAGATAACCAACATGGAACTGTATTGGGAACACGAATGCCTACGGCTGTACTTCCCCGATGAGATGTAGCACAAAACTCCCTGACTTAAAAACACATATTAATGAGTACAATGGTGGGATGGTGAAGCATGGAGAGATACTATAAAACAGGCTTACAATACATCCAAGTAACTAGTAAAAAAATTAATGTGATTCATGACGTGATCGTGACTCATGATTTGTGACTGCGTTTGTGATCGTGATGATGAAGAACGTGATTTGTATCATGTGATAGAGTGGGTGACCCTACCCCAGTTGGGAAACTGTAGTGATGGTTAAAGCAGCTCAGCTTCAACAAAGTTTACCCCATGATGCCATATTAGAGATATGTATAGCATGCAGTAGTCCCTGGAAGTAAAATAAAGTTGTAGTTACCTTTTCCTTCCTCTATGTAAGTCTGTTGTACTTTATATTTTGTTGTTTATCTTTGAGCCTTGCTATCTGCCCACTGTCAGGGTAGTCTTCAATCTAGTTTGTGTTCTGCAATCCCCAAGAATGTGGCATGGTGGTATATAGAGATCACCATAAGAAGCATTACATGAGGGCTTTGATTTTAAATAAGAGTAAAAGAAACTGCCCAAGGGGTGTAATCTGCCAGCTAACAAATGAAAAAAGCTCTCCTTGCTATAGAAACTCTGAGCATGGCAGTTTGGCTTTTTAATGGGGATGCAACCCCCAGTACAAGTGTAACAAAGTGCTGAGCAGTAAATCTAGGAAAATATACCTGTGCTAAATAGTTTGCAGGTTGCTGCTAATTTTAGGAAACAGCTGAGACTATATTTCTGTGAAACAAAACATGATATGAGGAAGCAGTTGATAGCTTTAGAAAAAGAGATGTGTATAAACTATAAAAGTATATGCAGGATAACAGTTAAAGGTTGAGTTCATCTCTAGAAGAATCTATGCTTTTTAAAGGTAGTTTGCACCTGGAAGCTGGGAGTTCAGAAGCTCCTGGGTCTGTGTTTCTGCTGCTGCTATCTCAGCAGCTGCAGACATTTTAGAAAGATGTTCCCTTACGGAAAGGCTGGCCCTTAATTGCATTAGTATATAGGAAAGGCTTGGGTCTTGTTCTGCCAGGAAGTGATTAGTTTAGAAGGATGAACTTTCTGAAAAGGATATTTGTTTGTATGTTCTTGTGTTTATGCTTTTGTAAGGGGTTTAGCATTGTGTAACAATTGCCCCTATATATGTATCCTGCATATTTCTTTGAAAATAATGCAGCAGTGTGAATTTTAAATCTGGTATTCCTCTAATTGTTTAATAGAACATGACTGATAAATCATGTGACACCTGAGCTGTATATAAGGGATACTCAGGTAACCTACAGTTAGTTTTACTTTGGGCTGAGGAGCAGAGAGGAACCTCAGGGAGAAGCAGTGTGGAGCCAGAGAAGCAGCCAAACATGAGAGAAACATGCAGTGTTGAATTACTGAGATCCTGGTTACCCAAAGTTGAAGGTGAGGCAAGCTTAAGGCGGAGCTCAGGTTGAAAGTCATGTGAAGTAAAAGTAAGGAGGAAATCACTGTGGCCTGGGATTGGCCCTGGACCTCCAAAAGTCAGATTTGGGCTACATGGATGCTAGAAGCTGCTCACCTGGAATTTACCAAAGGGAGAGGACTCAGACTGGTGAGAAGCTGCAGAGGCCTGAGTGGGCAGATACTCAGACTGCAGAGGAACTTGCAGAAACCCAGGGGCTATTGGCAGGGTGACCATACCATGCAATGGGTTCAGTTCCTGGTCTCTAGAGGGCATTGTAAGGTCCAACTGCAGTGTTCTAGTGAGAGGTCTCCTAGCTAAACTCCCAGCCCATACTCTTTATTGTTTTTCTTATAGTAACCTGACAAAAGTTTACATCTGAAAATGCCATCTGTACAAACCTGGCAATAAAACAGCACCTCAGGGTGTTTTACACAATATTTTATTATTCCTGCTGTCTTCCTGAATTGAACCCCACCACATTTGGTACCAGAAGTGGGGTACCAGAACACACTGACAGGGGAAGTGTGGCTGGTCACGTACTAGATGTGCTGGTGCTGAAGAAAACGAGGTGTGCAGGAAGCCCCTAGTGCTAAAAGTCTAAACAGTTTGCTGACTGAATAATTGATCCTGTGATAATTGTGAATGAGAAAGTGAAGTCCTTGGTGGAATTGGCAGCAATGAACTCGCAGAGTGAACCAGAGGAGGCGCTGTCTGAGAGAGGGATGCTGATGAGTCTCTCAAAGATGGTGCAATGGCTGACCCAAAAGTGACTAGAGGCTGAGGAATGATGTTCTGTGGCAGAGCAATGAATCCAGATACTGGAGCAGATGGAAGTTGTGACTGTTAACCAAGCACTGCTTGGGAACCATGAGGCTGATGGGGAAGGAACAGTGCCATCTAATTTTGCTACGGAGAATGATGACAATGTTCCAGATGAACAGTCCTGTGGTGTATTCCCTGCAGATCTGTGTGCTGTTTTGGAAAATGTGGCGTTGCCAGAGTTGGATGATGATCAAAGAGTGCAGGTACAATTGCCTGAACTGGCACAGCTTGAAAGGCGAGAGGGAGAGCCGAGTCAGCTATGTGAACATATTAAGAACTTGTGTGCTGACATCCAGAAGGGTTCTGGAAGTTCAACAGATTGCAGGTATGAAGAACCAGTGGTTCTTTTAAGACCAGAAGGGACCGAATGTTTAACGCCTAAAACTAATACTGACTTTTAAATTTGGAGTCTGATCCAAATGAATGATACCTGTGTATGTAGGTTATTTGCATTTGTAAACATGGTTGACAATGGGCCTATTAATGTTGAAAGGCTGGATAGTGCTAGACCCTTTTATTTTATAAAGAATGGGGTCCTGTATAGGTGTCACAAGAAATTTTGGGATAAAAGTACTGAAGATCAGTTGGTGGTGCCCAGGGTATTTCGACTGCAGGTTCTTCAGGCAGCACATTTTGATCCCAAAAAAGGGCATTTGAGATGCCATGGGATGTTAAATCACATACTATCCTATTTCTACTGGCCAAGGGTAATTAAACAAGTTGTGAAGTTCTGCAAGACCTGTAAAACATGTCAGAGTGTGGTGGCAACCAATAGGGTGGCAGCCAGAATAGTTGCAAGGAATAAAAATGAATTTTCTGGTAGGAGGTGTCAGGATGGGTGGAGTCCTATATCCATTTGACATTAAGACTGGGGAGAGATTCTTGGAGGTGGAAGTACCTCATAGATACAGTTTCTCTCTCTCTAAGCATAAAAGGTAATGTGTGTTCTGAAGAAATGTTTAATCATATTATAATGCTGGGGGAAAACAATTGAGTACTTCTAGATAAAAAAGCAAAGGAATGTGAGGGTATTAGACTCAAGAGTAGCAAGATGTGGTTAAAGGAATTACCATGTTGCAGAGTTCTCTATTAATAGTACATTCAGATGGCTGAGTTGTCATACCTAAACATAAAGAAAGGTAATGATTCTATTAAAAGAGAAAGGGATGAAAATAAAATGGAAGTGGAAGAGGAGTCAGTACCAGGTTAGTTAAATCAATAAAACTTCTGAAGTTCGGCATGGAAAACAGTCCTTTGCAAGAACTGGTTCCCTTTTAAGGTGACTCGTGATGATGGTCCTAACTTAAAAATGCATATTAATGAGTACAATGATCATGCAGAATTATGCACCACACCAGTCCAGTAGTCTGAAGGGAAGCCAAAGAAACAACTGTAACTTAAGTTACAGATGGAGATTGGGCCCTAAAGAGATGCAAATGCACAGACAGATTAAGATTGCGCTGCACACTGCAGACATGCAGATGCAAAGGCACAACACCTAGCCAGTGCTCACCATCAGAAATTCAAATCTGGAAAAGAATACCTCTGACGGTTGGGGCAGGCCACGGGGGTACTGCACTGTTACAGTAACAGTCAACTAGTACTAGTACCAGTAAAGATACCTACAAAGAAGTACAAAAGTCATACAGCTGCAGTGGATAGTGGATAGTGGACAGCAGGTTCACATTGCTGAAATTACTGTGTGGCACAATAAAAGGTATCTGATTTGATGACATGGGTCACACACATACTCACACACACACACTAAGTAATGCGTAGCAAATTGAAAACTTCAGTAATATAACCACATATTTTAAACAAACTAAAATTATGCACTGCTGCACCACAACTATCAGCAAAAAAAGGCAAGAATTATTGAAAATATTACTGTGTGTACATTAACACAGTTATACAAGAAGAATATCACCAAAACAGAGAGAACTGTCTTTTTCTCCAAGTTAATCTACCTACACCACAGATACGCCCCTCCCCTGAAGCACGCTTCCACTGTCTCTCAGTACACAGACTGAATCTTGTACATTAACATTCAAAATCCACACACAAACAATAAACGCTCGATGATATGAGCACAGGAGGATTTCCTACAATCGATGAACTAAAGTTTCAGCAAATAAAAATGACTCAAAAAGGCTTTTTTAACAGCTTTTAGAAGGTTTGAATCACAGTGAGTTCTCAGAGCAGACTGTCTCCTACAGCTTCCTACACACACTACCCCAAACTGAGGCTGTGCAGAACAATCTAGAGCCCATGCGGCCTGAAATCCCATGAATCACTGCAAAATTCACCTTTGGAGCTTAAAAAAAAGGTGTAGTGAGGCGGCGCACATTGTTTCAATGTATCACTTTAAGAATTGGTGGAGTAGTGGTTTGGGAAGGTGAAGTAATATGAAGTCATTGTTTTCAATGGACTTTTGTGTTACCCATTATAACGCTGAGTACTCTGCTGCTATGAGCACCTGCGATTCACTTTCGCACCACTTTTATATGAATTGGGCCACTTCACTCATCTCTAACTTGACTACTGGGAGTGCCCTTATTTCCTCTGAGGTCATATTAACATTCTTAAAATGAATGTCTTACCGAGATTACTTTACTCATTAGGTATGCTTGGTTTCTTCTTCCCTAAGTCGTGGTTTAGAAAACTGCAGAAAATGCTCAATAACTTCTTGTGGAGAAACAAAATGGTGCGTAGGGCCTACTCCAAGCTTACTGCTCCTAAGCTACAAGGTGGGCTAGCCCTCCTTTCCTTTTTTACCTACTATGGAGCCCAACACATAAGTAGGATAGCTCTCTGGTTAAAGGAGGAACTCCCACTAGTGGGCAATGCTTATCTCCCCATCTGGCTGGATATAGAAAGAGATATGGCCCGTAAGGCATTCCGTTCATTAACCACCTTGGCATTTTTGCTCCCTTCCCAACTCCCCCATTTTTTCTCAAGACTTCCCCAATTGGCTGGTCCCTCAGGGCCCTGCACCAAGTACAGAACCATCTGTCAGAGAGTTGGCATCATTCTCCTTTCCAACCCATACTGAATAACTTTCACTTCCTGATTGGTCACCACCCTATACCTCTCTTTCTCTTTTTGGCCTTGTTTGAGAAACAGTACCCTAGCTGATTTCCTCCAGGGGGATGAGTTTGTCCCTTTTGCTGTTCTCCAAACCCAATTCCAGCTCTGTCATAAAGACATTTTTATGTTTCTGCAGACAAAAAATGCAATACTTTCCTTGCTTGGACCTAAGCCTTGGGCAGTACAATCCCCTGAAGGGCTATCCTCTGTTTTTCATGTGGCAGAACAGCCCCATGCGGTCTCCAGAGTGTGTAAACAGTTGCAGGCATTGGACTCACATCTTCCCTCTGGGATCTGCTACCACTGGGTCCAAGAACTGTCTCTCCCAACAGAGACAGAGTTCTGGAAAAAGGTGTGGAGCACAATTTACAAATATATTAAACAAGACAGACTCCGTCTGACTCAATTCAACATCATGCATAACTTATACTATACCCCGATAAAGTTACATAGAATTGGCCATCTCCCATCTCCCATCTCCCACCTGTTCCCAATATAAGCAAGCTCTACGATCATCGTATCACCACCTCTGGGATTGCCCTCACTCTCAGGTCTTCTGGACTTCTATAAAGCAAGTTCTGGACCCTCTCCTGGGCCTGGAACCTTTATTTACTCCAGAGTGCTGTCTATTAGCTATATAGCCCCATGGAACACCTAGAATATGGAAATCCCATCATGTACTAGTGGCCTCCAAGGTGAAGTTAGTTATGTTAAGGCACTGGAAACAGGACGCTTTGCCTCAGTGCAGGAGTGGTACCATGAGACTTTGTTTGCTATTCAGCTAGAAAAGCATATAGCTAGCATGCAGCACAAACTCCATGCTTTTCAGCATACCTGGGAGCCCCTTTTGACTTTGCTCTTCCTTTGGAAACCATAGCCATTTAAGTGTCCCACTTACTTCTTTTATAACCTTGTTCTTCTCTATTGATGTGCAGACTGTTTGGGGAGGGTTGGGGTGGGAGGAGGGAGGAGGGGTGGTGTGTCAGTATTGTTTTGTTTTGTACTTGTTTTATGTGTGTTATGTTATATATGCAAACTTGTGACATGTCTTTATTGGATCCTATCATGTATGCTGCTTAAAAGTTAATAAAACATATTGAATTATAAAAAAAAAATCTCCTTAGGACTAGGAATATGATTGTAATCATTTATAGTGAACTCACATTCATACATGTATCACTGTTCTATATAAAGCTGCTTACTACTGCCTCCATAATACTGCAAGTATTCATCACGTCCTAAACCCTACTACTTATGCAACACAAATGAACACAGACACAAGGCTGCTTCACAGTTTCATTATTTGCAGTACTGTGGGTAGTTCAGGATTACTTTATTTTTTCAATATTTAGCCCAGGTGGTGCTAACATAAAAAGAACATTTTTTACTCACAGTACTGGATGATGCACCCACTTTGGACTGCCACTATGTACTATGCACACCAAAACTACTCACTGTGCTCCATTTGTAGCTTTGCTAAAATTCATACCTTTTATTAATTCACAATTCCAGAATAAACATTTATATGAATACATAAAGCAATGCAGACAATCTGAAAAATGCAAAGCTGCATGGACAAGGTTAATGTTCAATCAATGCCAAAGTAGGCTTCTTTAGAGCGAAGATGTAGTGCAAAATCACACTATGTATATACAGAGAGAGAGAGAGAGAGAAAGAGACCTGTTAAAAGCTGCCATAGGGTAGCATCTTTCAGAAAAAGAGATGTGCAAGAACAAGAGGGCACCATTTGAAGATAATGGGGGAACAGCTCAGGGGCAATGTGAGGAAGTATTTTTTCATGGAGAGGGTGGTGGATGCATGGAATGGCATTCCTGAGGAGGTAGTGGGATCAAAAACAGTAGGGCAATTCAAGGATGTATGGGACAGACATTAAAAAATTCTAGTGGGGGATAGGAGGAAGTAGGCTTTTGGTTAACTAGGATCTGCAGCTTATCCAATAGGTAGGGAAATGGGCAGAAGGGGTGGGCCAAGTGGTCCTTATTTGCCATCAAAGTCTATGTTTCTATGCCATGTGACTAACTTGTGATGTCAGTAATCTTCCAGATTTCTAAATGGCAGGTGCAATACTTAAATTAAAATATTAAATGGTATATTTACAGTGCAAATGCCATTTTCACTGTTTTTTTACAAAAATTAGAGTATATAACAAATATATCTGGAAAGTACACTTTACCAAAACCGACAACTGGCACACCTGTCTATAACATATGGGATAATAAGTTAAATGTGGTAGAATGTATTATTCAAATTATGATTCTTACTCACACACACACACACAATAAATATGTATATATACAGTATATATCTACAGTAAGTAATGGGTAAGTACAGCATACATCCTTGTATGCAGCATTTATACATTGAATATAATGCATCTGTAAGGTCACTATTTTGTAGCCAATTTTGTACCTGAAAGGTCACTTCTCTGGTCATCCATTTGCCTCCTTAGAGCACTTCAGTACTTATTGTTTGCTTGTTTTTTTGTACCCAGGTGTTTTCTGTAGTATATTGGTTTTGGTTTTGCCAGTTTTTTTTTCCTGTTTGATTTTCCATAGTGTAGTGGCTCCCAACAGAAGGAGGCATATCTGGGGTGCTCATTCCTTCAATTTGGGGTGTGTGTGTGTGTGTGGAATGTGCATTTGTGAGTGGCATGGTAATGCAGTGGTTCTTTGCTTCATCGGTGGTGTTTGGAGGAGTGGTCATCAGGAGTAGCATTCTTAGCAGCAGCCATTTGGTGGGAGTGCATGTGAGCAGCAGCAGGATGTGGATGGCATTGGGGGAAATGGCATCTGCAGCATGCACAACCTGGATTGGAGCATTTTGGAAGGCATGGTGTCTTCTTAGTACTGTAGATCATTGAGGATTTATTTGATGAGTACAGTAGGGCTATGTGAAAATGAAATTCTGCCAGTGGAATTTATGAAAAAGTAAGACTTTTGGTTCCATGAAATTTCAGAATGCACTTTGGCAATGTCTGTGAAAATTTCTAATTAGAATGGTGGAGTAAACTTATTAATTGCAAGACTTCAGGTGGTGCCACTGAGCTGATAGCAGGGTAGGATGTAGGCTCCTGACCCCCTTGAGAAAAACTCAATCCCTCTCCAGGCAAATCCATTCAAATTGCTCAAGATGACATCCAAAGGAGAGGGTGATGATAGATCAATGTGATCCTGATTGCAAAAACTCCCTCCAACAATGGAAGATCACCGATTCTACAAAAATGGCATGGACCACAGCAGGAATATCATGCCTGCCAGTTCAAAGGGCTATGAGTATGACATGGAGGGTGAAGTGAAATGCCTGACCTGCAGCCACTTTGAGCAACTCATTCAAGAAATCCAAGCCTCCCAAGAGGAGAACAAACACGAATTAAAAAAATTACTTAACCACCTTTTGGGGGTTGAAAAACGACTTGAGGAAGCAGAGGAGCCAGTCATAACGGTGGAGTACAGCACCATACAGCTAAGCCAGGCCATTGATTCCCTCATCCAGTGTACCATACAAACATAGACTTTGACAGCAGATAAGGACCACTTGGCCCACCTAGTCTGACATTTCCCTACCTACAGGATAGGCCACAGATCCTAGTTAACCAACAGCCTATTTCTTCCTACCCCCCACAAGAATTGCCTTATGTCTGTCCCATGCTTTCTTGAATTCTACCACAGTTTTAGACCCCACAACCTCCTCAGGAAGGCTGTTCCATGCATCCACTACCCTGTCTGTGAAAAAATACTTCCTCACATTGCCCCTGACCGCCCCCCCATCTTTAAATTGCATCCTCTTGTTCTTGCACATCTCTTTTCCTGAAAGATGCTACTCTCTTGGACTTTGTTGATTCCACTGAGGTACTTAAAAGTTTCTATCATGTCCCCCCCTTCTTTCCTCAAGGGTATACATTTTAAGCTCCTTTAGTCTCTCCTCATATGGCTTCTCTTGCAGACCCTGCACCATTTTAATTGCCCTCCTCTGGACTGACTCTGTCCTGTCTATGTCCTTGCGGAGATGGGGTCTCCAGAACTGGATGCAGTACTCCAGATGGGGTCTCACCAACTGTCTGTACAGAGGGATAACAACTTCCTGTCTTCTGCTGGTGATGCCTCTCCCTATGCATCCCAGTATATCCCCAGCCCTCCCTACTGCCTTCTCACATTGCTTGCTAACCTTAAGGTCATCTGATATGATTACCCCAGGTCCCTTTCCTTTTTTGTTGTTGTTACTACCTCCCCCACTGTGTAATCTTCCCCTGGGTTCTTGTTTCCCAGGTGCATTATTTTGCACTTCTTTACATTGAATCCTAGCTGCCATACTTCTGACCATTCCTCCAACCTTGCCAAGTCCCTTCTCATCCTTTCCACGCCTCCTTGTGTATCAACCCTGTTGCAGTTCTTTGTGTCATCTGCAAAGAGGCATACTTTTCCTTCCAGTCCCTCTGCAATGTCACTTATAAATACATTAAAAAGGACTGGACCCAATACTGAACCCTGCAGTACCCCACTAGTAACCCGTCTTTCTTCAGAGTGAACTCCATTTACAATTACCACAGCTATCCAAGAAAAATGCCTGGACCTGGAAACGCACTCCAGGTGTGACAATATCAGGCTTGTAGGTCTCCCAGTGGGCAAAGAAATGGGGAGTATGCGCACTTTTTTTAGATTTATTTTGGGAAGTACTTGCTGTGCCCCCCCACTACACCACTATGCATACAGCAAGCCCATTGGCTTCTGGTGCCAAAATCCATGGACCCGCAGGCATGTCCATGTCCAGTAATTATTAATTTTGCCAGTTACCAAGTTAAAGAAGAAACCCTGAGGCATGCATAGCAGCAAAAGGAGATCAAGTATAACGGAACTTGCCTGTACATAGACCACCAGAAATCCTACAGCAGAGACTTCAATATGCAGCAATCATTCACACTCTGAAGGCAAATCAAATTAAGTTTTGAACTCTGTTTCTAGACCACCTCCAAGTCTTTGAGGATGATGGCATGGCTGTGTACAATGCCGCTAAAGAGGCAGAGACAGTACTCCAAGCTAAAGGATGAAACCTCTCAGTTAAGTCTACAACAACACAATCTAAGTGAAAACCACAGTGACATAGATGGACCATTGTACATCAAGCACATATCAGGGCCAAAGGACTGAAAGTGGTTGCCCACACTATGGCAGAAATCTGAAATATCCTTAATAAAGTGAAAGTAGCCACCACTGTGAACCACCCAACGATGGACGCCTACTGATTTTACCTTCATACTCCTTGAACTGATAGTTATCTGGAACACTGTCCAAACAGGCCAACCAGCTTCCTAAGACCTATTCTACAAAATGCTCCCTGCTGGAAGATTGTCCGGCAGCCAATTCACACAACCACTAGAGACTTGATGAGTGCTTAACTCTCCTGAACACTGAGTAGATGAGACTTTCACCCAGACAATTCACCGTTTTATTCTTCACGCTATCTGGAGGTTTCAGTGCTGGCCCTGAGGATTCTGCTGACCAGAGGAGGCCTGGCAATTCAGTTCTTCTTTTTGACCCAGCCATCATGAAGACTGCAGTCATGGAAGCCACAGTTTAAACCCCTTACTGCAGGGGATGCCTTGATGTGTTAGCAGATAAGAGGGTAAGTCCAACTATTTTCAATGGACTGGGGGAACTGGATGATTTCAAATGGGACCAAAGGAAGGGGAGTTTAATATAATATGATTATAAGATGGAACTCAATAACTGGTTGTGGTAGGAGTTTTTTTTTGGGGGGGTGCAGTCATTATCCCCTATAGGAAAAGCAGAAATAGTTAAAACAGTGAAATATATCTTGCTGTGTGGGGTCCCTGTGTCTGTCTCTCTCTCTCTCTGATTAGGATATTTGATTACCATATATCTAACAATAACTACTGCAGCCATGAAAAAGATGGTGGAATTTTAGCAGTTAGAAGCTTTCCTGCCATGGGTATAGTGGCCACTGCCAGCACTCAGAAACATAGAAACATAGAATTTGACAGCAGATAAGGACTGCTTGGCCCACCTAGTCTGCCCATTTCCCTACCTAACGGATAAGCTGCAGATCCTAGTTAACCAACAGCCTACTTCCTCCTACCCCCACTAGAATTGCCTTATGTCTGTCCCATGCATTCTTGAATTCCCCCACTGTTTTTGACTCTACGACCTCCACAGGAAGGCTGTTCCATATATCCACAACCCTCTCTGTGAAGAAATACTTCTTCACATTACCTCTGATCCATCCCCCATCTATCTTCAAATTGTGCCCCCTTGTTTTTGCACATCTCTTTTTCTGAAAGATGCTACCCTCTTGGACTTTGTTGATTCCTTTGAGGCATTTGAAAGTTTCTATCATGTCCCCCCTCTCCCTCCTTTCCTCGAGGGTATACATCTTTAGTTCCTTTAGTCTTTCTTCATATGTCTTCTGTTGCAGACCCTACATCATTTTGGTTGCCATCCTCTGGACAGCCTCCACCCTGTCTTTGTCTTTGTAGAGCTGGGGTCTCCAGAACTGTACACAGTAGTCCAGATGTGGTCTTACCAACTGTCTGTACAGAGGGCCAACAACTCCGCGTTTTCTACTGGTGATGCCTCTCCCTATGCATCCCAGTATCCTTCCAGCCCTCCTTACTGCCTTCTCACATTGCTGGCCAACCTTTAGGTCATCTGATATGACTATCTCCAGGTCCCTTACCATTTTTGTTGTTGTCAGTAACTCACCCCCGGCCCCCATTGTGTACTCTTCCCCTGGGTTTTTGTTTCCCAGGTGCATTACTTTGCACTTCTTTGCATTGAATCTAAGCTGCCATACATTTGACCATTCCTCCAACCTTGCCAAGTCCCTTTTCATCCTTTCCACCCCACCTTGTGTATCAAAACTGTTGCAGATCTTTGTGTCATCTGCAAAGAGACATACTTTCCCTTCCAGTCCCTCTGTAATGTCACTTATAAAGACATTAAAAAGGACCAGCCCCAGTACTGAACCCTCCAGTACCCCACTAGTAACCCTCCTTTCTTCACTGTGGACTCCATTTACTATTACCCGCTGTGTCCTGTTGTCCAATCAGTGTTTTACCCAGGCTATCACCCTGGGACCCACTCCCAGACTGGCTTATTTGTTTATTAATCTTTTGTGTGGGACTGTATAAAATGCTTTGCTAAAGTCTAGGTAGGCCATGTCCACAGCCCCTCCCTGGTCTACTGCTTTGGTCACCCAGTCAAAGAAATCAATTAGATTTGTCTGACATGACCTTCCTGCTGTGAATCCATGCTGCCTTGGGTCCTGTGCCCCACTGGCCTCTAGGTACTCAACAATTCTTTCCTTCAGAAGTGATTCCATCATTTTCCCTTCCACTGAGGTCAAACTGACAGGTTTGTAGTTTCCTGCTTCTGTCTTGCTCCCACTTTTGTGAAGGGGAATTACATCCACCCTCCTCCTCCAGTCCTCAGGTACCACACCATCCTCCCATGATTTGTTAAAAAGGGTAGTCAGTGGTGTTACTAGTTCTTCCCTTAGTTCTTTTAGAATTCTAGGGGTGAATCCCATCAGGCCCCATTGCTTTATCCACCTTCAGTTTTAAGAGTTCTTTTAGAACCCTTTCTTCTGTGAAAGGACTAATATCAACCCCCCTATCCAGAGTGCTTCTATTGACCAGATTAGGTATTTCCCCCTGCTTTTCCATTGTGAATACTGAGCAGAAGTACTCATTCAGTATCCCTGCTTTTTCACTGTCACTCTGTGCCCAACCACATTCCTCTTTGTTCAGCCTCAGTATCCCTACCTTAGTCTTTTCTTTGCTCCCTAATGTACCTATAAAAGGTTTTATCCCCCTTCTTAACTGAGTTGGCTATCTTTTCCTCGGTTTGGGCCTTTGCTATTCTGAATGCCGGCATCAGGGCGCTGGGCAATCAGGGCACCAAATCTGGGATTCACCACCCCCTTCCTGAGGTCTGCCCCCCGGAGTTGGAATCCAAAGTTAAGGGTGTGTGGGGAGCACAGCCCCCCTCAAACACAGTGATCTGCGACATTGCCGACAGGTGCCCCAATGGCTCGGCAACATAATGCTGGCACATTCAGAGGGTGGAACCATATGATGGCTCTTGAGTTCTCTGGGCTTTATCACTACATAGACTGGAACCTCTTATAGCTCTCACATAGCCCTGCACACACACAAGCAAGAATGATGCTCACTTTATTAACATCTCTCTATTTATTTTATTTTAGTTTCTATTGACCAGGTACGTGCACTAGACAAAGTCTGCCTTTTTTCAGGCATGACCTGGCGAGGGGGATACAGATGAATGCTAACTGACCTTGAACCAGATTAAGCTGTTGGTGGTATTTTTAATGAATGGGGGGGAAATTTGACCAGGGTACCAAAGACATTCCCCTATGCACTGCTAGAGGGTGCTGTTTTACAGTGCTACAGCATTTGCTGGCAGTATGGAGTCAGATAGTGATGGAGATGGAGGGAGCCCAGCTCGATCTGTTGGGCTCAATGGAGAGGTATGGGAGGTGGCTGGAATGCACCATTTGGGTGGCCAGCATATCACCTCTGCAACCTCTCTGAATGAATTGGAGGATGTAGGCAGTGGAGATGCAGATAGTCTGCATGGCAGTATATACATTTATACAAACGAGCAGCCTGTTCACAAGAACTGCAAGGAGAAACAAAGGGGAGCAGTAGTGTATGAAGAAATTGAGGTCTATGGAAATATGCACTCACGAGGCACATAACACATATATGGCAGCCAAACAGCATCTGGAGATGGAGAGAAAACAGAAGTGTGATCTCCATGCTTCCCCTGGTATCTCACCAAAGATCGTAGCCAAGGTTTTTGTCAAGACTCCCCAGAGCTCACCCAGAGAGGGGATTTCTCATTTCCCTGTGAGTCATGATGCACACACAGTCCCTGGGGGGCCAGATTGGTCTCCAGTTAAAGCCCTTGGTGGGGCTGGGTGGCTGCAGCTACCAGATGTCTCTTGGTCCCCAGACCCAGCGATTCCTTTTCCAGGTGGGGCGCGGAGGCCTGGTGGCCTAGCAGGACAACATGTTGAGCCCTTGCATGATTTTAATACTGTGACTGGAAGTGAGGCACTGGACCCTAGGTCCCTGCCTGCCCAGGTGTCTCTCCCTGCTGCATCAGCATCATCTTCCTCAGGTAACATTGCTTATTCTCCTCTCATTTCTACAATAAGTGACTGTGTGAATTTACCGGCTGGGATGGGAGTTGACGCCCCACAGGGTGAAGGGGTTCTGGACTTGGGATTGCAGCATGAGGAGATTGCTCCTCCTGATACTGGCCTGGATGAGGGGCTTGCTGGGCCCAACGAGGTTCCCACATATGCTAGTTTGTTGCAAAAGTCTGTGGAGTTGGCAAAACATCGCAATGCCATTCGTTTCTGGTATTTGGGGTGGACTGAGGATATGCCAGACAGATTCTACATGGAAAAGACATTGTTGAAGCAGTTTATGGGTTTTACCCTTCAGAGGTGTATGCCCTTATCCATACTCCAAGTGAGAATACCTTTGACATTAGCTTTCGGTCAACAGCTATCTTAGACCACTTCTGGATTAAGTATAGCAATCTTAAAACCAATCCCTTATGGGAACACTTTCAGGCCATCCCATTGACTAAACAAACCTTTAAGGTTATTATGGTCTTATTCCATAAAGAGGGTGTCAATATAGCCAATATTACCTACTGGTTGGAAAAAAAATGCACTTTGCAAGGCAGCCCAGAACCTATTCTAGATTCGGAGGGATTTTGGAATGGTGGGTTAAAATCAACATGTTTCAGGATGACTCAGGCTTACATCATTTACCCAATTGTTTCTATCTGGGTAGAGATAAGGGATTTATTTTTAAGTCAGTGTTATAAATGTGGGTCCCTGAGACATCTAAGCAGAACCTGTGATGTTGTTAAATGTGCCCAATGTGGGGAAACAGGCCACTCCATGTTTCATTGCCATAGTGTCCTAAAATGTAGTCTGTGGGAGGAAGCCCACTCCTTTGCTGACTGTTCTTGGGTGACTCACAATACTATGAATGCAGACTATGCAATCCAAGATTTTTATATTAATACAGCCCTGAAAACTAATCGGCAGGGGAATTTTCCACCTCCTCCCCCTCCCACGCCACCTTCTCACCCTGTCTTGGGCCATGGGGTCATTTCCCCGGATGCTTCTGCTCTGGATCTCCCCATCATGGTGCAGACACCTGACTCAGTAGTGCTCCCTATTGTTGCCTCTAATAGGCCAATGACTATGCCCTCCACCCCCATCTGTTGTGACTGATGTACCTTTTCAAATGGTTTAGAGAAAGGCAGCAAAAAGAAATCTGCTCCCGATAAACTTCCCACACCTCAGGCCCCCACTGTTTTGTTACAAAACCAATATAAAGTCTTGCAGGAGGAGGAGAGTGAGAAAGAGTTGAAATCTGATTCAGCTTCCATACATTCCTCCCAGGTGAATGGAGGTTCAGAAGGGGAGCTCCTCCCTGGTAACATTGATCCAAAGCCTACCATGAAACGTATGGTGACTAGAGCATGGACTAGGAAACAATGTTAAACCTTCTCCTATATGCCCCCCCTTTATAATCTAGAGGTCGCCTCTCTCAACTTAAATAGTATTAAGATTGAAAGTAAGCAACTTCTTACTTTTGCCCAGTTTGAGAATGCCCTTTTTGATGTTGTGTTCTTTCGGAACACCAGACTCCATACCTCTGCTGAATTGCAAACAGCATCTCAGGCTTGGATCTGGGGTGATTCCTTTTGGTCCATGGGTATGGATACATGTAGTGTGGTAGGCATCTGTATTAATAACCAGGCTGCTAGGGTGATACATGAGGTAGAAATTGCCCCTGTGCATGCTTTACTCTTGGACATCTCTGTTGCTGGGTGGATTTTCATTGTATTAATGTGTACGCTCCTCAAGGGAAATCTGCAAGAACTGAGTTACTCCAGCAAATTTTACCTTACCTGTTTACGGCTAGTATTATTTTACGTATTAGGAGGTGATTTTAATTGCAGTAGATATCATAAGGAGAAAGGCCTGCATGTGCCTAAGGTTTATTGTGATGTTAATTGTCTGAATAACCTTTTGGTCTAAACAGGGTTGAACGATGCCTTTGAAATTTGCCACGAGGTTCCCCCAATACCTATTCCTGCGGTTCTAGGGCCTCACAGATTGACTACTGGTTTGTGTCCTACTCTCTGGAGATACAAGCTGCAGTGGTCTCTCCGGTGGCCTCTTTGGACCATGCCTTATTAGCCATTACCATTGGTAACTTTGTAGATACAGGGCAGGGGCCAGGATATTGGTGATTGAACCTGAGCTTGCTGAATGACCCCCATGTGTTCCAAGGGTTCACTGATCTCCTTGTAGCTAGACAATCTGTAACTTTCTTATATGACTCACCGCTTGAGTGGTGGGGGAACACCAAACATTATGTTAAATGATATTTTCAGACAATTGGGAAACTAAAAGGGAAAATTAAGACAGGCTCATACAAATTACTATGGGAGGAATTATACCATCTCCAGTCTTTACAAGAACAGTCCCGGGGGGACTTTTCCCAGCAAATCTCCATGACCAAAGAGAAAATGGTGGACATACAATATGACAGGATGAAGTCCCTAGAGTTGGAGCAGAAATTTGGGACACAGAGGAAGCAAGATTTTGTTAAGCCTTTCCACTTCTGTCAGTCACAAGTGAAGCAGAAGCATATTTCTTCCCTCATGTCGGCTTCAGTGAAGCTTCTCACTAGTAGGGGAGACATTCTGGAGGAGCTTCACATTTATATAACATGCCTATTCACCCCAGCATCCCACTTCAGGGTCCGATAAGACAGGCTGGTTGGCCTCGTGTGACTTACCTGCCCTTTCGGCTGATCATCAGTTTCTTTTATTACTGCCAATTTCTAGATCAGAACTGGAAGGAGTTATACTTCCCTCCAAAATAGGTTCAGTGCCTGGCATAGATGCACTTCCGTATGAACTGTATGTACATTTTCTGAGACTGATGTTTGATGAATTGGTTACCCTATTCAGTGCCCTGTAGGCTTCACCCACTCTCTCTGATAGAATGAAAGCCAGATTAATTGTGATACTTTAAAATCAGGAGATAGTAATTTCTTTGGTAATTGGAGTCCGATTACGCTCCTCAATGTGGACCTTAAAGTTTTCTCTAAAATACTTTGTAATCAGTTGGCCTTGGCTGCAGCCACCATTGTGCACCTGACACAGTCTTGTGCACTCCCAAGGAGAATTATGCAGGATAATCTGAATTTAATATGGGAAATATTACAGAAAGGGCAAGCTGGGGAACTTTTGGGGTTTCTGCTGTCCTTGGACCAGGCCAAGGCTTTTGACTTAGTAAACCATCAATATCTATGGGATTGCCTAAGGGCATATGGTATTCCAGACAAGTTTGTCCAGTGGATTCGGGCCTTTTATGTTGGAGCCAAGGTGCTCCCTTATCGTAATAGGTGGATAGGATCAGCATGTCCTCTGGCAAGGGATGTGCAGCAAGGCTGTCCACTCAGCCCTCTACTCTATGTTCTGTCCATCGATCCATTGATTTGTAAACTGAATAACTTCCTAGGTCTACTGGGACTTTCCTTTTCCAGTTCAGATCCTGAGATTCGAACATTGGCTTTTGCAGATGACATCTGCCTAATTTTGGCGGATGTCCCCTCCTGTAATAGTGCCGTTCTTATCCTAACCTCTTTTGCTAATATCACATGGGCAAGCCTTAACTATGATGAGAGTAAATGCATTCTTATAGGAGATCCTGGGTGCATCTCAGACTCTGTTTTGCACATTCCAGTGACAAAGGACCTGTGCAAGATTCTGGGGGTGTATTTTGGGATGGGAGATATGGCCCTGTTTAATTGGGACTGCCAGATCTTAGTGGCCCAGAAAAAAGTAGAGACATGGAACTGATGGAGGATGTCTAAACTGAAAAGGGTTTACATGATTAAAATGTATTTTTTGGCGGCTAAGGTTCATTTGAGTTGTATTTTTTTCTCTTGCTTCAACTATAAGAAACTAAGCTTTATGCCTGTTTTTTTTTAATTTATTTGGGTACTCAATTTAACCCGATAAAGAGGGGTGTCTTGTTTCTGGACAGAGCCTTAGGAGGTCTAAAAATGATCTACCCTATCCCCTTTTTCTTTTCCATGTTTCTGACTTATAACCTGAAACCAGCGGTGCTTAGTAAGGATAAGTTATGGATTCCCTGGGTGTTGGATTCTCTGAATCCTATTATTCAGTTTTGGCTGGAATATGGCATAATTCCTAAACAGAGACCAATCTCTAACCTCCCATTACACTTCCAAAGCTGTTTTAGCAAGTTAAAGCTTTGGATCATCACTAGGTCCCAGGTAGTGATGGATTCACAAAAGGAAATTAATATCTTTATCATGCAGAGGTGGTTCTTTGTACACCCCCATTATAGTGATAGGCCCCAGAGGGAGATGCATGAGATAGGTCAGATGCTGACTTCCCCCAGAATCCCAAAACAGATGTGGGATGTGACTTGGCTTTCGGTGCATGACCATCTAAATGTTAGAAGCAACTTAAAGCACAAAGGCATAGAAGAGTGTTACTGCCCGAGGGTGATGTGTGTGGCAGTGATTGAGACAATGCACCATTTGTGCTTTGAGTGCCCCACATAAGGAATTTTTTGGGGGTTGTTGGGCAGAAATGGCCTACTTCCCCATTTAGCACTATAACACCAGAGATTTTATGGCTGGGCCTTTTTCCGGTCAGGTGGCGGGGTTTTGATACTCATACCTTATGGCTTATTTTGTCCTGTTGTAAGTTTTATATTGGGTGTAGCAGGTGCCATTTGACAATTCAACATCTACTCATTACAGAACTACAGTTATTTACATGATTGAGGAGGCTGTCCTGAAAAGCAAACATCTGGACCAGGTTTCTCTCCCCATTCAGGACTTCCAGTGGAAATGGGGAGCTATTTTCTGGATCCCCTAATTTGCCTCTGGAAAGATTAGGCTTTCTGGCTCAAGGGAAGTATTTCACTCTTAGGGAACATGGGGGTCCTCTATTAGCAGTTATCAACTAATTTGGGGCTCCAAATGTGTTTATTTATTTTTCTATTGACTTTATGATGTCCTTTTGTTTTTATTGATTTATATTTTGATTTGTGGGTTGTAACACTATTAAGTATAATCTGTTTTCAAGTAAAAGAAAAGGGAGAAAGAGGAGGGAAAGGAAGGAAGGAGGGGGAAGGAAGGAAAAGGAAAATAAAAAACATCCCCTACTCTTTTAGTGGGGAGGGGGGACTTTGTTTTTAACATTTTTGAACAAATTTTGGATTGCAAAAATGGAATTGGGTATGTAATGTATGATGTCACATTTATTTATATTTAATTTTATTTTTTGCTGTGATTTGTGTGAAGTACAACTATTATGTATTTAATTTGTTTTCAAGTTTAAACATTTCTCTACACCTTTTAGTGTGTGTGTGTGGGGGGGGCTTTTCAGCATTATGGTTTAATATTGGTTTCAAGTAGTGATTAGATGGTAACTAGACCATGTATATATACAAATACTTATTTTTTTATGATTTGATTATTAATTTTGTGTGAGCTAAACAATGTTTTGTATCTATTTGTGGGGTCTGGTATCACATGTATGATGTAATACTTATTTTTGTTTAATCTAATTTTTTTTTATCACTTGTGTGTAGTAACACTATTTTGTTATAAATTTGCTTTCAAGGTATGATAAAACATTCCCCTACTCTTTCAGTGTGTGTGGGTGGGGGTCGGGGGGTTGTTTCAGTATTATGGTTTAATATAGGTTTTTAACTATTGATTAGATGGTAACTAGACTATGTATGCATGCAATACTTATTTGATTTCTCTTATGCTTTGATTATTATTCTTGTGTGAGTAAACACTGTTTTGGTTTATATTTAATTATTACAGTTGTATTAAAGAATTCCACTTGCTCTTTTAGAGGTGGAGGAGGTCATTTTCAGCATTTATTAACAGACTTTGGAAATACAAAAATGGGATGTGGTATCAAATGTATGATGTAATACTTATTTATGTTTAATTTTATTTCTTATTATCATTTGTGTAAAGTAACACTATTATGTATTTCATTTGCTTTCAAGTTATAATAAAAAATTCCCCATCTCTTTTGGAGAAGAGCCATGGGATCTTTAACATCCACCTGAACAGGCAGATGGGACCTCAGTTTTATATGTCATCTGAAAGACAGCACCCCCTCATGCTAAACTACAGTGTCAGTATTGGGATTTAACCCAAGTGCCTGGTGTGGGGATAGAACCCACAACCTTCTGATCTCCCAGCCTCAAGAGGCAAGTGTGCTACCTGCTGAGCCATTGACAATGAGTTTATGTCTCCTGCACTGGAGGAGTCAGATGTAGATTCACAACAATGATCTTGTTCCTACTGCAACTACATATTACAAATATACCTTTATTTTAAGGGACGAGGGGGGGGTGCTCGAGACAGGAAAGAGGCCTCTGTTTTTGTAATAAAGCACGACTGGATGGCAAGGGAGTAATCGGTACATGGGGGTTCGGTGAATACTTTAAAGAATCTACATCTGTCTACACTCCACACTCCACATATTCACTTAAACAGATTCACTAATTGAACATGCAGATACAATACAAAACAGTTCAAAGCCCTAGATTTTTTGACAAAAAATATAGGGTGAGAGATAGCACAGCATGACAAATGTTGTGTGGGGGAGGGAGGAGAAATAGGAATTGGGGCAAGAGATACCCTCATGCTTCACCCTATGATGGGAAAGTATATGAGGGTGTGGTGTCACATTGGTCCCAGGTACCTCAAGTTCTTACTTGTATACTCTAAATTAACAGAGCTTTTCCCCATCTATGGGAATGGTAAATTCAGGTTGAAGGACACTGGGAATCATGGTATGAGGCTTCCTATAGGAGAGGGTCTCACAAAGTTTGGGTGTTTGGTAACTTCATATGTTTTAGCAATCAGTTCCATGATACCACTTCAATATCTCTGAATCATTTGAAATGACACAATTCATCTCTTCTTAAAGTACTGAATTTTATAATGGAGTGCCAGTCAGTTGTCTTGGGGGGGATACAGAAGGGTAGGAAACTAGGTAATATTTTTTAATAGTTTCACTAGAAGGCACCAACTAGTGGCATGTTCTGGACTCTTTACTTGCAGTGTGGAGGATTTCTCCTTTTACAGATATTCCAGGTAATATCCTGAGGAGTAAGACGGGATTGGAATGCTTCCACCCAAATGGTATGGTCTTTTTCAGTATATAGGATCATACCAATGGTAAGGGAGGCTATGGACATCTTTATCACCTTTGGAAGGTCTGATTGTTCACTGGTTCATTATTGGTTGGCCCTTGGTACACAACTGTTAGTTTAGAGGTGAACTACTGGGGCAGCATTGTGGTCCCCGGGTTCTAAGAGTGAGTTTCTTTTGCCGAGATTCTGGGGTATATTTCAGAGTGAAAAGGAATGCTGTAATTTAACATGACTACAACATATATGAAGATTTTAGCATATAATGTTAATGGCCTCACCAACCAAGTAAAAAGAAAAAAGGTATTAACCTATATCCATAAATCACAGGCAGATTTTATCTCCCTGTAAGAAACCTACCTGATGGAGGTGGAACATCAAAAATTAGCCAAGTTTGGGTTTTAGGACACCTACTCTTCCTCATATAGATCTGGGAGGAGGAGGGGGTGGCAATCCTGATCACAGACGAGGTTCCATTTGAAATAAAAGAAACTTTTCAAGAAGGGTAGGGACAATATATAATGGTCAAGGGGCTGCTTAATGCCCAACCATTAACATTGGTTTCAATTTATGCCTCACCAGGCTCTACCTATTTATTTTTTTAGGAATTTGCTCACCCTAATGATTGAAGAACCCAAAGGCATCCTAATTTGTGGAGGGGACTTTAATCTAACCCTTATCCCACAGGAGGATAGCACCTCATAGACCCCTAAAAAATATCAGAGCTGACAAACAAATCAGGGCCCTCTTAGCTAAGCTAGATTTGCAGGACGTCTAGCAATATCTTAATGGCCCTAGCACAGGATACACCTACTGGTCACATGTTTACCAGACATATTCTAGACTTGACCAATTGTTTCTTCTTTCTTGCAATTAATAACCTTTCACATCTGGGGAGGTGTGCAGTGGGACTTATGGCCCTCTCGGATCACACCCCACTTTTCATGGAGATCTACTTACAGATTTTTTATTTCTTTTCATTTATTTTTTGTTGACCGGGTAAGTGCACTAGACAAATCCTGCCTATTTTCAGGCACGTCCTGGGGAGGGGGATACATATGAATGCCAACTGACCTTGAACCAGATTAAGCTGTTGGTTGTATTTTTTTAGTGAATGAGGAAAATTTGGCCAGGACACTGGGGAAATTACCCTACTCTTTTTGATAAGTGCCATGGGATCTTTAACATCCACCTGAACTATCACCAATCCAGGCAGATGGGACCTCGGTTTAACATCTCGTCCAAAAGACAGCACCTCAGAGGTGCAGCACCCCTCTCATGCTGCACTACAGTGTCAGTACTGGGATATTTACCCAAGTGCCAGATGTGGGATCTGAACCCACAGCCCTCTGATCTCCCGGCCTTAGAAGCAAGTGTGCTACCTACTGAGCCACTGACACTGCTGGGATATTGAAGCACTCCTCATTTTGGCATCTGAATATCTCACTTTTACAAGATAAAGAAGTCAAATAAAACATTTTGCAGATTATAGATTTAGTGGTGAGAGAAAAAAGTACTCTAGACACAGACCCAGGCATCCTCTGGAATACAATTAGAGTCAACCTGATGGGCCAATGAATTTCAATAGCTACTGCCAGGCAAAAGAATCATCAGAAAAGGCAAACTCATTTTGGAAAATCAAATAAAAGACCTAGAGTAACAGCAGCAGACCCAGTCAAACAGACAAAGAGGTAAGGAACATTTGAAACCTTTTGGGTGAGAATGTTTGAGCAGTCTGTCAAAGCCCTCTGCCAAAAATTTGACAAAGATGAACATCTCTCTCCTGAGACAGTTGACTGCCTAGTAGACTGTTTAGGTCCTTCTGACACTTGTGTCCCTGCCTCCTACTGCCACCTTGTGGCATTAGACCTCAGTGCCTTGCCTCAACTTACTCCAGATAACATACAGTGGGCCCAGGCTCAAGACCCCATGATTTAGCCCATGCTCGATGCTACACGTGCTGGGAAAGATGTATCCAAGCTTCTCTCTATAGATCCTAGAACTGTTCCATTGTTTAGAGATGGACCCAGACTTAAACTGCATAACCAGTTACTTTATAGAGAAACTATAAACTGACAAGGTCAACTTGACAAACAGCAATTAGTGTTAGCTACAGCTTTCAAATGTGTAGTTCTACAGGGTCTCCATGACCAGATGGGACACTTAGGTTGTGACCAAACTACAGACTTGGCCCATGCTTGATTCTATTGGCCAAAGATGGGGGTTGACTTTGAGGCTCATATCAGGACTTGCAGTCATTGTCTTCAAAGAAAAGATCTGCCCCAGAGGGCTGCACCATTGGTCAATATTTCTACCAGTGCTCCCATGGAGCTGGTGTGTATTGATTTCTTGTGCCTTGAATCTGATCAGAAGAATATTGACACTGTACTGGTTGTGACTGATCATTTCACATGTTATGCCCAGGCTTACCTAACTAAGGACCAGAAAGCATCCACAGTGGCCAAGGTCTTAATCAAAAAGTTCTTTGTCCATCATGGCGCACCTCAGAGAATTCACTCTGATCAGGGGAGAGACTTTGAAAGGGATCTGATCAAGGAAATGCTTTTGCTCTGGGGAGTGTGAAAATCTTGAACTATTCCCTACCACCCCCAAGGGGATCCACAGACTGAAAGGTTTAACCGAACATTACTTGACATGCTGGGCACACTTCATCCCTGGGATAAGTCACGATGGAGCCAACAGATAAGCACCTTGGTACACACCTATAATTGCATTAAAAGTGATACCACTGGGTTCTCCCTCTACTGTCTGATGTTTGGCCTGGAAGCCTGGTTGCCCATAGATATTTGCTTTGGAGTGTCCTTGGATGGGGTCAAAGCTGAAACCCACCAACAATATGTTCAAAAGTTAAAGGCCCAGTTAAACCATGCTCACCAGCTAGCACAAACCATGGCAGCAAAGAGAAACCTGGCAGATAAAGAAAGGCATGACAAGTGTGCCAAAGCTCAGGAGCTGATACCTGGAGACTGTGTTCTGTTGTGAAATTTGGGATTGCATGTAATGCATTAAATTACTGATAGGTGGCACCATCTCTCCTACGTTGTCAGTAAGCTGTAAGATCTGCTAGTCTATAAAGTGCATGCTTAAAATGACCCACGAGCTATGCACCAGAATCAATTGCTGCAAATTGGTCAAATAATCATCGACTCTGCACCTCAAGACACTGCTCCTCCTGGGCCTGCAACTAAAGCTGCTGCTAAAAAGAGACAGACCACCCCTTCTTCAATTATCAATGATTCAAGGCCTTCCCCCAGACAGGCCCAAAATGACACTGATTGGCAGTCTGAGTCTGATGACAGTGAGTGCAAAGCATCTTATTACCCATCTTATGAACTGAGTCAGTTGTGCCACGGTAACTCCATGTATAATTTTAGAGATGAAGCTGGACCTTCAGGACTGCCTAACCCTCCAGCCTTCTCTACAGACCCTGTGCCCCCAAAAAGCAAGGTGTAAACTGTGACTTCTGAGGTAGCTGGCTCTTTGAGTCTGGTACAGCTATTTGAATTACAAGAAAAAGAGCCTGCAACAGAAAGCATCCCTGGTGACATACCGGTAAATACAGAACTGTGTGAAAATAATGATCCTGAAAATGCTATGACAGATGGCACTAATGAAGTAAATTATACTGAGAGCATCAGTCAAGTGTTGCAAGACTTAAATACAATGGAATTCCCCCTAGATGATGAATCCAGGCTTCCTTCGGACCCCAGTACTGAGAGCAATGTTGTTGAACCAGAGTTAACAGGACAAGGAGCTGAAAGTGCTTCCAGTATACAACTGACAATCAGTGCAGAGGTATCCTTCTCTAAAGGAGATGACCCCAATGCAAATGTTGAAAAAACTGAGCCTGTGCCTGTTCCTCCCAGGAAGTCTGGAAGAGACACCCAAATCAGTGATATGCATCAGTTACGCCTCCCTAGGTAGGCTTGTGGATCTTCCCTTACATGTTGTTCATAAAGGAGTGTATATCTTTGAAAGCTCTCTTCCCAGATGGAGCTATTCTGCTACTTCCAAGTTAATAGCCAAGCCCTCAAACCCTAGTGCCCCGTCCCATGCAGCTCTAATGTAGCTGATAGGGATAGAGCCCCAGCTATGTGGGTTAAAGTACAGGAAGTAGTACAGACCTGAATGATCAGAGTATTGTGGTTATCTGTTTGAAACTGTTTTGAATATACTAATATGTTTATGAACAAGTATGAAAACTGTATCTTTATAGGAAATGTTATTGTCATGGAAAAAAGTATAGTAATACTTAGAACTAGCTTAACTTTGTACTGATGCATCAGTCTTTTTCTTTATGGTATACCTAATGAAACATGCATGTATTTTCCTACAATGTTTTCTATATAGCATATTATAGTATAGTATAGACTTGAAGTGGACACTACGTTTTTCCAGGCAGGGAAGAGTGTAACCCCCCTACAAATAGGGGCTACTAAAATGTCTTCCTGGACTCTCTAATGACCACTGTCAGGATGGTGTCTTGTCTGCAGTAATTCTAATTGTCTGTATGAGAGTGCTCCAGTAAGCCTCTGTGCATATCTCTTTAAGAGAGCAACTTTGCTGTGTTAGAAAGTCAGTCTGAGCTGGGTCCAAGTAATTTAAGGCTCATGACCAGCCAGACAGTCAGTTATTCTGCTTCATTCTGCAGTCGCTACTTGCGCAGAGAGAGCTCTGTTAGGGAAAGTGATTATTTACAGTTTATCTGCTATAATAATAAAAATAATAATAATAGAGGAGTTTGTCTAACCTGCTTTAAATTGCAGTTTGCACTTTTGAATAGGAGCCACCATTTTGGTTCTGAACTTCCAGTGTTGGACCAATCGAACCTCAGGGGACCTAAAATGTGGACTTTCCCCAGAGGTCTTGTGGGATTGAAATTCTGGAGTATTTGTAGTTTTATGGGTTTGGTGCCTAAATGGACCTGGAGGGGGAGACCTTTGACAGTTCCCTCAACCAACTGAACCTTTTGAATTACTGGGAAGCCCCCAGAACTGCTGAAGCAGATAGTCAGTCGAGAGTTGGAGTTTGGAGAGTAAACAGCTTGAGCAGTCGAGCAGCAGCTCCTGGAAGGAGCATAGGAGAATCGGCGGGAAGGCTCTGCTGGCCTGCCCTGTCACATCTCCAACGGGGAGTATCGCATTGTGTGTGAAATTTGGGCTTTCTCCCATTTGCTGGTCTAGACCTACCTTGGAAGAGAGAAGAGTGTGTTATTGCTAATTGTGAGTGGACCGAAGACTTGCTCCACAAGTGATCGGCCCTTCAGAAGTGAGCCTCAGATCAAAAGATTTGTGCAGTGAAGCTGCAGGTGGCAAACAGACTTTATCTGAATTGTGGCTACATAAGTTAAGTGTCATAGATGTGCTGAAGGTGTTTCGTGGGTTGCAATTTGGTTCCCCATGGCAAGTTCTGTTACGCTAGCTGGAGGCTTTTCCAGCACTTCACCACAGACTTTATCCAGACTGGGCCCTGCCATCCAGGCCTAGGCTGCTGCCCCCGATTCAGAGACATTCTTGGCAAAAGACCCGCTTGGGGATTCAGCCCCTGCTCAACATCCCTGAAAAGGTAGTGACCACCAGGAGATGAGTCATGTAGGCCCTGCATCCCCTGGCAATCTAGAGCAACACCACAATGTCTTCATCTCACTTGTCCTACATCCTGGTCTGGATAGCATGAGTACAAAACAAGGTAGCTCCCTACAACATCAGCTGTAATCATTCTGTGCCATCTGATTTCCTTGTTTGGATTTATTGCAACGGACTGAGCCATCGGATTACAAATAATTGGGTAGTGTGCACGTTAACTGTTTTCTTTCCTAAGGGCTCCAACAACAGCTGCAAAGCCAGCCTACCCCAGGCAACACTTCCGGCTAGCCTGTTTAAAATACTGAGTGCCCAGGGTTGAGGGACTGTGTCAAAGGGACTTACAGTGTATACTGAAATCAAACTGAATCAAATCAGAAATGCCAGTCATTTGTTAGATTCACACCCCACCCATGTTCACGTCTCCTAAATAAACCAGATTATTGGTTTTCACATTTAACCTGGCTAGTGTGTACCTTATTAGTTGGGTTACTGCTGTATTACTGTATTGTTACATCACTGGTCTTATTTTCCAGGGGGTCTCCATGGCAGTGCAGAAGACCCAGCCCTGGTGGTAAGTGCAAGGAGTGTGGACCTATCATTACTGTTATTTGGTAAATGTGAATGTTCTATTACTAAACTATCTAGGCTAATAGAAGGGTTGGTGGGTGGTTATAGCATCCCAGAGGGCTATACCAAAACAGCTATGCTACTCCAATATCATTCCTCTAGGTGGAGGCATCCATTCACTGAACTTAGGCCCTTCAACCTGTGTATAGTCATGCAGGCAGGGGTAGCAGTAGTAGCCCATAGGATAGCACCACCTAGGAGTTACATTTGTACTGCAGCTATCCCTAAAGAGAGCACCAGAAAATGGCTACAAGAAGATCCACCAACAATAAAGAAATGATGGACTATAATTAAAGACATGGAAGACATGGACAAACTTACATTCCAAGTTAGGGACCAAACAGAAATATTTACAGAACATTGGACAGGATGGTACCTTACAATGGGGGATGATCTAAAGACGGATCACAAAGAAGAGTCATCATAAAGTGATCAGTTAGTGGTGGAGGGGATATCTGAGAGGCCTTAGTTATATCTTATTTTTAAGTTTTTCTCTTCTTTTTCCTTGTACCTTTGTGATTTCAACCAAACTACCCCCAAACATCACTTGGAAATGTGCATGATGCATGCACGTTTTTAACAACTGTCGTAAAGCAGGGATAGTGAGAAGGCGTTTAGGGGATGGATGGGCTAGACATAGTGGGAGAGTGGAGAGGGGTAGGCAGATAGGGATAGTTGGGTCAAGGAGACGCCCTGGGCGAAATGGGTTCAGGAGAGGGGTCCTCCTTGCCTGATTCCCATACGCAAGGGCTCCACAGATTGTGGGCAGGTACTGTGATCCTCTCTGAAAACCCATCCAACTCAGGCGGTGTACGTTATGCCAGGTCGATTAGGAACAAGACTGCTATTATTGCAGATCTTGTTGTAACATCTGACCTGGCATGTGTCCAGAGACCTGGCTGGATGAGAATGCAGGTCTATTTTAGACTCTGCTGCTCCAGCTGGGTTCTTGGTAATGCACACCGTCGAATGGGATAAATGAGGCGGGAGTGGCCATCTTTTAGATCAGATCTGAGTCTTATGGAGGTGCCAGTGGTAACACCAGATCCTTTGAGTGTATCCTGGCAGCAGGTGCAGAGTTCAGGATTCTCCTCATCTACCATCCACCCGGTGATGGTGGTGAATTCCTGAAGGAGTTCGCGGACTTCATCGTTGACATGGCATTGGAGTCACCTAGATGGTTAATACTGGGTGACTTCAATGCCTGGGTCGACGATGAACTCTCACGCACTTGGAAAGAACTTCCTCCAACTTATGTCTATGTTGGGCCTGTCACAGGTAGTTACCTCTACTACCCATATAGGTGGACACTCTTTGGACCTGGTGTTCCTACTGGATTTGGATGTTTCACATCTGGAGGTGGAACCAAATGTGTGGACAGACCATCACACCATAAGATTCAGTTTTGGGGCACCCCTAATAGGTCTGCCCCTACGGAGATGGTCAAGTTCGCCCTTTAGGGGAGTAAACCCAGAGGGCCTGTTGGCGGTACTGGACCTATTGGGTGTTCGGATGAAGCATGGGTCCAGGGGACCTTGTTAGTGCCTATAACAAGGCAGTGAGCAGGGCCCTGGAACAAATTGCTCCTGTTCGCATTCGCCCACTCACTCAGTGCCCAAAGACTCCTTGGTTTGATGAGTCTTTGAAGGAGCTAAGGAGAGTGGGGCGAAGGCTAGAGAGGGCCTGGTGGAAATCTTGCCTGGATGCTGACAAACTTAGATTGATGGATCATTATGTTATCTATCAATTGGCAATAACCCGTAAGAAGGCAGAATTCCTGTCCAGGGAGATTGCTGCTGCGTGAAACCGACCGGCTCAACTCTTTCGGACTGTTGACAGATTGTGCAATCCACTCTGTCTACAATCTGGAAGAGATTTTTCCCAAATAAAGTGTGACAAGCTTGCTCGATTTTTCGCTGATAAGATTGCCAGCATTAGGTCGGATATCAGCCAGGCTCACTCTTCAAGGGTTTGCAGTGATCGGTGAGAAACAAACACCTGTGTCACCTGGTTTGACTTTTGTGAGGCCGGAATTCATGGACATTGTGAGGATTGTCCAGACTGTACGTCCAACCAGTTGTAGTTTGGATCCGGGCCCTACGCTCTTATTATTGGGTTATGAGATATTATCTGTCCGACCATTGCTGAAATTGTCTGGAAATCTTTGGAGCAGGGATCTTTCCAGAACCCCAGAAGGAGGCGGTCGCTCAATCCACCCCTAAAAACCTTCATTGAACTGACTGTCCAGCTAACTACAGACCTGTCTCTAACCTGCCCTTTTGGGCAAGGTTATTGAAAAGTGGTTGCACTGCAACTGGATGACCATCTTACAAATCACAATGTCTATGATACTCTTCAATCGGGATTTAGGAAAAGACATATTACTGAGACTGCTCTTGTCCGGGTTCTAAATGATCTCCTGATAGCGAGAGATCGAAAGGCTTTTACTCTTCTAGTCCTTCTTGATCTCTCTGCAGCATTTGACACTGTGGACCATGGTGTGCTTTTGGAACGCCTGCGGTATTATTGTGGACTGTCTGGTACGGTTCTGCAACGGTTTCAATCTTTTCTCACAGGGTGGAGACAGAGGGTTATCACTGGAATTTATTCCTCTGACGCTGTCTCTGCCTTGTGGGGTTCCGCATGGTTCCAATTTGGCACCCATGTTGTTCACTGTCTATATGCTGCCATTGGGAGACATTATTAGGCAATATGGTTTGGGTTTTCACTGCTATGCAGATGATACCCAACTATATTTGTCCTTTAGTCCCGGACAGGAAGATACAGTCTCTATACTTAACAACTGTCTATCCAAGATCAATGACTGGATGAGTGCCAGCTGGCTAAGGTTAAACCCGGATAAGACTGAGGTGTTGGTGGTGGACCCAGGTCGCCTTGAGGTGGGTTGTAGGGCTGGTTCCCCTCGTATGGATCGATGGTGCCCAGCTCTCGACCTCAGACCGGGTGCGTAACCTGGGCGTTATTATTGACGACAGTCTGACCCTGAAATTTCAGGTGTCTTCTGCTGTCAAATCTTCCTTTTACCATCTGAGGAATATTGCTCGGGTGAAACACCTTGTTCCTCCGGCCGACCTTCCGACATTGGTCCATGCCTTTGTTACTTCTCGCCTTGATTACTGCAATGCCCTGTACCTACGGCTGCCGGGGGTTGATATCCGCCGCTTGCAGCTAGTGCAGAACGCGGCAGCCAGGCTTTGACTGGGACATCTATGAGGTCACATTACGCCTGTGCTGCGAACTGCACTGGCTGCCGGTTCATGGCGGATCACCTTTAGGTCAGGTTACTGACCTATAAAGCCCTACGCAACAGGGACCGCGGTATCTTCAAGATCTGCTTGTTCCCTACTGTCCCTCTCGCTCGCTCCGCTCCGCCCGGTGAGGGATTGCTAGAGTTCCCAGGGTTCGTTTAAAAACATGGGAGCACTGGCATTTTCTTATACTGCCCCTACCTGTGGAATTCTCTACCTTGTCGGATATCTAAGGTTGCCTGACCGTTAGAGCTTTAAGTCAGAATTAAAAACTTACTTATTTCAAATGGCATATGGGGAGTGATTTACTGTATTTTATTGTAATTACATTGTTATTGTTGATGCTTGTGTCATATGTATGTATTTTAATTGTTTTATTTGTACAGCGCTTTGATATTGAAAAGCGCTTAAAAATAAATTTTACTTACTTACTTTACTTACATGATAGTACCTCAGGAACTGAGGGCTGCGCTGCTGCACCACATGGTTAGTGGAGCCCACTCACTAGGAGGAGGGTCTCATCTTATTGTTTCTGTTTGCCTTAAATAGTTTCTTGGTTGGGTTTTGAATGAGTGTTTAGTAAACCCATATATTCAGTGTAGGAAGCTAGTTCTAGCTTTTTAATGGAATAATAAAAAACAGACATTTCTTGGGGAATTGTAATGGTAATTTGCAGCTGTTAAGATACATGTTCTCCATGCCAATGCTACCAGTTTTTAACCTGATGTATTACAATGTGAACACGTCTACCTGTGCTTTTAATGTCCCCAATAAAGTATTAAAAAAAAGAACTTATGCATTGCAGATTATTTATTAAACTGTGGAAAGAAATTCCACAGTTCTGCTGAATTTCTTTCCAGAGTTTAATACATTTTCAGTGAGTCACTGAACTGCAGCATGAATGTATGAATTGTGAATTAATGTATTAAGCTGCAGAAAGACAATTAGATGTTTGTGGTGCACTATTAGCCACTGCCAAGCAAATTAGATCATAAATTGCATTGAGCAAGAAATAATGTGACCTACTGAGAACTGAAACCTGACTCCCAAAATACTGTCCGGGTGCTTTAACCACTGAGCTATAGGGTCATGTGGCTGGACCCGACTCTTCCGAGATAACCTCCTTTCTCTGGTATTGCAAATGCTGCAACAAGAAATAATCAAGATGACAATTAGATGAATTAAAATTGAATTAGAAGAGAATAGTTCAGTGGTTAAAGCACCAGGATGGTTTTTTGGGGGCCTGGTTTAAAATCCCAGTAGGTCATATTATTTCTTTCTCACTGCAATTTGTGATCTAAATTGACTAGCAGTGGCTAATACTGCACAGAAAATGTCTAATTGTCATCTTGAATGTTCCTAGTTGCAGGATTTGCAATACTAGAGAAAGGAAATGTGTCTGGGAAGAGTCAGGTCCAACCAAGTGAGCCTGTATCTCAGTGGTTAAAGCACCAGAACAGTGCTCCATTGACCGGATTTCAATTCCCAGTAGGTCACATTATTTCTTTCTCACTACAATTTGTGATTTACATTGAAAAAAACAAATTCTTCAGAACTGATTACTGATGGTAGAATAATTACTCGTATTGCAGATTAATGTATTAAACAGAGGAATGGACTTCCTCAGAAATGTCATTCCAAAGTTCATCAGTATTATGGCACAATTCATTAAGAAAAGTTTATGGAAAGGGTCAAAAATACACCAAACATTAAAATTTCATTAAAGGTGGAATACCAGAAGATTTCAGAAAATCAGCACCTTTTCATGACATTTCTGCAAATTTAGAATTCAGTTTTCATCCAGCTCTATTGGTGAGACAAGCAATAGGTTTCAAGCGGCACTCTGAAAAGAAATGCAGCACCTAGAACCAATGAGCAACAACAAAACAGAAGGTGTGCAAAATTACCAAGCACAAATGCTGAGTGGTAATGCTGAGTGCAAGGGGTTTATTACAGGTGCAAAAACAAGCGGAACAGGACAAGCCCCAGCACTTTGAGCAGGATCTTCATCAGGGGGAAGGGCCCATGCAATTACAAGCATTCATTTTATCAGGAAATTATTGGTGACAGTTTTTCTCAGGGTTTAGGCAGTAACTTGTTCCAGGACAGTACCACCAATTTTTTCACAGGCTATATTGTACAAAGAAGCACAGACAGGTTCCCATCAAAATGGAACTGCAGTATTTATTTTATTCTTTTGGTAACCAGGCAAGCTTCACTAGACACAAGTGCCTGTTTTCAGGGGCGATCTGGGAGCACTGGGTGGTTAAGTGACTTATTTAGAGTCACACAGTATACAAGTGGAAACTGTAGGACTCAAACCAAGGCCTGCTGGATGAACCAAGCCCATTCACAACTCATTACTCTAACCTCTAGGCTATACTGTCAGGCCCAAAGGTTAAAGTACAAAGGTTAAAGTACAGACTGGCACAAAACACAAACAAAATGCACCAGTAGCAAAGAAGTATACATTTATTTTACGGTCAAGAACATGGACATCAGAAGAAAAGTCCTCAGCACTTTGTGGTTCTCTGCCACTTCATCAAGGTGATGGGGGGGTGGAGTCAGACAAGCAACATTTCAAATTTACACAACCTTCTTAAAGTGGTATACACTATAGTGACAGCTAAAATGCATAGACATACACAAATGCTCCAATTTATAGGAGTGCACATAAAATATTGCAAGAATAATTTTTCTATTGTTTTTTAGTAAATTCAAGATATTTAAATTACTTAAAATGTTTGAAAGTGGAATCTGCCATTAGAAGTGATCTCCATTAATTATATCACTGATGTTATTTAGCTGTGAAGAAATGGTGTATATATATCTAGATATATATAGATATATATATATATATATATATATATATATTATGGTATACAGGTAGTGCTACCATAGTAGGAATTGAGAGCCCTTTTAAGGTTAAAGTGTCAAATTTTGCACCTTAATAACTTTGGCATCGTTCAACGGATATGCATGAAATTTGGCAGGTGTAATTGGGCATGGTAGATCTTGGGATCTGCCAAGTTTTGTACTGGTCGGTATACAGCTGCGAAGTTATTAAGCGACAACAAAAAATGCGTTTACGCTTTTTGGTGAATTCTTTGCTTGCTCCTACAGGTCGCACAGTTTGCGTGACCAGTCCAAAAACTTCTGAGAATGGGCAGCCAGGGTCACCAATGTGCCTTTTGAAGATTTTGTGAAAAAATATTAAACGGTTCAAAAGTTATTCAAAAAACAAGTTTCCATTATAAGTCAATGGAAAAAGTTAACAAAAAGTTTGATAGTTTTGCAAATGCAGTTTTTAGTGTCACAAATGACCCCAGTAGTGTCGTGAGTCAGCCATTGTTTTTTCAGTTAGTGATCACAGAAATGCTTGCCATTTAAATTTGGGACCCTCTAGGGACACAATTCTTTTTGTGTTCACCTAGTCGGACCCTTAGGATGCTAGCCATGTCTTTATTTTCGGGTTAAACACCCCAGAAATATGTTTTTCAAATTTCTGGGAAAAGTTATGTCACAAAGTAGTGTCGCACTCACGACACTTTCGCAAAATTTGTGAAAGGTATTGCAAATTGTGACACTACTTTTCCAGACTATGGCCAAAATGACAAGAGTTCTTTGCCACCCTGCTGCAAAAGAACAGTTTGGTCTTTTGAGCTGAAATTTGGAGGGAAGGCAGCCAACATCCCACAGATGTGCCTTTTGTGGTTTGATGAAAAAATATTGCATGGCTGACAAGTTACGGTACTCCAAAGTTGGCATTTTTTCCCATAGACTAACATGGTGGTGTACGCCACGCCTTTCCGGGCTCGTATCTCAAACGATGCGAGATACAGATTTTTTGTTGCAAGATGCATAGCCCAGTGGGCTATGCAATAACAAAAACCGAGCCAGGAAAATCATGATTTTTGTGAAATTTAAATTTTTGTTCTACGTTGTGCGGTTGCTGAGATATTAGCAATTACTGTAAGGACTTCCAATGCTCGTTTTAAGCTTTGATGCCCATTACAATGCATACATACTTTGTACATACACAGTGTTTCTCTATGCACCTGTTCAGCAAAAACAGGGTGTACGCTTCCGTTACTGTTACAGTTACTGTTTCCACTTGCATTTATGTCCCGATTTGCATTACCGCTCCCATGTACCCCACGGTGTGCATTACCATTTGCATTCTTATTTGTGCTTGCGTTTGCGTTACTGTTGCCATTTGCATTTCCACTACTGTTTGTGTTTGTATTTTGGTTTGCATCACCATGCGCATCTCCATTTGCGTTTCCAGCAGCCCTTTTGTTTGTGTTTCCATTTCTCTTTCGTTTTGCCTCTTTCTTGCTGTTACTGTTACCGTTTGCAACTGTGTTACTGTGCCCATGCGCATTAGTTTGCGTTTCCACATTCGCTTGCATTTCCTTTTGTGTTTCTGTTTCCTTTTCTGTTATTGTTGCTGTTAACGTTACCATTTGCATTTACAATTGCGGTACTGTGCCCATGCGCATTACGGTTTGCTTTTCCATACTCAATTCTGTTCCAGTTTCCATTTCTGTTTCCTTTGGCATTATTCTTCATGTTAACTTTACCATTTGCATTTACAATTGTGGTACCGTGCCCGTGCGCATTATGGTTTGCGTTTACATGTGCACTCGTGTTCACATTTCCGTTTCTGTTCCCTTTCGTGTTCTTTTTGCTGTGACACTTAAAATTTATGTTTAAAATACAGCTGCCATCACTGTGTGCATTACCAGTTGCGTTTTCATACATGCTTGCATGTCCATTTGCGTCATTGTTCACTTCAGTGTCACTTTGCACTTGTGTTTCTATTAACGTTTGCTTTACCATTTACATTTCTGTTACCGTGTGTGACTGTTGGTGCTTGCATTTATGTTTGTGTTCCCGTTACTATGTGACAAGACCTGTCCTCATTGTCAAAAAGAAGGGAAATTAGAGGCAAAAAAACTCTGTTTAAAGCATCAGTTAGGGTTGTTCCACAGTGATAAAAGTTAGGAAATTCGGTGTTAGAGTTGAAAAACCTAACTCAGCATTCACCCCGCACCCCCCCAGCACCACACACACAGATGCACACATACATGCAAGTAGGGGGGAGGACCAAGGCAACACGACCAATCACAGACAACCAGTAGATGCAGGATACCGCTGCAAAGAGAAGCAATTACCAGGACCTTGGGGTGGTTCTGACATCCGTACTACCACCTCAGGGTGTGTCATTTACTGGGGGCTTGGGGCAGGGAAGGGGCTTTCATTACAGTTACCACCACCATGAAGGGCAGCTTCAATGGGGGCTTGGGGAGGTTATGCATTACATGTACCACCACCAGGTGCAGCAGTCTTTGGGGGCTTGGGGTGGGGGGGTACACTGGACTGCCAGGGTTGGCAGGCTGCTGTGGTACTGCCTGTATTACGGCAGCCTGCCTGTGGGTGGCCACCCACTTAAGTCTAGTTTTTCTAGACTTATCTTTCTGTGGTGCATCCCCAGACTTGCCCCAGGGATGTGCCACAGAATAGGGCTGTGAATGGGGTATGCATGGGCATGCCCCCTTCACAGCCCTTCCAGATGCATTGCATAGTATTACTGGTGGTCTGTGGTGCATCTGGGATGCGCTGGTGCATCAGGGTTGTGCTGGCACATCAGCACCATACCAGAATCGCCTTTGGGCACATGGTGGGGATGCCCCGGTGAATCTCGGATGCGCTGGATGCA
Organism: Neoceratodus forsteri; assembly: GCA_016271365.2. NCBI lineage: Eukaryota > Metazoa > Chordata > Ceratodontiformes > Ceratodontidae > Neoceratodus > Neoceratodus forsteri. The sequence goes on along the minus strand of CM028130.1, from coordinate 807,741,604 downwards.
ACCCCTTTGTGAATCCTGCCCAAGGTGTATAACTACAGTTAGAGGTTGTAGAAATGGAACACCAACTAACCTAAAGTGATTAAAAGATATATAGTGACAGTAAACCATATATTGAGAATCACAAAAAATAAAATTTGAAATTTGAAAAAGGCACATGTAGTACAAAAACCAGGGTCAAAGTATAACATGGACTAATAAGGAGAACATTTTTTTAACTGTTTAAGAATATGGTTCAAATATATCAACTTAGACTTAATACAGCTGGTGATTTAAACAGATCTGACCGAAGAAAGATGAGGTAGCAAGAAATACCAGTACCCAAGTATGCGATGATGGGATAAGAAGATATGAGATGAAACAGATAGTGATGAGGCATGATAAAACTAATTCAGGTCATATTACAATAATGGGACCAAGATCCATTGAAGTTATACACATAGTGCCATTTTTGCTGGATTAATCGTCCACCTCTCAATATAGTCTGTTGAAATATTCTTACAGCAGTATCATATACCCCAGGGTAAAAAGGTTGAAGGTAATCTTCTGGTATCATATTTGTATACAGATTTTTCATCTTCAGTTGCAGTGTCACAAAATATGGCATAATTACTAGTATCAAAAGAAATAAAATACAAATAGTTATCCCTAGGGGGACTTAAACCCCAAACAGCCCCCAGATCTCCATATTCAAAATAATTAGTTGCATTTGAAGAATTCTCATTTTCCTTCTGTTGCAGTGAAAAGAAATGAAAAGTCCTCCCTTGAATGGCCATCAGAACTGGTATTTGTTGCTTTGATGCATCATATGGTTCTGTTGGCATAGAATATGCTCAAATTAAGTTTCCTGCAGATTTTGAAAAGCTCCACTTAGAGGTTAAATCATGCTTATTCTTTGCAAAGGGATAAAACTGAAATCTCTTTTTAGGACTGTAATTTCCTCCTGTGAAAGCTAGTAATTCAACAGATAAATTATTTTGTTTGATGTTTCAGTAGATTTGAGTTTCAGGTAGTTATTTTGTTTCCTGTTTCTCCTCTCACCCCTTCTGCCTTACCTCATTTTCCTTATTCTTTTGCTGTGGTTTTCTTCTGTTTTGTGTACATTTGGATTCTGTTTCTTTAAAAAAAAAACAGCGGTTGTGCTAACTAAAACTGAGGCAGTGGCTGATGTGGATGATAGCTCCCCTGTATCAATTTCCACTTCACTTTCAGTGTCCTGATTATTTGTTTGGTGTTGCCGCTTTGCCTTTTTATTACTGTGCCTTTTGTTAGAATTAAATTTCACTCTTGTATGGCGTTGTGCTTTGCTTCAGCACCTGGCAACATATTTGGATGGTCTTTCCCAACCAGACTTGCCCTGATCATTTTCACTATTTAGATTTGTGTTAGAGATCTCCTTGGGAGATGATTGGGAATATGCTCTAAATGAAACCTCTCTCTCTCTCTCTCTCTCTCTCTCTTAAATATTTTATTCTTTTGGTAACGGAGAAAGGCCCAGTTGGCACAAGGCCTGTTTCCAGGGATGACCAGGGACCCCTGGGAAGGTTAAGTGACTTGTGCAAGTTCATACAGTATGCAAGGTGAGGTGGTGGGAATGAAATCCAAGTCTGCTGGATGTGCCAAATTATTCAGATTGTAATGAAAGTGGATAAAGCAAATTTTGAAGCCATACAGGTGGAGGTACATGAGGTCCCATGCCACAGTGACATACATTTTGCCAATGCCAATTATAGTGCAGGTAAAATGCCACCTGGTATTACAGCACCAGGCATGTCGGCTCCTGGGAGTTACAGTGCCAGAGCATCCTCCCAGGAAACAGTTGGCTTTAATGGGGGACATGCTGGAGGGGGGTAGAAACTGTGTGGTCACAAAGGGTGGCATGCCCAAGGGATAATCTAAAATCAAGATTGCCCCTTTCACTGTCCCCCTTGTTGTGGCACCATAATTGCTGCAGCCAAAATCAATTGCCAACTTGATGGAATACAGTGAGGATCCAGGGTGAACTGACAAAATATAAAGACCTTCCTAACTATAAAATTAGGGAACTTGAGCTAAATAACACAGTTGAGAGACATGAAACAGAGGTAGTTAAGAGAAGAAAAGACTATCTAAATGGGCATGTCTTTAGTTGGGAGAGTTGGGAGAGATTATCCAAGTCTGTTACAGGAGGCCAAAGCAGAGCAATAAGGCATACAAGAGTGAGATTTAACTCTAACAAAAGGCATAGTAATGAACAGGCAATGCAGCAACACCAAACAAATAATCAGGACTCTGAAAGTGAAATGGAAGCTGATTCAGAGAAGCTATCATCCACCCCAGCCACAGCCTTAGTTCTTGTTTACACAACTGCTGTTTTTTTATTGTTTAGAGAAACAGAAACCCAAAGTACACAAACAGAAGAAAACTACAACAAAAGAAAAAGGAAAATTAGGTGAGGCAGAAGGGATGAGAGGAAAACAGGAAACCAAGTACTGGTAACTGCCAGGAATGTGACTAAACTGAAACATCACAAGAAATAATTAACCTGTCGAATTACAACCTTTCACAGGAGGAACTAACAGTCCTAAAGGAGGATTCAGTTTTATCCCTGGGAGGCTGCAACACAAAAAATAGCAGGTGTGACGGACTTTCAGTGGAGGACTTGTCATTTCTTAATAGTACAATAGATGAAAATGAGAATACAGCAACTAATTGTTTCATAATCAGAAATCTAGAGGCCAGTTCATGTTCAAGTCACCCCACTGATGACTATTTGGATATGATTTCTTTTGATACATGTGGTGATGCCATATTTTGGGATATTATGACTGAATGGGAACAATCTGAATACAAATATGATGGTACCAAAAGACAGTACACTTTCAAATAACCGTCATCATTTTGCCCTGGGAGTTATAATGCTACTAAAAGAATATTTCAACAGACTGCATCGAGAAAGGTGGACGATTTGTTCAGAAAACAATAACGCTATGTTTATAACTTAAATAAATCCTGGTTCCAGTATTGTCACAAGATCCAAAACAGTTTTATCATGCCATATCACCATCTATTTCATCTCTCTTTTTATCATCACAAACTTGGGCTTGGGTATTTCCAGCTACCTCGCCTTTCTTGAGTCAGGTCTGTTTAAATCACCAGTGAGGTTAACTTAAAGTCAATATATTTGAAGCATATTCATAATCAATTAAAACATGTTTTCTCTTTGTTGGTCCATGCTATACTATGACCCTTACTTTGTACTATTTGTGCCTTTTTCAGATATCAAATGTTATTCTTTAGGGTTCACAATACATTGTGTAATGTCACTATATATCTTTTAATAACTTTATGTTATTTCAGGTTCCATTTTTACAGCCTCTAACTGTGGTTATACACCTTAGGTCTGGCTTCATTATTTTGCTCTAAAAGAAGAAGGTTGCACTGTTACTATAGATTGTCTTCAATGGCAGATCCCTCCTTTTGAATATTAGAAGTGATCAAACACCATCATATACTAGGAAATTGTAACACCCTGTGCTCTCATATATATTTAAGCCCTTTCTCCACAATCTAATAATCTAATAGCAAGGCATTTGATACAGTCCCCCACAAAAGATTAATACACAAGATAGCCAGCCTTGGAATGGGTCCCAAGGTGGTAGTCTGGATAAAAAATTGGCTAGACAACAGGACACAAAGGGTAGTAGTAAATGGAGTACACAGTGAAGAAAGGAGGGTTACTAGTGGGGTACCACAGGGTTCAGTACTGGGACCGGTCCTTTTTAATGTCTTTATAAGTGACATTGCAGAGGAACTGGAAGGAAAAGTATGTCTCTTTGCAGATGACACAAAGATCTGCAACAGGGTTGATACACAGGATGGAGTGGAAAGGATGAGAAGGGACTTGGCAAGGTTGGAGGAATGGTCAAATGTATGGCAGCTCAGATTTAATGCAAAGAAGTGCAAGATAATGCACATGGGAAACAAAAACCTAGGGGAAGCATACACAATGGGGGGTGAGATACTGACAACAGTAAAAATAGAAAGGGACCTGGGGTAATTATATCAGATGACCTAAAGGTGGGCAAGCAATGTGAGAAGGCAGTAAGGAAGGCTGGAGGGATACTGGGATGCATAGGAAGAGGCATCAATAGTAGAAAACAGGAAGTTGTTATCCCCTGTACAGACAGTTGGTGAGACCCCATCTGAGTACTGTGTGCAATTCTGGAGACCCCATCTCCGCAAAGACATAGACAGAGTGGAGGCTGTCCAGAGGAGGGCAACCAAAATGGTGCAGGGTCTGCACCAGAAGACATACGAAGAAAGACTAAAGGAGCTTAATATGTATACTCTTGAGGAAAGAAGGGAGAGAGGGGACATGATAGAAACTTTCAAGTACCTCAAGGGAATTAACAAAGTCCAGGAGGGTAGCATCTTCCAGAAAAAGAGATGTGCAAGAACAAGGGGGCACAATTTGAAGATAGAGGGGGACGGCTCAGGGGTAATGTGAGGAAGTATTTTTTCACTGAGAGGGTTGTGGATGCATGGAACAGCCTCCCTGAGGAGGTCGTGGAGTCAAGAACAGTGGGGGACTTCAAGAGTGCATGGGACAGGCATAAGGCAGTCCTAGGGGTAGGTAAGAGGAAGTAAGCTGTTGATTAACTAGGATCTGCAGCTTATCTGTTAGGTAGGAAAATGGGCAGACTAGATGGGCCAAGAGGTCCTTATCTGCCGTCAAATTCTATGTTTCTATGTTTCTATCAGTGATTATAATTAATGGAAATTGTCTGTAATAGCAGGTCCCACTTTAAAACTTTTAGTAATTTAAATGCCTTGAATTTATGAAACAAAAACAATAGAATAGTTGCTATTGTAATAATTTATGTGCTGTCATGTGTATTGAAGCTTTTGTGTACTTCAATGCATTTTAGCTATTATTTCAGTGTATGCTATTTGAAGAAGACTGTATAAATTTGGAACAGAGCTTGCTTGACTCTGCCCCCCGATTACGTGGTAGAGCACCATGAAGTGCATTCATGACTGTTAACTAAATTTAGACTTTTTTGTCACTGGTGAGTGACATAGAAACAGAAGATGATGGCAGATAAGGACCACAAGGTCCATCCAGTCTTCTTATTTTTTCTGCCTTATGAATGTGCCATAGGCTTTTACTCTGTCAATGGCCTATCTATTCATACGCATCTGTATTGCTCCCTTATGCCTATCCCTTGCCTGTTTGAAGCCCTGCACTGTATTCATATCCACCACTTCCTGAGGTAAGCCATTACTTGCATCCACCATCCTTTATGTGAAAAAGAACTTCCTCACATTACCCCTTAATCAGCCTCCCTCTAATCTCATGCTGTGTCCTCTTGTCCTGCTATTTTTCTTATATTGAAACATGTTAGACTCTTTCACCTTGTTAATGCCCTTAAGATGTTTGAATGTTTCAATCATATCACCTCTCTTCCTCCTTTGCTCTAGGGTATTCATATTGAGCTCTGTTAATCTGTCCTCATATGTTTTCTGATGCAGTCCCTGTACCATTTTGGTTGCCCTTCTCTGGACTGCCTCCATTTTGTTAATGTCCTTGTACAGGTGCAGCCTCCAGTACTGCATGCAGTACTCCAGATGGTGCCTAACCAGTATCTTGTAAAGAGGGATTATTACCTCCCTCATACAACTTGTGATACCCCTACTAATACACCCCAACCTTCCTCTAGCCTTACCTACTGCTTTAGTGGTCTGCTTGAATGATTTCAGGTCATCTGTGATGATGATGCCCAAGTCTCTTTCTTCCCTTGTGATTGCCAGCAACTCTCCTCCCAACCAGTAGGTGGCTTCAGGGCTTTTCTTCCCCATGTGCATGATCTTCCACTTCTTTGCGTTAAACCCCAGTTGCCACTCTTCCAACCATTTTGGCAGTTTATCCAGATCTCTTCTCATTCTGCCCACCCCATCTGGATCATCTACTCTGTTGCAGATCTTGGTGTCATCTGCAAACAGACAAACCTTACCCTCCAGTCCATCTGCAATGTCACTGATGAAGATATTGAAGAGGAATGGTTCCAGGACTGATCCTTGAGGTATCCCACTTGTGACTTGCATCTCTTCTGACTGTATACCATTTACCATCACTCTCTGTTTTCTGCCCACCAACCAGTTTGCCACCCTGTTGACCAACTTCTGACCTACCCCAAACCTACCCAGCTTATTAATCAATCTTCTATGTGGAACAGTAGCGAAAGCTTTGCTGAAGTCAAGGTAGGTGACATCAACTGCACCCCATTGGTCTACTACTCTGGTTATCCAATTCAAGAAATCTATGAGATTAGTTTGACAGGACCTTCCTGTTGTAAACCCATGCTGTCTTGGATCCTGTGCTCCTCTGGATTCCAAGTGTTGCACTATCCTTTATTTAAGGAGTGCCTCCATAATCTTGCCCACTACTGAGGTAAGACTGACTGGTCTGTAGTTCCATGCCTCCTTCCTGCTACCACTCTTGTGGAGCGGAATCACATGAGCCCTTCCCCAGTCTTCTGGGACTGCTTCTGTGCTTAGAAACTCTCTAAACAGTTCTGATAATGGCTCTGCTCATTCCACCCTTAGCTCCTTTAATACTCTGGGATGTGTGCCATTAGGTCCCATTGCCTTGTCCACCCTGAGTTTAACTAGCTCTTGTAGGATCCTTTTTTTTGTGAAGGGACTTGTGCACACCTCCCTCCCCCCTGTGTCCATAGTGCTGAGCTGAGTGCTGTTCATTTTTTGTGCATGTCTGTATTGTGCAAGGTTTAGGAATTATTGTTTTGCAGATTAAGGCACTGTCAAGGGATTTATTAATTGGTTAGCGTATAAGGTAATTAGTTGTTGTTTGTGTGGTCCCATAGGGTTATATGTACGGTAGATACATAATTTTAATTAGTGTATGCATGTCATTTAAATTGTTTTATTAGTGTGGGTGGTTAGTTGTATTTGATAATTTACTTACAGGTGTACAGGGAAATAAATGATGGACTTTTATATGGGGGAAAGGCCCCATCCATTTAATATTATTAATTAATTTATTTCATTTTGATAACCAGGTAAGCCCACTGGAAACAAAGGTCCCCTTTTCAGAAGTGACCAGGGATTAATTACATACAAATGATTGAATATCCAGGACATCAAATACAGAAGGAGGAATACAACACTGGAAACACAATTCACAAATGCCAGACAATGGATGGGTTAATTACTCTACACAGAACAATATTAATTTTGCCATATAAAACATTGTATAATCCTAGATATAAAACATAGTATAATCCTCTGCTAAGTAAGCAATAAGACATGATGGATTGTGCATTAGACAATTCTAACATATGTCTAGGGGATGTAGTGAGGCATGAGGCCACAGGCCAACTGTGTCTAGCCCTCTAGCCGTGCATTAGAACTGTCTAACGCACACCCTGGAGTGGCTTATTGCACTTTTGAAATGAGCATTTAAATTATAAAAGCTTGTGAAAAGTACAACTTATTGAATCAAGTAGTAAAAAGTTTAACTCTGTCTTTATTTTTAATAAAATAGTTGCTCCACCTTCTGTTTACAGTTTTTTTCACGTTAAAGACTTATGTCCTAGGAAGGCTGCCGTAGTTGTAAGTTATGTGGTTATTATGGCAGTCTCCCCCCACCCCAGCCAGCAACACTCCCATTTTCTTTACATTGTATAAAATCCAGTGCTTGGAAGCTGGAGTGGTGAAGGTTCCTGGTTTTATTTATTGATTTTTTTTTGGAGAGGGGATTTCCATTTCTTACAGCATCAGGAAGCTCCAGGGAGGACATGCTGGTTAACGGGTAAAACAGGAGCAGAAGTAAAATGAGGAAGGGCAAAGTAGTATATGAGGTGAGGATGTCGGTTGTAAAAGAAAGAACATTAGACCATTTTGATTTTGTCAGCAATTGAAAAAGTGGGAGGCTGTATGAGGGGAAAAAAAAGTCTGCCACAGTCTCTCTCCCAGCCCACCCACTTGCCCTCTGTCCTGATCAACTGCCGACTAGCAAGCCGCTTGCTACTTCCTTCCCTTAGCCTGTCAGTCTTTCTGTTTCTCTCTAACTCAACACTGGGAAAGCACTTTTGATTTAGAAAGAAATAGAAAAATTTAGAGTCTAAGGGAAGGAAGACGTAAGCGGCTGGCTAGCCGGCAGTTTATCATGACAGAGAGTGAGTAGGCAGGACAGGAGAGAGATCATGACGGTTGCTTTTTTTTCTTTTTTTCAGTATCTGCTGCATCAACAAACTAAATGAGATCTTTTGTGATACATATTTGAGAACTGGGTGGAGGTATAAGTGACATGCTGTTTTTTGGGGAAGCATTTTGATATTTTTGCAGTGTTGGCTACTGTCACTATGTGGCTACCACTGAAAACAAATGGCAGCCATTTGAAGTCTGAAAGTTTTCAGGGTGCTGTCTTGCTTGTATTAATTCCCAGCTGAACAGTGTCAGACTCATTCACATGTGTTAGACACTTTAACACACAGGTACTAGACAATCAGGTTGCTTATATTAGTGAACCCATTTCATAAAAGGACACTTAACATGAGGAAATGCAATGTGGAAATTATGGAACGAGCTAGTGCCATACAGGTTCACATCATATGGGACAGACACTATAACAGAAAAAGTTCAGTGGAAGGTTATTCAGATGGGTCAGTACTGTCTGTCTGTCTGTTTATCTATCTATCTATCTATCTATCTATCTATCTATCTATCTATCTATCTATCTACGATGGTGGACTGTTCCAACAGAAATTAAAACCCCTCTGGATCCAGTGCTGAACCATAGGTTCAGATAAATGTGGACTTAGTCAACTAATTCTGGTTCTGAGTCTGTATTTAATTACAAAATTATCCTTTTGTTACTGTCACTCAACTCCTACTACTCCTCCCTCCTGTAGCTGCGACTGTGAGGGATTGTGTGCTGCACTCAGCTGCTCTGCTGTTGGTGAGCAACAGTAAGTGGGTGAGTGTCAGGTCAGTGGGTGGGTGGGTGGGTGGTGCAGTCACACTGGGGAAAGATGTCAGCATGCCACTCTCTATGTATGGTGTCCACACAGGCAGCTGATATCAGGCAGCCCAGTGAAAGCTGCTGGAGTGAAGATGTCATGTGACACACTGTCTCAGGGCATAAATAGCCCTGTTTTTCTGTATAATGGTAGACAGATGGAGACAGCAAGAAGAGCAGACAGAGAGAGAGAAAGAGAGAGAGCGAGAGGGAGCATGTGCAGAGAGGACAGAGTGCAGGCAGAGCAGTTTGAGCAGGTGGGAGGGCCACTGGACTAAAAATTAATACTGGCTAGCAAAAAAAAAAGAAAAGGTGAGAAAAAAATTACTGTCTACCCTATTGCTCCCTAAATAGAAGGAGCTGTTACTGAGTCCCATAGAGCAGGCCCAGGAAGCACTACCTTTCTATAAATACTACTGTTGCTGCTACTAATCTGCAATAAAAAAGTATAACAGAAGAGCAAGAGACTAGAGAGAGAGAGGCATTGGAGAAGAAGAAAATAGAGGGAGAAATACTGTGTTTGTTGGCTGGATGGCTGCCTGACTCTGGTGATGCAATACATAACATATCATGTAGTACAGGCAAATTAAATACAGGTTAAAGGAAAGAAGCAGAGACTGAGGGTGAGAGGAAAAATAAGTCAGTGTGCCACCTTCCCTGTGCCTGCCTGAAACAGACTCGACAGCTTAGAGAAAGACTGAGTGAGAGAGAAAAGGAGAGACCAGATAATGAGGGTTGGGTGCTGGGCTGGATACATATATGCTGCAGGTTGTCACAAAAATATACCAAGCACAGTAGTGCCCATTAGAGATGCTGTGAGCTTTTAATTTGCCAGTAAAGTTCTGGTGAAACTGCAAAATTTGCCTTTGCAAATTACTTCACAAAGTACCCACTTTGCAACTTTGCCTATTGAGGCAGTGAAGTTAGGTGAAGTTGGACAAATTTAAGAAAATTCACCTAGAAAAAAGAGGCAACTTAGTCTTGCAAAAATTTTGCGAAGTTAGCACTTCGCACTTCTCGAATTTCACCAACTTTGCAAATGAATTGGCAGAGCAAATTTTATCCACTTCACCCATCTCTAGTGTCAATGCCCTGTGCCTGCCTGCAGGCAGCAGTAAAAAAAATAAAATACTGAGACTTGGCAGCAAAAGTGTTAAGAGAGAGAGAGAGAGAGAGACTGAGTGAGTGAGAAAAAGAAAGACCAGACAGTGAGAATGGGGTGCTGGGCCAGATGCCTGTGTGCTACAGGTTGCCAAAAAAAAAAAAAATACACCAGGCACAGTGGTTCCCATACTGTGACTGCTTACAGACTGCAGTAAGAAAAAGAAAATACTGAGAATTGTTAGCAAAGGTGATAAGAGAGAGCTTGAGACAGAAAAATAGATACTAGAGGCATTCTTTATTTTTAGAATTTATTAATGTGACAGTACTGCAATGGTACTAGACAACACTAGTGCCTCCTACCATACCTATAATAAAAGAATCTTCATCAATCATCATTCCTTTCATGTACTTGTCATTCATCATCACCAATTGGATTTTGAAAGCTTGTTTGATTTTCCTCAAGTAGAAAGCACCACAGACACACAAAGCCAAGTATACCACACCAACCATACTACAATTAATAATTTGATTAATATTAAATTTCTTTCTACTGTTAGTAGTTGAAAACAATTGGGACTTGGTAATGTATAAATGTAGTATGGTTGGTGTGGTATACTTGGCTTCATGCATCTGTGGTGCTTTCTACATGGGGAAAACCAAGCAGAGCCTTCACAATCTGGGTGGGGGAACACCTTTGTTCCATTCAGGACTTGGAACAGCACAATGCCTTGATCTGTCATTTACAAGCTGGTGGGAATATGGGACGACATCAATTCACCTTCTGTGGAATTGGAAAAGTTAAGATGGGTCCCAGGGGGTGTGTGATGTTGATCAATTGCTGAGTAGGAAGGAAGCCTTTTGAATCTTCACATTGGAAGCACTGAATCCACCAGGTCTCAATGATGGTCTCGAGCTCTCTGCTTTTCTTAAGAAAAGCTTTTTCTCCTGCTCTGATGTTGTATGATATTTCGTAATGTCTTTACTACTGTAGATGGGCATAAACTATTACTAATATGGATTTCCAAATTGTCCCACACAAGGCATCACTATGGAGGCAGTATAGCACAGTGGTCTAAGGCTCTGAGCTGCCAATCTAGTAACATCCAGCAGACCAGACCTGGGTTTGAAGCCCACAGCTTCCACTTGCATACTGTGTAACCATGAGCAAGTCACTTAATCTCCTTGTGCTCCCAAGTCGCTCCTGTAAAAAAGGTTTCAGCTTAGTGTGCTATAACTGGTTAAACAACTAAATTAAAAAAAAAAAACTGATATTCCTTAATTCATTTAAAAAAGTTACCATTTAATATTATTCTACATGTAATGGAAATAAATAATATCTGATATTTACAGTTACTTTTCTCATGGGTCACCCTGCAGCAATGTAATGTTACATATGATCAAAGTATTATGATATTAATTCTTGGTTTGTGTTGCAGCACTAATTTTAGGTGATCACTGCAGTTAGAAGTCAGTCCTTTTATGTATTTTTCATACCATATACCATCTTTTTTATTTTACACATTGGTTGGGGTATTTAATACATTTGCAATATGTGACTTTTTTTATATTTATTTATTTACCCTATTTGCATGGTTATTTGTGTGTGTCACTTTAAGCACTGTACATAAAAAAGGTGGTAATTTCAAACTGTGGATACTCCCTTATGATGCCTTAGTGAAACCAGTCAGAGGTTTTTGGGGGTCCTGCTGGTGTTATCCCGTCATGGTAAAAGATCCCAATGCATACGTTTTGGCTTTCTGTGAATAAAATTTGAACCTGTTTTGGAAACCACACTGCAAGAATTCAGACTAATGCACAGTTATGTCCATAACTATTCTTCATGGTTTGTCAATCAAGATAGTGACCTGACACTTGATACCACTATCCTTTTACTATGGATCCTTCTATGACTGCCACTTTACTCAGCCTTTACTTTCCTCTACACTGGCAACTCAAGTGTATGACTGGGTATAATGTATGGACATGGCTTTGCCAAAAGTATCCCAACATTCCACAATTTCAAAACATTTCTTGAAATTCTTCAATTACTAATTCTATTTTGGAATCTTTGGCTGCTTATGACTTGGCCAGCCTTTGAGCAAGAGGTTAGAGAGCTGACACACACATAGCTTCTTTTTTTCCCCACATTGTTTTTTTCTCATGGTCAACTCCTCATCTCTCCGGGATATACCCTGACCAAGCTAAACCCAGCCATCATTCAGTTGACTACTGGGTTTTCTCCAGCATTTTTCTCCCTCCTTCTCACCTTGTGAAGGGTGATGCCTGTGTCAGCCTCACACAGTCACAGCTTCCCCAGTGTCAGGAGCAAGCTCCCTGTCCCAGCCAGAGGGGTCGCTGTGTTGTGGAACCCACTACCAATCCTCCCCTGACTAAGATGCACTATTGAGTGGCAGCTGTCTCAGCCATGGCTTGCCTCCCAACATTACTTCCCAGGCTTGCTTCCGAATCTGGGTCATCAGCATGGCAACACAACACTCTGTTTCTGGGCCATGGGGGTGGCCTCAAAGCCTAATATTTAGGGTCAATGTAGCTTTTTTTTTTAAATTTAAAGTTTATTAAGTTTTAAGTTTTACAATAGAAGGTACACATACAAATACACTGACAATATGACAGGAAAACAGAAAGTAACCTTCCACCTTAACCCCTCCCCCTTACCCTCCCTTCCTACCCCCTCCCTTGCCCCTTATTCTTTATATCCTTTATACCTCCCAGTTATCCCACCCCCCAGGTACCTAGAACTTTATGAACAAATAAAACAGGTGAATACAGATAATATAATTTTTACACTCATATGGTTCCTATAGTGTAAAGGACTTGAAGTTTCTCCCATCTTCTTTTGAAGACTCTCATATGACTGGAAATACTAGACATGGTTTTCTCTACCCTTAGGTTATGGAGCAACTCATTCAGCCTTTCTGTATAGGAAGGCAGCAATGAGTCTTTTCAATGTTTCAAAAGAATTTTCTTAACAGAAGCCGCAATCATCATAATATGGTATTGACATTCCATTCTAGGGTAACTGGTAAAGTCATTCAAAATACATACCTCAGGGGTGAAATAGTCTTGAAGTCCCAATAGAGGATCAGCCCTTGTTCGTATCAGTTCCCACAATGGTGCAATCTTGGAACATTCCCAAAATAAATGGTATAAACTGCCCTCTTTCTGTCTGCACCTATTTCAAATTGGTGTTGCCACCCTGCCCATTTTGAATAGTCTATATGGTGTTAGGTATATGTTATTTAAAATTTGTAACTGCACTAGACACAATCTGTCCTGGGTAATGTACTTGTGGCAGTTTTCCCAGATTTGTGGCCACCTAGATTCAGAACTAGGGAATTTGTCAGTCCAGTATCTGGATGTGCCCTTAACCTGTGGGAAAACCAGATGGTAGAGCAGAGCATATATAGATGAAACTGCATGTGGAGCCAAGATTAAGTTTCTGCAGGTGCTCATCCAATCCCCCTGATTTGTATTCATACAGTTAGGTCTAAAGTAGGACACCAACATGTGTCAGAGTTGATAGGCCTTGAAGGCCCATTTAGAGGGTAGATCAAATCTAGTGAGAATTTCTTGTGTGGTCAACCAATCCAAACTGTGTGTATAGAATTGTCTGGTGAGACTTTCTTGGTTCAGTGGGATCCAATTATAGGGAATCATATGTCCCCCAGTTAGAAAATTAGGATTTTGAAAAATCAGCTGGTTTAGGTCCTGTGTATTAACATAATTCAAAGTGTTACATAATTGTGAATGAATACGAAGAAATTGAGCTAAGGGTGTGTGACGTAGGGAAGGAGGAAGCTTGTTAGGCTTAAGAAAGTACATTGAGAAGGGGTTCACACCCACAGAAGTGAACATTTCTTGCTCAATCCTTACCCATGTTGGTATATAGTCTCCCCATTCCGTTGAACCCACTGGAAATTGCCATTTCAGATATTTACTAAGGTGACTAGCCCAGTAGTATAATCAGAAATGTGGAAGATGTAGTCCTCCAAGTCTTTTAGGAGCGGATAATTTGTAAAAAGCTCTCTTCAGCATTTTTCCCTTCCAGATGAAGTTGGAAAGATGAGAGTGAATGTTTTTGAACCAGCTCTTGGGTAGTCATGAATTTAGCAAATTAAGGGGGTAGAAGAGGCCTGGGAGGACATTCATCTTGATTATGTTCACTCTGCCCCACAAGGTTAAAAGAAGGTCATTCCACCTTTTTAAGTCCTGCTGGATGTTGGTGCTTAAGCCATTTAAGTTCAGCTTGTACATACGAGTGGTATTGGTGGAGAAGTGCAAACCTAAATATTTAAGGGTCTTGGGGAACCAAGTGAGGCATAAATCTACAATATCCTGTTTCTGTACTTTATTATTTAATGAGAAAACAACTGTTTTGTCTATATTTAACTTATAATTCAAGAGTGCACTAAATTCTTGTATCAGCTTTGTAAGGCCCTTGATTGACGCAGTTGTGCTGGTAATGTGAAGTAATATGTCATCTGCACAGGCTGAAATTTTTTCCTCTTTAGATCCCAGTTGGATGCCCTTTATCTTTGGAGAAATTTGGATAGATCTTATTAAGGGTTCCCGATATAAATTGAATAGCAGCAGTGACAGGAGGCATCCCTGCCTCATGCCAGCCTGTAGGACAAAACTAGAGGATAAATACCCATTGCAGAATATTTGGGCTGTGGGATTGGAGTATAAGATTTGTATCTATGAGATAAATTTAGATGGGAAGCCGAATCTAGCGAGTGTTCTAAACAAGAACTGCCAGTCAACTGGATCAAACGTTTTTTCCACGTCTAGAGAGAGACCAGAGCCATGTCCTGCTGGGAGTCTCTGGAGATGGGACAATCTGTGGAGATGGTCTAACGATGGCCTGTCCTTCATGAAGCCAACTTGGTCTCTGCCAATCAAGGGAGGAAGGACTTTGTTCAAACTACAAGCCAATATTTTGACAAGGATCTTTATATCACAGTTAAGAAGGGATTTCAGGTGATAGCTCAATACCTTTGTCGGGTCTTTGTCTAGTTTGGGAAGGACCACTATAGTTGCTTTCAATAATCTACGACCAAAGTGTTCACCATTTAGCATGGAGGCATACATTTTTGTGAGCCATGGACCAAGCTGCTTGGCAAATACTTCATAAAAATTGGCTGAGTAGCCATCTGGGTCAGGTGAGCAACTGCTCAGCATGTTCTACAGTCAGTGTGGGGGAGGGGAATGTTATCTAGATATTGATCTATGACAGGCTGAGTTGGCCTATGTTGCTTTTGAGTGTATAAAGTTTTGTAATACTGCTCAAATTCTGCCATGATGTCCTTAGAATGTGTTATCATAGGACTTTGTGAATCAGGCTGCAGGGCTGCTATGCATTTTGATGCCTCTTCTTTTTTAAGTCTGAGGACCAGTAGCCTCCCAGCCTTCTCTCCATGTTCCATATATTTAGCTTTTGTTTTCAATATTGTCCACTCCGCTTTCTCCCGCAGTAACTTCGAATATTTATTTTTTAATTGTATTGGCATTATATTATCATTCTCTAACATTTGTTTGGACATATACTTCTCTCCTCTAATCTGGTTCTGGAGCATTTTTAGTTCTTTTTCCTCTTTCTGTTTTTTAAGTGATGCCAGTTTAATAAATTCGCCCCATATAAAGCACTTGTGAGCACTCCATTCTATGGATGGAGACTGTGTGGATCCCCAGTTATCCTTTTAAATTGTCCTATTGAGATATAAATGTTGTCTGTAATCTTTTTGTCTTTCAATAACTGAGTATTCAATTTCCATATTCTATCAGTACCCCAACTGAGGGACAGCAAGATTCGACAGGTTATTGAGCAGTGATCTTAGCCCACCTCTGAGTCTATTGAACTGTCCAGTAGACCATTAACCAGGGATTTTCTGATCCAGAAATAGTCTATTCTGGAAGCTGGCCCATGGATAGAGGAAAAAAGGTAAATTCCTTATCCTGTGGGTGTAGCAATCTCCAAGGGTCACATACATTCAAATGATCTGCTAGATCCCTGATAGCTCTCTGGGCTGGGGAAAGGCCCTTGGGGGGAGCACTCCCAGTTTTATCTAAAAGAGAATCAAAAGGTAAATTCCAATCCCCTCCCAAAATAATAGGGATATTAAGATAGGGAATCAACAAGGAGAGGAGTTCAATGAAAAAAGTGGGGGAGTCCAAATTTGGCCCATATATAGAACCGAATAATATTTCAAATGATTGCACCCTCCCTTTGACAAAAACATATCTACCTTGCTTGTCTGTGATGCACTTCTTACATATAAAAGGAAAATTTCTGGAGAAGAGTGTCGCTACCCCTCTCTTGTTTCTACTGTCGCCTGCAGAACAAACTTGTCCCACATGTTGTCTCCTCAGCAAGTTACTTTCAATTTCTAACAGATGAGTCTCTTGCAACATTACTATATCATAGTGTAAAGAACCTAAATGCTTTAGAATCTTCATCTGCTTCAGGGGGTGCCTCACCCCTTTAACATTCCATGAGCAATTGGGCCAGTATGTATATGTGTGTGGAACCCAGTGGGAGACAGAATGAAATCAGAAGCCAAACCTTTACCCTTCCATCCTATTTCCAGATGTAATAGGCACCCCCAGTCCCTCAATCTCCTTAGTAAACTAACCCATCTCACAACAGTACCCCGTTTTGGCCCCCTAAAATTTTCCTATAATCCCTCCATCCTCTGTGTCTCTCTATCCAAAATAGTTGGACCTACCACTTTAGTTGTATGTCTTAGATTGTAACCAACTAGCCTAACTCTACAAATGCTAGAACTACCCCTCAACAGCTGGCCTGTGGTGATCAACTTCCCGATGAGCCTCCACCCCCCCCTCACCCGACCACGTCATTTAACCTAATGAGAAGAGAAAGAAAAACCCGGGTTATTCAGCCTGCGATGTATACAAAATCCCCATACTTAACACTCAAGCAGTACACACCAGCAGTATCCCCCCTTACACTGGTAATTGTAGCAATTCCTACGAACCTTGAAAATACTATAAAGCATTTACCCCCCCACAACAGATACAGTAAAATAGGTTATAACTTCCTGACATCATTTATATGTACATCACCGATTTTGGGAAATCCGGACTTTTCTTTTCCCATCCTGAAGTTATGATAATGGATACATACTGTCCAGAGAGTTCAGACCTTCCATTATGATGAACCCTTGATCCAATCGGCCAAAGCACAGACCTGGGTGTAATGAAGCGACATGCAACTGCAATCTTTTTTAGTTCAGGCAAAAGGGTAATTATTCTCTGTATTTGCTTCTGGTCTAAACATTGGTGTTTTCTCATGAAGTTTAGTAGCCCAAATCAAAGATGGAATCAAATCTGCCACATCATTTATAAGTACATGGCCCAGACTTTATCCCTTGTCTTCTTGGAAGGTGCTCAGCAATCTGAAAACAAGACTGGACGATTCTGTTTACAAAATTCTAAAGCCGGTTCCACTTCCTCAAAAGATGACCAATTATCATCTAGTAGTATCTGCAGTTTAGCAGGATAGGACATATGAAATCGTATCCCAGAGGCAATGCACTTCGATACTATGGGATGAAAGGCAGCCCTGCAAGTACGCACCATGACTGGGAGATCCTGTGTGACACGTATTTTTTTCCACTCCCAGAGCACATCCTGGATTTCCTTTAATTTCAATAATACATGCTGTTTTTCCTGAAAGTTCAAGAAATGGAAAATGAGAGGTCTGGGCTGGGCACTTGAAGGTGGGATAGGGCAAAGTGTCTGCCGAGCCCTTTCAATAGTGCAGGAAGCACCATAAGGACTAGGTCCTACAACTTTCATGAAGAACCTCTGGATAAATAATATGGAGTCTGACCCTTCTTCCTTCTCAGGCAAATCTATTACCACAATGTTATTGTACCTACTTCTGCCCTCGAGGTCTTCTATCTTGGATTCCAATCATTTTAGTTTTGCCAGTTGACCATGATCAGGGAATCTGAGATAACCCAGGCCTCAGTGTCTGACACCTTCCTTACGACATCTTCCACTGTGTCTGATAATGCTCTCATGTCTGACATCAATGTGCAAACTTCTTCCTTAAACAGTTGAAATTCCATTAGAAATCTCTCTAAAGTCAGGGGCGTCAGGTCAGGGGTGGTATGAGATGATGCTGTAACAGTTGTAGTACGGCCTGTTGCTGGAGGTTGCGCTCGCGGCTTTTTCTGTGCTTTCTCGGACGTCACCGGCGGGGTATGTCATAGGCTGGCTAGCCTCATCTCTGCTTCCATTTCACTCCTTAGTTGGATTTGTGTGTTATAGTGAGGTTCCCCTCATAGATATTCCTTATCTTTTGTATTAAATCTCCACATATCAGTCATATTCTGGCGTTTCAGTGGTCGGGCGAGCGGAGCTCAGTTGGAGTGCATCTAATCAGTCTGCCGCATCACGTGAGTCCTAGGGTCAATGTATCTAACAACATTGGTTATATTATGATCTTTACCTTTAAAGTTACAGTGGCTTAAAATTCTACAGTTTACACAATTGTGAAATGTAATTTTAACATTTCCAAACATTTGGAGGAGGCTTATAGCTCAGTCATTTATTTTTATTGCAAGTCGCCCCCCTCCTCTGCCTGAACTCATGACCCCCACCTCGCTCACCCAGACTTACCTTCCCCTGCAGATACCCCATGGCTTACCCCCCAGGGCAGGGCCACTACACCAGGGGGACTTGTCAGAGACAGGACAAGGTGTTGGTGGGGGGTATCCACCAAAACTACCTCCCTGGTTTCCTCCAGGGCAGGGTTTGAGGCCAGCTGGAGCCACAGACACTGGAACTGGTCAGTGGAGGGAGAGCTGGAGGGAGTGATCAGGGCCAGGGATGGGCATCATTATGGGTGGCCTGTGATTTTGTTGTTTTTTCCTCTGGTGGTGGGACTGTGCAATGGTGTCTCGTGTCTGCCCCACCCCATACAGGTGATGGCACTGGCATGGAGGTAACCCAAGCCTCTGCCAGGGGCCTGTGTTGTGCCAAACACTCCAGCCCCTCTCCCGTGGAGAAGGAGAGCAGTCCCTGGGATGCTCAATCCTTCTCCCCAGGCTGGTCCTCCGACATCCTGAGTCTGTTCATGAACCCACATCATCGGTGTCACAGATGGGCACCCAGCATCTGCACACCAGCTACCTCAGTCATCTTTAAAGATGGAGATTTCAAACTTGATACACCTCTCTATGGACCTTGGGAAAGTCATCTTGTCAAATTTAGTACATGTTGGACAAACACTGTTTACATTACATGTAAAAAACTGAAATCACGTTTTTGGTGAAATTTCGTAAAATGTTCATGGAAATTTTGCAAAATGTTGTGGAAGCAAAATCATAATTTCACTGGAATTCTGCTGGCAGGTGATAAAGTTTGCACAGCCATACCCACAGCAATACAGAAACACCTCCAGAACTTTCTTTCATCAAGATGACTTCAGGATTCGCTGTTACTAGTGACCATATATTCAAAAGCCCCCTTCAAAGGAAAAACATATTACCATCTCATGTGGTAGCCTCATCTCTGCTTCCATTTCACTCCTCAGTTGGATTTGTGTGTTGTAGGGAGGTTCCCCTCATAGATATTACCTGTCTTATCAGTTCCCACCTTTTGTGTGTGTCCATACCCAGTTGAATTTTGCACAGAAACCCCGGTACCACTTCCCTCATCAACTTAAAGTTCACATTCCTGAAATTTAGCACCCTTGTGCCACCATCACATTCCTCACCCACTCCCCGTTTGTCAGTACGAGGTCAAGGGTGTTCCTTTCCCTAGTTGGTTCCTTGACCAACTGTACTAGAAAGCTTTCCTGGAAGGCTTCCAGCATTACCTGCTCCCTTCTGCTCTTTGTGGTAGGTGTGTCCCACTCCATCCCTGGCAGGTTGAAGTCCCCTGCTATCACCAGCCCCCCTTCCCACAGTTCCTCCTGATCTGTTCTGCCAGTACCCTGTCCATCCCTTCAGTTTGAGAGGTTGGCCTGTACACCACACCCAGTCTTAGTGATCTATTTTTGGGACCCTGTAGTTGCACCCACAGTGAAACATAGAAACATAGAATTTGACAGCAGATAAGGACTGCTTGGCCCACCCAGTCTGCCCATTTCCCTACCTAATGGATAAGCTGCAGATCCTAGTTAACCAGCAGCCTACTTATTCCTACCCCCACCCCCTAGAATTGCCTTATGACTGTCCCATGCATGCTTGAATTCCACCACTGTTTTGACTCCACAACCTCCTCCGGAAGGCCGCTCCATGCATCCACAACCTCTCTGTGAAAAATACTCCTTAAATTACCTCTGAGCCGCCCCTCTATCTTCAAATTGTGCCCTTGTTCTTGCACATCTCTTTTTGAAAGATGCTACCCTCTTGGACTTTGTTGATTCCCTTGAGGAATTTGAAAATTTCTATCATGTCCCCCCTCTCCCTCCTTTCCTTGAGGCTATACGTATTAAGCTCCTTAAGTCTCTCTTCATATGTCTTCTAGTGCAGACCCTGCACCATTTTAGTTGCCCTCCCCTGGACAGCTTCCATCCTGTCTATGTCTTTGCAGAGATTGGGTCTCCAGAACTGCATGCAGTACTCCAGATGGGGTCTCACCAGCTGTCTGTATAGAGGGATAATAACTTCCTGTTTTCTACTGTTGATGCCTCTCCCTATGCATTCCAGTATCCCCCCAGCCCTCCTTGCTGCCCTCTCACATTGCTTGCCCACCTTTAGGTCATCTGATATGACTACCCCCAGGTCCCTTTCCATTTTTTCTGTTGTTAGTATCTCACCCCCCATTGTGTACTCTTCCCCTGGGTTTTTGTTTCCCAGGTGCATTACCTTGCACTTCTTAGCATTAACTCTAAGCTGCCATACATCTGACCATTCCTCTAACCTTGCCAAGTCCCTTCTCATCCTTTCCACCCCACCTTGTGCATCAACTCTGTTGCAGATCTTTGTGTCATCTGCAAAGAGACATACTTTTCCTTCCAGTCCCTCTGCAATGTTGCTTATAAAGACATTGAAGGGACCAAGTCTAATACTGAACCCTCGAGTACCCCACATAACCCCCCTTTCTTCAGAGTGGACTCCATTTACTATTACTCTCTGTGTTCTATTCTCCAGCCAATTCTTTACCCAGGCTGTCATATTGGGACCCACTGCCAGGCTGGCTAACTTGTATATTAATCTTTTGTGTGGGACTGTGTCAAACGCCTTGCTAAAGTCTAGGTAGGCCATGTCCACAGCCCCTCCCTGATCTACTACTTTGGTCTCCCAGTGCTTCTGTATCTCTCTCTTGTCTCCTTCCTCCCTTACACATTTTAATCCCTCCTATACGTACAGTGCCACCACCTCCCTCATTCCCATTTTTCCTATCCTTCCAGTGTAATCTGTACCCCAGAACTGTCATGTTCCAGTCATGGATTTGGGTGGCCCTAGTCTCAGTTATAGCCACCAAGTCCATGCCCCCCTCCTCCAAGATAGCATGCAGTTCCACTCCCTTATTCCCCAGACTCCTAGCATTTAGTGTTACCACCATCCAACTCTTGTCTTTACCCTCCACCCCACCTCTCTCCCCCTTATGTCCGCTCCCTTAGTAGTTGCCTTCCTCCTTACCTTGCTATCATGTGGGGGGTAAACCCATTTGGCTTCACATCACTAGACCTCTGAACACCACTATCCCACCTGCTACCCCCCTCTCCTACTTTAAATGCTCCTCAATATGCTTCCCTATCCTAGCCTTCAGTAAATGTTTTCCTTCCTCATTCAGGTGCAGTCTATCTTTTGCATGCAGACTACTGTTCTCCCCGGCCCCCCCCCCACCCTCCTACTAGTCCATGCTCCTTTCCAGACACCAGGCCCCCAACCATTCATTAAACTCTTGAATTCTCCCTGTTCTTGTCATGCTTGCCCTGGGAAAGGGAAGTACCTCCAAAAAGGTAACAGATCTGCCCACTCCCTCACACAGAGGTCCCAGTTCCTCAGACCTCCTCTTAACCTCCCCTATTGACCTATCAGCCAGGTCATTAGTTCCCAGGTGTATTATTAGGTGAGGCATTTCCCTTACCCTGCTTGCATACCTTAGCATGGATTGCCCCACTTTTTCTGCCTTTATTCCTGGCATGGATTCCACCCAAATTCTATTGTGCCTCTCCCCTTTGCTTCCTCACCTGACCTGTCTTAGAATTGAGTCCCCAAAGACCAAGACACCTTCCTTCTTCCCCTCCCCATCCTCCTCCTTCTCTACTCCTTCTTCCTTCTGCACAATGTTCCCTCCTATTTTCTCTTTTTCTCCCCCTGTGTTCTCCACAGTACTTAACCCCTTTTGCCCCAGTTCACCTATTTCTCTGTCTCCATCCTCAATCGTTTTGTTCCTTGTACTCATGGACTGTGCATCGAGAAAATATTTGTACCCATGGACTGCACATTGAGAAAATATTTCTCCTCAACAGGGATTCCAGGTCCGTATGACAGTGTGTGTAAAAATCTCAGATGTGATTTGGCCAGTGCTGCTGGGAAGAGTGATGCCTCTCACAAAAAATATCAGACAAACTATAAGCCTGAATCCTTCATGTCTATCACTGCATGTTGGGCATGTTTTGTTGATAATTATTGTGAGGTCTGTGACACACAATTTGCTGTTCTAAGGTTTCCTTTTCCATCTGAACACAACTCATACTAGATAAACAAGAAGCTCAAACAACCAGTATAGCAATGGCTCACATCGCAGGCATGTTCAATTGGCTTTATAGCTTCAGATAATGGGTCAAACATAAGGAAGGGATTGGAAGAGGGGGGCTTTGTTCACATCTGCTGCTTTGCAAAGAACCTGAATTAAATAGTTCACAGTTTTTTTGATCAGGACAATGACATTAAGGCTGTCGTTGACACGGCTAAAAGAATCTGCATGCATTTCAATCACTCAAGCAAAGCTCATCACGTATTTGAAAAAATACAGGAAGACCACAAATAATCAATGCACAGACTGATCTAAGACATTTTCATTACTGTAAATGAAAGTTTACCCTTCTTATGTTCAAAAGGCTGCAAGAACAAAAGAAAGCTGTCAGACAGGACACCTTGGAAAATAAAATTGGTGATTCAGATATTTATATCACTCCACCAGCATGGGCCATGCTGGAGTTTGTTATTTCATTTCTCCAGCCATTTGAGAAAAAGTAACATTTTACTGATAACACTTTGTTTCCTTACTGACACTGTAACTGCATTGCAATGGCAAAGTAGTTTGTTTTTTTTGTCAACTTTCTTTGTCAGATGATCACTGTCCCTTCAACCTCTGTCCAGTAGAACACTTGGATTGACCATATCCCACCCAGCCTGAGGTCCTCCTGTCTGGTTCTTCGCAGCCAGCACTCTCCCCCAGTTGCGCTGACTGCCCCACTCCTGGATCTGATCCCCCCAGGGTGGGACTGCCTTTAACCCCTCCAGTGCTCTATCTAGAATCTAGAAGGGCAACTGGGGAGTGGTGGAGAGTCAGAGACCAGTCAGGTCAGACCTGGCAGAGGGCAGAGGGTTGTTCACTGGCCCCACCTTCACCTGTCTGCATGCTGAGGTATTTTCTTTGTTGCAGTCCTGGAGGTACAGATGTGCAATGATGTCCAGTACATGATGGGCACAATCCCGCACCTGCTTGCAGGTTGTCCACCATCACCTCCATACCCTGCACATGGCTCCTGCAAGTTGTGATACCCACCGTCTCCACTGGGAGTCATGGAACAGTGCAAAGTCCAACCCACCCACCCACCCAGGAGAGCAGTCCTCCAGACAATCAAACCTCTCCTGCCCATGCTGACCCCTGCCAACTGAAGCTTATTCCCAAACCAGGGTCAACAGTGTGGCACAAGGTGTGGTGTCCAGCAACTCAACCCTCAGTGCCACCGGGCCAGAAATTGCAATGCAGTTACATGCAACAAATGTGTAACTACAGTGTAAATATCCCTGTTGCATGTCATGACTGATTACCTACCCCATTATTACTGAAGAGGTGAGTGCAAACACAGCAACTCTATATCAAATCATATTGTTAATAAAAATGTCAAAATACCTATTGGATCTCATTAGGGACAGTTTAGAGAATGCAGGCAAATAAATCCTACATGCTGCCCCTGCTAACACAAATAGGTTACCCACCAGAATACAAAAACATCTGACCAAGTATATGATCAAAACATTGATGAAGATGAAAAACATAACATGCTTCAGTCTGACCACTATATTAAGTCAACAATCTGGACCAATGATAGAAATCAAAGCAGCAACTGAATGATGATGACCCTTCTTTTGAGATAAACAGACAAGAAATAATTTATGAAGTGCATGCTATTATGGAACAGAGTACAGCATCAGATTCAGAATAGTCTGCTTCACAACACAACACCACATCAGGTGGCTCCTCCTCTGGTGTTCTAGTAGTTTTTTACTCTCATTCCTCTTCTTTGGCTACTGTGACAGAGTCTTTTTCTTCACTACCATCAAAAAAAAGCAGTGTCCTACTATTGCATTGTTTAGCTTTAGATGTCTGGAGTCACTTGTAAGATGTCATTGTAACGTCTTCATCCTCTTCCTCTAATGCAGCCTCAGCACCGGTCATTGTTGAGATGTTCCTGGCAGAGCCCAATACTGATTGAATAGCTGATTCTTTGAAATACTGGAAATCCAAATAAAATATGTCACCTGCTTAAGTACAAATTGCAATGAAGTACATTAATTGCCTCTGACTAGTGTCTCTTCTTAGCACTTGTTTAGTTCAGCTGATAATGCTATTATTGACACAAAATCCTGTTTGTCACCAGGACATGGTGAGCGTTTAACATTTTTGAGAGTCAACATTCATCACTTCAATATCAAATATGATACCAGAATGAATATAAAAACATAAACACTCTGAAGCTGTCTCCATAAAACAGTTTCTCCCATTGTGCCTGTAGTAAATATTTTGTGAACAAGGCCTTTATTTACTGAATGAGGCATGACAGTGGCACGTTTGCAATAAGTCAAGTCCGAATTACTTGAACTGATGTAATGGACACATTGAGCATAGAAAAACAAAATGCAGTAATGTCAGTGGGTCCAGAGTCCAAAGTATATATTTTTTCTTCACAACACAGCACAGCATCAGGCATCCCCCCCTCCAGTGTTTCAGTATTTATCCATATGCTTTCTCTTTGGACACTGCAGCAGGATCATTTTTTTTTCTAGAATTACATCAACACAATGAGCCTAAGAAAAAAACATAACATCAGTGGGTTCAGTGTACAAGGTATTTTTCTTCCAAAAGCAGCTGCAGTTCATGCCCCAAACATTGTATGTACTGAATCTAATTTGGTGGCAGGGTACAATTTACTTCTACTAAAACTAATACTAGTCAGCAACTGCCTAAAATATTATTTTACCACCTGGTATGATGAAAATACTAAATAGTTACTAGTTGTTACAGTAGATGACTTAACTGAATGTCTTACTTTGGATTAATATTCACATCCTTACAAATTTGGCTGTGCTTACTTTGCAGAGAAACATGTTAGTATTCATTCATTCATTGGCTTGTAGTGTGATGTGAAACTACATCTCAGTCCAGTGACTGACTGAGCTGAGATTACTTTTTATAGTACTTGGTAGCAATTATTTTGTGAAACTAGAAATGTTGTATTATGTGTGTCATCTGGTGCACAGCACACTACAAATATTAATTGCACTTAACTGATGTGATAGGGAGATAGACAGCATGATAGCTTTCGTTTCTTCTTTCAAAGATGTTGATTATTAGAGCTAGATAACAGTACCACCTCTTTGACCAGGTACAGTACTATAGTACATCAGGACATGCAGTGTAGATGTATCACATGGGTAGGGTGATTGGGCTCTTACTGCTGCTCATTTGATGATTCTTTTATACCTGTTTTTTTGTCCGATCTCTGGAACAGAAAACCACTAAAGACCACCCCATGACCAGGTATGCTGCAGAGAAAAACTGTCAGCAAGGTCAGAAACTCGAGTCTGCCACCACCAAACCACAACTACTGACCACATCATAGTGTCATGAATGCTGAATTTATTTCAAAAATACATAATGGTGTGCAAAATGTCTCTTTCCAAGGGATTTTCACCAGGGCCCCACAAAACTCTTACTAGTTTTGCTCACAGCATCATCAGGGACTATGAATATAAATGAGTATAAATTCAGCATTCATGACACTTTGATGTTGTCAGTAGTTGTGATTTAGTGGTAGTGCCTTCTCTGGAACAGCCAGCAAAAAGAATAACAGACTTAATACAATGGTATTGGTAGGTACTTGCATCTCTCTTTCTTTTTGCAATTAAGTAAACTTTATTAGAAATGGATAAGAATCCACAAAGTATATTACAGTTGAATATGACACATCATAGAGGTACAGAACCCCCCTCCCCCACAAAAACAGCTGTCTGAACACATCGGGATCCATAGACTTCAATATCTTACATCTAACAAAAAATAAATAAAAGGGAAAAGGAAAATCAAAAAAGTCCCAGGTTAACCCCTAAATCACTCTCCCCCCCATCCAGCTAACCACCCACCCAGGTTGGTAGGAATTTTATTTACTATGAGGGCGAATATCAAATGACAAATAGAAAAGGAGACTTGGCTGAAAAGTGGAACTCACTCTCCATATTCCTGTCTTGAGGAGAGGAAGTTAGATATTGGAAATTTTTATAAAATGGAGTCCATATCTCCTGAAAATTCTGCAAAGTATGACTAAAGAAGGTTACTGCCTTTGCAGCATTTAGAGCTATGTATAGCTCTTGAACCCACTCTTTGATGGTAGGTAATGACTCCTGTGCCCAATGTCTCATTATAAGAAGTTTGGTAAGCACCACAAAAATTGCCATTTGTGATCTCTCCAATTTGGAATCAATATCTGTAAAATTACCCAAAATACAAATTTCTAGAATAAAATAGGTACCATGGACAAACAAGGGGGATACCAGGTTTTCAACTTTGGACCACAAGTCTTGCACCAGAGGGCATGTCCACATCATACGAAAAAGAGTGGCCTCTTCCTGAAAGCACCTTTGGCATCTAGAGTCAGCAGCCTTACCCATGGGAAATAACCTATATGGTTGCATCTCTCTTTCTTTCTCTGTACCAAATCATCAGACTCTTTTGTCTCATGGATTAAAAAAAGGAGTTTGAAACTACTCTGAAAACTTTACACTGTACAGTACTTTGATTTAAATGGAGTAAGCTCTATCTCTCTCTCTCTCTCTCTCTCTCTCTCTCTTTTTCACTCTGCCCTCTCTCTCTTCCAACACTCACAAGGACCCAGGCAGGTGTGCCTCCAAGAGAGGCCATGACAGAGCTACGGTATGCTATATCATGCATTGTAATTGTCCTTCTCCCTATTTCCAGAGGGTGCCCACTGCCTGGCATGTCTGTCTCCCACATTAGTGGTTTCACTTTCTTTTTCATACAAATAATAAGTTTAAAGTATTTCCTTTGGCCCTCTGTGTCAAATGCTAACAAGTCTGCTAAAGAATTACAGCAAACATCCCCTTGTTTGTGCCCCTTCCCCACAACTGGGCCTTAGGCAAGTAGGGATCCACCCATTGAGTGTGAATTAGCCCTGGCACTACCCCAAGGGGAAGGAATCACTGGGGGCTGCTCACAAGGTGGGAGGCATCTGGAGGAGGTGAAGTGTGAAGGGTCAAAAAGAGTTGAAGCCAGCAGCTCCTCATCAGTTTCTTCACCCTGTTAAGGTTGACCACTACTTCAAAGGATAACAATATTCCACAGATGCAGAACTGGTCAGGAAAGCAGCCATGAGCCCCTCCTGCTAAAGTGCCCAAGAAACCCCAAGAAGGTCCATCAACAGATTTGTGGATGTTAGTATATGAACATGCACTCAGTAGTCATCTGCCCAAGTGAGCAAGAAGACACCAAAGAATTGCAGGTAACAACTCTGCATATGAAAATGAAAAATCATAATGAACAAATGTTTTAACTAAAAACAATGCTTTTAACTTATTTATAGTTTTTAATTCAACACTGCATACTAAGGTGTAGATTAAGCATTCACATAAGTAGAAACACATTATTTTTGGTAATGGTTGCACATATTATTATAACTGCATGGTATAAAATAATAAAAAAATAAAAAATGTGTTTTAAAATATAAAAAATACTGATTCAATAGAAGTGCATTTTTTATTTATATATGAAGGAGATAGGAATTAGCACAAAGGTTTGCTTATCTTGCACAGTTACTATTAGATAAAAGAATGGCTGTATGAGAAGTGAGGTAAAAGTTATCAGTTGCTATATTAACCGAGCAGTACAAAAAAGCAACCAGCCCACTATAATCTCAGCTCTGATTATGGTGCTGTGAGCTCCAAAATGTAAGCTTAGAGGACATTGCTTTGATCCAGAGGAGGAACTGTCATAAAACTGTTTGTACCAGGAGTGGCACACTGACAGCTTTTGACCTGCTGGATACCCAAGAGTTGAAATCCACTGAAGTGCTTATCCTCAAGTGCCAAAAAACAAGATACAAAATGGATACAAAGGACTAAACACAATGTTCAGATGGAGACAAGCACTAAGTGGAAAGTGCCTGAGAAAAGAAAGGTAAACCGTATTGAGGAATTAAGCAATTGAACCACAAAGCAAATGGGACATCCAGGAGAACCGAATAACATGAGTTATTACTATTTATGAAACCAGGACACTCTTTGCAACTAAAAATAGGCACACTAATCTGTGCCATAGTAGAAGCTGCTATTTTTTCACTGCCATTATTAAATTAAAAAGAGGTTATAACCTGTAAAAGTGGGTAGTACAACTTTTTAAGTGCTGGTAAAATCGTTTCATCAGAAACATTGTTGCAATTTTAAAATACCCTATTACTTCAGCATTACTACCTTTCTCCACTTCTAAAAGGAAGGAGTTTTTGAGCACAACCACCAAATCTTACACTTAAGGTCCGACAACAGATTTGTGGATGTGAGTACATGGATATGTTCTCACTGGTCAGCTGCGCAAGTGAGCAAGAAGATACCAAAGACAAAAAAAGAAGAGCAGGACAAAAAGAAGTAAGATAGAAAGGTAGAACATGCATTTGACAATTGGCTGGGAGGTTTTATAGTCTTTACCAGTACCATTGGCCAGACAGTCCCTCAAAAAGATGTTGACTTGCCCAGCTACCTGAACAGGATTATACTACTCCACAGGTGTGAAAGAGGCAAGGCAAGGTAAAGTTTATTTCTTCGGTGCCCATTCCCATAGGCTGTAGATGCCTTACATAAAATTGTAAAAGGGAGTTAAAACATACAACAAATGCACATAAAACACAGTACACACTAAAACAACTACAAGAGCATTACTTAATACAGATCAGCAGTCTTTATCTCATATTTAAATAACTATGTCTGGGAATGCCAATGAAAAGAGATGTGTCTTAAGGCAGCCCTTAAACACCTCGACTGAAGGGGTCTCTCTGATTTTTTTTTTCAAACTTTATTTATTGTAGGCCAGTACACTGGTATACTTCATAGGGGTAGGCAAGATTTATGTTCTTACTTATTACAAAGAATAAAAAGAAGACTTCATGTTTTCCTTAATGTACAATGAAAAACAAACATCCCTTAAACCTTTCTTCTATTAGACCCGACCAATTATATACGTATAGTCTATGTCGAATTATTTAAAATAAAAACATGTAATCAACTGGGTTTACCTTATCCCCGTGGTACCAGGTCTGTTCTAGTACCTTTCCCAAGGATGAATTTAAATATAATAAAACTGTTTAAGTAATAAAAGAAGAGTCTGAAAACTACAATCTAGAAACAGGAATGTGTGCATATATCAGCAGGCATTCATCCCTTATAGGATTTAACTTTATCTATAATTAAAGACAAAATAATATAGATTCAGCATGTCAAGAGGACAAACATGCAGCTAACAAATAGTCGAATAGTTAGGGGGAATGCCTCGGGATACCTTGATATTGCCATCTTAAATTGCGGGAAACCAACCCTGGGAGATAGCATGTTCTAGGGGTTCCCTTATTTTATTATATTTTTCCATCCTGCCTATCACCCTATTTTGGGTGTGCTCTAGTTTCATACAATATAAAAGGCTGTTTGCCCATTCCGTTACTGTAGGGGATACATCCTGGTCCCAATGGCGGACAATTGTCTGTTTCCCTATCGCCATACCCAAGGTCCATAGGGGATGATCCAGGACCTTGCCCTTCTGGGATCTTCTGGGAAGACCCAAAATTACTTCACAGATACCCACCAATTGTGAAACTTGCATAGTACTTTGCATAATGGATACCACTCCTCTCCAAAAGATTTGTAAGACTGGGCAATCCCATAATAAATGAATGAAGCTTCCCTCTCCCACTTTACACTTTGGGCATTTCTCTGAATGTTCAGGATCAATTTTATTGATGAGAACCTGGGTGAAGTATATTCTATGTAATATATTATAATGGATAGCCCGTATTCTATTGTTACTAGAACAATGCATGCCCCTTTCCAGTACCATCCTCCAGTCTCCCAGTGATAGTGCTTCCTCCCCCAGGTCTTTGTCCCACTTATGTTTCAAGCCCATTCCCATATCAGGTAGGGCATTTGTAAGAGATCTATAACTTGCTTTCATAACCCTCAGCTTTATTACAGACATTGCCTGTCGTAGAAGCTCCTCCAAAGGAGAATGGTGTAGTAATCTACTTGGGTCCCAGGACTGCAATCGACTACAAATCTGAAGGTAAATGAAAAAACTTTCAGGGAGCAAACCATATCTTTTCACCAATTCAGGATATGGAAGTAAATTTTCCCCCTCATATAATTGCTCCATACATCCAAGGCCTTTCCCCTCCCATTTATCAAAAACCCATCTCTCCAAGTCCTGAATTTTGTCCTCTTCCTACAAGCACCCCCAATACTAGAATCAGGGGAAAGGTCAGTAAGATAGTTCATGATCTCATGGGCCACCAGCTAAATCCTCATCGAGGTTCTAGAAAAGGGGTTTTTACTCTTTTGTGGAGACTTACCATTCAGCAGAGAGGCAAAAGTAGCTGAAGTTAAACTCGGGGAACCACCCTCATTCTCCACCTTCACCCAGGCCCGTACCCCTCCTTCATTCATAAAAATATTCTTTAGGGCTGAAATTTGAGCTGAGAAGTAATATAAGGACATATTTGGAAGGCCTAGTCCTCCTTCTGATACCGATTTCCAGAGAAATTCCTGTTCAATTCGAGGTCTCCATGAACCCCGGAGGAGAGCTCCTATTGCTCCCTTAAAGATTTAAAATAGTATTTAAAAATCCAAATTGGGAGAGATTGAAAAAGGTAAAGCCACTGGGGTAAAATAAGCATTTTAGCAAGATTAACCTTGCCTATAAGGGTCAACGGGAAACCTTTCCATCTGTCACACAGATCTTTAATCTTTTTTAACAATGGGAGATAGTTTAAATGGACAAGAGATGTTAATTTACTGGGGATAACTACCCTGAGATATTTTAAATGTGGAGCTGGGTTAATCTTATAATTCTGAATCAGTATATTTTGTTTTATTTTCCCCAATGGGAGCCATTCACACTTGGACCAATTTATTTTATGCCCCGAAATAGGGCCATACTCTGCAAACAGTCCAGTCAGTGCTGGAATAGTTGTCTTTGGATCTTTTATAAATAATAGGACATCAGCGAAAAGAGAGATTCTATGATCCTCACCTCCCACCTCACCCCCCCCCCGATATCAGGGTGCTGCCTAATGGCTGAAGCCAAGACCTCCATAGTTAAGACATATAGTAATGGGGATAAGGGACATCCCTGCCTAGTCCCCCTGGTGAGTGGAAAGGGTGGGGACATAGTCTCACTGGTGTATATTTGGGCTCTAG
This sequence comes from Neoceratodus forsteri, assembly GCA_016271365.2. Taxonomy (NCBI): domain Eukaryota; kingdom Metazoa; phylum Chordata; order Ceratodontiformes; family Ceratodontidae; genus Neoceratodus; species Neoceratodus forsteri. Next base: position 807,709,558 of record CM028130.1, on the reverse strand, counting down.
GAGTGGAATAGAGCAGTTTAATCCAATTCGTAATTACTGGACCGAAACAGAATTTGTTTAAAGTACTGAAGATAAATTTCCATTCCACACTATCAAATGCCTTTTTGGCATCGAGGGCCAAAAGGCCTCTACCTGGATCCCCCTTCCCACCTGACCACTTTTGAATTATGTTTAAAGTTCGTCTCAAATTGTGTTTAGCTTGTTGCCCCTTAACAAAGCCACACTGGTCTTGATGTACCAATAAAGGTAAAACCTTTCTATGTGGGTGGCAATAATTTTTGCTATGATTTTATAATCCACATTTAATAAGGAAATCGGTCTGTAAAACCCACAATTTGTTGGATCCTTACCCGGTTTAGGGAGAACAATGATAGTGGCCATTTGGAGGGACGGAGGTAGCACACCCTTGCTCATGTCTTCTCTAATCATTTCACTAAATAGCTGGTGAAGTTCCTCCCAGAACAACTTGAAAAATTCCATGGGCAACCCCTCTGGTCCAGGGGCCTTCCCTAGGTTCAAATTCCATATGGCTTCCTTTATTTCTTGGGTAGAGAGGGGGTCTATTAATTTGTTTCCTTATTATATCACAATCGAGGGTAACTGAATATTTTGCATAAATATTGTGGGGTCAGCCCCATCTGGAGCTTCTGAGGTATATAGGGCCTTATAGAAGGATTGAAACTCCTCATTAATCCATTGTGAATCTGACACTGTTGTTCCATCACTAGTTTCAATTGAAACTATAGTTCTATCAGCCTGCTTCATTCTGATTCTCCAGGCTAACCACTTCCCAGTGGAATCTCCTTCAAAATATGATCTTGCCCCTGCCTTCATAATGTCTCTTTCTGTCTTTTTGTTCATCACTTGAGCCCATTGCCCCCTTAGTCTGTTGAGTTCTGGCACTTTATGGCGGGCATTAGTTTGCATAATTTCACGTTGTAATTGTAAAGTATGGTCCTCAAGCTCCCTTTCTTTTTTCAGAACCTCTTTATTAAGATTAGCTACAAATGAAATTGATTCCCCCCTAATTACGGCATTAAGGGCTTCCAAAGTTGTAGCCGCTGACGTATAACTAATTTTCTTATGGGACCTAAAGTCCTTTATTGCCCGATGAATGTGAGATCTATAGGCTAAAGAATTTAGTAAGGTAGGGTCCATCCTCCATTGTTTGAATGGACGACTGTTCCCTAATTTAGGGAGGTCAATGGACAAAGGTGCATGGTCCGACACAGAAATAGGACCATAATGTGGGGACTTCAAACCTCTCAGAAATTTAGGTGAAACCAAAAAATAGTCCAGCCTAGTAAAACATCTGTGTGGTGCGGAGTAGTAAGAGTATTCTCTTTTAACTGGGTTAAAGTGTCCCCAAATCTCTGTTAATGCCCTGTCCTTTGCCAAATCTCTTATAGCCAAAGTACTTCTAGGCGGGTGTTTACAGTGAGTATGCAAAGTGTCTAACGTTTGGTCCCAATATGTATTAAAATCCCCCCCGCAATTAAATTATCAGGATAGGGAGCTAAGGTTATTGCTAAATGATTAAAAAAAACAGGTCATCTATATTTGGACCATAAATTGACATCAGGGTATATCTGGCGCCCTCAATACTGACATTGGCCAGAACATATCTCCCCTGAGGGTCAGATTTAATGTCATGTAGTTCTATACTTAGCTGGGTGGAGAACCATATCGCCACCCTCGAGCCTTGGATGTAAAAGGGGCAGTCAGCAGTAGGCCCCCTTGCCTTCTCCAAACTCTGAACCTCCTCCTTGCATAAGTGAATCTCCTGCATAAACAATACATCCCCCTGTTGTTTTTTAAAATAGGACCATATCTTTTTCCTCTTGACCACCACATTTATACCTCGCACATTCCACGACATAAATTTTAACAATGACATTTTATAGATTTAACAATTATGTTACACAGAAAATCAGCCCCCACACTCTTAAGCCAGTGCACCAACCTTACTTTTTCCCCTTTTTTCCCAATGTTTGAGCTTATCCCCTACCCCATCCCCGTTCCATAACAAACCCAACTGACAAGCTAGAACTACTCTCTACTCCCAACACCCCTCCCTGTATAATCCCCATCTTAAACTTATTAAACACTAAAGTCCACTACTTTTCGTGGATGTAGTGGGTTGGAGCCACCACACCCTCCATGCGCAAAATTAAATGAAGAATTTTCCCATATTGCTTTAGTCCCAGGGGGAGGCCAGAGGAAAACTCCTCCTCTGAGGTGGGGAGGATACCATCTACAGCAGATCCTTCCTTATTTAACATTCTCGGAAGAACCGATTGTAGGAAAAAAAATTTTTCGGAAGCCCTTGGAGGGAGACAGGAGATGTGAACCCCCCAGAGTGGGGGCTCAGCTTTTTCCCAAAATCCCATTATATGCTGGTACAGACTAAACCATATAGAGCCTTCTCCCCCATGCAATCAAGGGCTGGTAAACGTAAAACTTCAATGATCTCTCCTTTTATCTGGACCACAAAATTAAGAAGGTAAAATGTAAAAAAGTTCAGAATCCCCGCCCCCAGCCCCCCCAACACAGACAATGTACTTCCTCATTGTGAACTAAATATGTAATTTTATAAACTAATACCTCTGTATTTTAATCTTATGGTGTCCTTTTTCCCTCAGGTTAACTGAAAGGTAATTTAATGGCAGTCTAAATATGGATGTCTGCTGCCCTCTTCTGGAGTAACCTTGCAATCTGGGCGAGGAGCTCAACAGTCGGCCAGAACGCACCTCAGATAATTGGGGCCGGGGACTCAGAGACCCAGCCCTTATAGGCTGGAAAATAATCCATTGTGGGCCCCATTGACAACCCTCTGCCCGATGAGGAGCGTGGCACCCCCGCTGACTAACACCTGGAACCCTTCTCTCCCCTGTAACTCACAAAGATAGTAATAAATTTGGACCTTGTACTGTTCAGAAACTCAAGCCGTTAACACCTTGACTATTAACCAAATAAACAATTGAAAAGTACTTTAAGTCCATTAAATTAGGTCTTCATCTTTCTTCTCTTTGGGCTTCTACCAGATTTCCCTGACGATGGATCAGTTCCTACTCCACATAGCGCATAGCCACGTCTGGGTCAATAAATTATCTACTTTCTCTGTTCTGGGGTCTTATCACCATGCGAGCAGGGTATAGGAGTGAAAATTGACAGTTTAGCTCATGCAATTTGTGCCTGACTGGTGTGAAGGCCTGCCGTTTCCCCTGGAGCCGCCTTGAAAAGTCCGGAAAAATGCTCACTGCTTGACCTTGCTCCGAATGAGGCCCATCTCTCGGGCCTTCTCCAGCACCCTTTGCCTATCTGGGAATCTGAGGAATTTTACAATTAGGTGCCGAGGGCGCTCATTAGGATTGGGTTTCTGACCTGGGGATCAATGAGCTTTCTGAATCTTTTTTTTTTTTTTATAATTTAAAATTTATTGAAAGTTTCACAATATACAATGGACGGGGTCAAAACATCCAAAGCATTAAGCATATGACAAAACAGGTTGACTGACCCCATCCCCCTTCCTCCCTGACACCCCACCCCAAAAAAACCCCATCCACACAGTCCCAAAGGCATGACAGTCCATGACATCTGCAAGATTAGAAATTAAATATTAAAAATTAGATGGTATATAATGTATGAAGCAAGGCCCAGATCCGTTCGTATTTGGACTTGTTATTATTGATACTCAAAATAGTCTTCTCCACTCGAAGATTAAATAATGCTTGTTTAGCCATTCAGAGTAAGAGGTGACCTCAGAACTCCTCCAATACTTAAGCACCATTTTTTTAACAGACATAGAAATCAAAGCAATATGAAACTTACGCTTATTAACAGAAATCTGAGAATAATCCCCGAAAATACAAACCTCAGGGATGAACAAGTCCCTCAGCCCAAGGAGTGGGTCAACCTTGTCCCTTATAGCCTCCCAAAGGGGTGATATCTTAGGATATTCCCAGAAAATGTGGAGTAGGGAACCTTCTGCTTGAGCACACCTAGTACAAACATTAGGGAAGTTATTCCCCATTTAGCCAGTTTCTGAGGATAATAGTAGAGATTATGGAGAATGCGAAACTGCATTAACCATAACCTATCTTGTGTTACAAAATGATGGCAGTTATTCCATATAGTCGTCCAGTCCCTATCCCAGCGTGGGAAGAGGACAGATCAAAACTCTGTAGGGCCAAACGGCACAGGGAAACACCAATCATACAAAATATTGTACAATTTGGAGATACTCCGGGGGAGTTAACTAATGGGACCAGTTCAGTGAGGAAGGCGAAATTATAAGATAAAGGAGTATCCTCCCCAAACTTTTTAATGAGGAGGTGTCTAAGCTGAAGTACCTTGAAACAGTCACTTTCTTTAAGGCTGAATTTCACCACTATATCCTCAGCAGATAACCAGGTACCATCCTCTTTAAGAAATAAGTAAACCCTACCATCACCTAAACTAGGTAACCATCTGGGGGACAACATTTTGTTACCTATTTTAAAGGCAGGAGAATTCCAAATCGACTGCTCTACATCTAACCAATTTTTATATTTTAGGAATCTACACAACTGTGAGTGAATCCTCATAGAGATTCCAATTGTGGTGCCTTTTAACTCCTTGGGTATAGAGGCATTATTGAGGAATAATAATGCAGAAGGGGCTATATTAACAGAAAGGATCATTTCCCTCTCTATTTTGAGCCATGCGGGCAAATAACCCGAGGGATTAAAAACCATCCACCTTAGGTATTTGGCTGCACTACAGGCCCAGTAGTACATACACATGTATGGAAGTCATAAACCACCCTTACAATTGGGTGCCACAAGCTTATAAAAAGCTAATCTAGGTTTCTTTTTAGACCAGATGAAATCACTAATCAGACTCTGGGCCTTTTTAAGCCAGCCACTTGGCAGACAAATGTCGAGTAGCTGGAGGGGGTATTAGAGACGCGGGAGAACATTCATCTTAACCAGGCTAACTCTTCCCCAAAAAGAGATAGGTAGAGCCAACCATCTAGCCAAATCTAGAGCCACTGTGGACAGTAGAGCCTCCAAGTTGTGTTTAAGGGTACTCTGCAGATCCCTAGTTAACACTATGCCCAAATACCGCAACATGTCTTTAGACCAGACTAAACCCAGGTCAGTAATATCATTCTTAAAAACTTTGTGATTTAGGGGAAACACAATCGACTTCCCTACATTTAATTTGTAATTGGATAGTTTACTGAATTGCTCAATTATATCCAACATGGCAGGAATAGATGTCTCTGGATAAGAAAGGTGCAAAAGCAGTCATCCGCATATACAGCAACTTTAAGCTCAGTACCGAGGAGGGTGTTCCCCATGACCTTCAAACATGATATTAGTTTACGGATTAACAGCTCCAGGTAGAGATTGAAAAGTAGAGGAGAAAGAGAACAACCCTGCCTGGTTCCAGAATGCAAGGTGAAGGTCCTGGAGTACACCCCATTCCCGGAGATCTTAGCTGTCGGTTGCTGGTACAAGACCTTTATCCATGATTGAAATTGTTGAGGAAATCCAAAGGAATTTAGTGTTTGAAATAAAAAACTCCAATTGACTCTGTCGAAGACCTTCTCGGCATCCAGAGAGACCAGTACCACTGGAAAGGAGGCATCCCTCAACACCGAGAAGACATGCGAGAGGGTGCGGAGATGGCCTGTGGAAAATCTGCCTTTCATAAAACCCACTTGATGTGACCCAATTAAATCGGGGAGAACCAAACTGAGTCTATCCACTAAAATTTTTGTTCAAATTTTTATGTCTTGGTTCGACAATGATATGGGTCTGTAACTCTCAACACATTCTAGATCTTTACCAGGTTTTTGGAGGAGCACAATGAGGGCCTTGAAGAGAGAGGAATCAATTTGCACACCTGATAATATATAGCGAAAGAGAGAAAGGAGATGGGGAGTAATTTGCTCCTTAAAACACTTGTAGAAATTTGCTGAAAAACCATCTAATCCAGCTGATTTGTCTAAGGGTAGGCCCTTTATCGCCTCCAAGATTTCCGACTCTGTAATAGGAACTACTAACGTCCTGCCCTGGGACTCCGAGAGACAAGGTAAATGGGCCTCCACCAGGTAAGAGGAGAGGAGAGAGTAAGGGCTCAGGGGGGATTAGGCATTTCACCATATAAGTGTTCATAATAACTGATGAACTCCGAAACAATCTCCTGAGAATTAGACTTAAGAGTCCCGTCAGTTTTGGAGCGGATCAGGGGGATAAACCGGAGCTCTCTGAATCTTGAGCCTGGTGTCATCCGGTAAGTTCAATTTATGTTTGAGACATGTTGTAACGAATTGCACACAATCCTTCCCCTCAGACCCCTCCAGCATTCCTATTATGCGTACATTACATCTCCATTCTCTATTTTCATGGTCGTCCAGGGTAGTCTTTAGAGTTTCTATCTCCTTCATAGCTTGACTCAGATTGTGTTCCATTCGCTGGTAGGCATCCGCCTGATCACTCACCCTCTGTTCCAATTCCTCCAGCTGAGTTGTGTGAGTATCCACCGTGTCGCTCAGACCATTCATGGTTTGCTGGAGCTGCGTTAACTGGGAGCCTATATTCTCAAAGCCTGCATGCATTTGACTAGTTATATCAAATTTTAAATTGTTTAAAAGAGCTTCCATAGATCCCGGTGTTTTTTGACTAGTATTGTCAGATATACCGGCTTGTAATGTATCAGGGCCCATGCTGGAGGTAGACGCCATGTTGGAGATGAGATTCTGAATCTGGCTTGCCGCTTGCTTTGTTTTCGCCGCTGGACAACTTAGTGAAACTTGCTTCTTTGCCGATTTTGTTGAAGATGCCATGTAGTAAAACTGTCTTATGCTGAATTTTAAACTCACAATGAGATATGAGACGACCAAAATCTCAGAATAAGTTGGATGGTCCCAGAGCCACTGAACTAAGCAACTATCTCTCTCCTCGGTCAGGCCACACCACCCCAAGGGGCCTCTCTGATGACTGAAGGAAGTGAATTCCAGAGGATGGGGCAGGTGACATTAAAAACCCTGTCACCGGCAGTTTTAAGTCTCGTCCTGGGAATCGCTAGGAGGCCCCTAGAGGAGGAGAGGAGGGAGTGGACTGGGGCAGCAGGTGTTAGGAGTTCAGACAGATAACCAGGGCCTAGTCCATGTAGGGACTTGAAAGTGAGTAAACCCACCTTGAAGATAACCCTCCACCTGACTAGCAGCCAGTGCAGTACATGCAGCATTGGAGTTACATGACAGAACCTCAAAAGGCCTGTCAACAACCTGGCAGCTGCATTTTGACCAGCTGCAGCCAGCAGGGGGTACCTCCTGAGACCCTGAAGTAAAGGGCGTCACAGTAATCAAGCCTGGAAGTTACAAAGGAAATGGAACATTGTTTAACCAGGAGTAGTACACTAAGCTGAAGTTTGTTTCCAGATGCGACCTGGGAGCACAAGGAAGTTAAACGACTTGCTCAGGATCACACAGTATGCACCTAGGTGGCTATGAGATTCAAACCCAGGCCTCCAAATCTGCAACTCAGAGCCTTAACCCACTGTGTTACACTGCCTCCTAGACAAAGGCATGGACTAGAGTGGGCAAGTCATCAGGTGGAACTAGGGGTTTGATACTGGCAATATTCCTCAAGTGGTAAAAAACACTTTGAACAACCAATGACATCTGCGATTCAAATGTCAATCTGTCATCCAGGAACACACAAGATCTTGCATCCTAGAGGAAGCCAACAATGATGTTGGCCCCAGAAAAACTCCAGTTGCCACATCGGAGGCATTCCTATCACACCTTTGGCCCGCTTCCACTACCAGAACCTCCATCATGTCAGTGTTCAGTCACAACCGGCTGGAGGACATCTGGTCATTGATCTCAGCCAGGCAGGTGTTAAGCACATTCTCAGTGCAGTGCCGGATGTTCCAGGGGCAAATGACAAATACAATTGGGTATCATCTGCATAGCAGTGAAAACCCACATTGTATTTCCTAATGAGCTCACCAAGGTGCAGCGTATACACTGTGAACAACACTGGTGATAAGATCGATCCCTGAAGTACTCCGTATGACAGGAGTATCAGGGAGGAGGAGAAATTCCCCATCACTACCCGTTGCTTCCTGTCAGTGAGATAGGACTCAAACCAGCAGATAACAGTGCTGGCAAGCCCACAGTACTCTCCGAGATGATCATGTAGCACAAAGTGATCAACAGTTTCAAAAGCCGAGGAGAGATCAAGAACTGACCCCTCTCCTCTATCTCTCGCCCTAAGAAGGTCATTGTGCACCAGAACTAATGCTGTTTCCATGCTGTGCCTAGCTCAGAAACCTGACTGGAATGGCTTATAGCTATCAAAGGTCACAAGGTGATCCTCATGCTGTTGCGCCACATCCTACTTGTCAACCTTTCCCAAAAATGTAAGGCTGGAGATAGGTTGATAATTTGCCAAAATGTCTGGGTCAAGAGATGGTTTCTTCAGAAGAGGCTTACCACAGCCTCTTTCAAGGAATCTGGGAAGACCCCCCCCCCCCGACAACGAGCACCGGAAAATCAGGGCGAACACTGGGCCAAAGGAATCAACGCATCCCATTAAGAAACATGTTGGCACCTGGTCCAGTTCACAGTATATGTGCTTCAGCTTCAAGGCAACTTCAATGACCTCAGCCACCTCCACTGGTTTAAACTTTCCCCAGACAGGTGGAGTGCCTCTGCTACCTCCAAGGTGATCACTACTAGTCGTGGAATGACTCACTGGCAGGATTCCCTACCAGATAGAGGATTCTATGTCAGTGAAGAACTGAGCAAACTCATTACACAAAGTGACAGAAGAAACCTTTTCTGGCTGCAGACAAACTGGATGTAATAGCCTGTCTACAGTCCAAAAAAACACCACTGGTTGGTTCTTCCGTGCAGCAATCTCTCCAGACAGAAACTCTGCCTTCTTACGGTTGATTGTCCCCTGGTACTCATGATAGTGGGTACAGAGGGCCAGTTTGTCCTCCTCCAGCCCGGCCCACCACCAGAAATGCTCTAACTTCTGACTCCTAATGTTCATCTCCTTGAGCTCTCCATCGAACCAGGGAGACAACAAGTGAGAGGATTTGGGTTATACACGGATCGGTATGAGTGCATCAAGTGCTGTGAACATCATCTTTTTATAGGTGGTAACTGTCGCACTCATGCCATTCGAACATACAGCACATACATTACATAGATCTGCTACTTCCAGAAATCCCTCCAGAGACATTCCCTTCAAAGGGCAGAAGATGACCATCTCAACAGGGGGAGGGCCCCAGACGAGAACCTCACCATGCAATGGTCAGACCAGATGAACTGATCAGCCATTTTTTTTATTTACTATGCTTTTTCTGCCCCTGGCTGCCCAGTAACTCAGCCTGGTCACAGACCCATTGACTTCCACTCTCTCATACTGACCGCAACTCCCTGATAACCCCTGGCTTACCCTCCAGGGTGGGGTTGCCGCACCGGCCCAAAGTGCCGAATGAGATGGGATAGGCCAAGGAGCCAGCCTGAGAGTGCTAATCGAAGCCAAGGGCAGGCTTCATCAAGGGCAGCTGACAGCTATTTTCTAGGCTGCCCTAGGGGCAGGGACATGCAATGATGTCCAGAGTCTGCCCCGGCCCTCTTGTGTGTTGGCACTGGTCACTTGTGGTTCCCTCAGCCTTTGCCAGGGGTCCCTCGGGTGCTGGATACACTACCCCTCCCCCCCAGAGAGGGAGAGCAGTCCATGGGATGCTCAATCCTTCTCACCCAGCCGGCCCTCTGACTGCTCGGGTCCGTTCCTAAACTCAGGTCTCCGGTGTCACAAGCTGAAATCCAACAGCTGCACCAGCAGGCCAGACATGATCAATCTTGAGGTTACATACCTCAAGCCTCAGTGAGAACACCAGGTCCAATATGCGGCTGCCATGGTGGGTCACTGAAGTAAGCTCTTGTATCAGGCCCAGAGATGACATCATCTGGAGGAGGTTGGAACCAAGCCTGGAGGACTTGTCGTCAGCCCAGGCATTGAAGTCCCACAGTACCAAACATCTGGTGGACTCCAACACCTCCCCGATGATGAGATCCATCACCTCCTGCAGGAACTCTTCCCCCACCCTAGAGGGCAGTAAATAAGGAGGATCCTGCAGCTTGCACCAGGACCCCCACATACTGCCACATATTCAAAGGACCTGGTGGTTCCTACTGAGTGCACAGTGAAGCCCAAGTCAGATCTAAAACAGAGGACCATTCCCCTACCCCTGCGTTCCACTCTAGGGCAGTGCACTACAGAGTACTCAGTGGGGCAGCTGCTTCCAAATGTGTCCTGGCATCATCACCCACCTAGGTCTCTGTGATGCAATCCACATCAACCATAGAAATCAAGTTTGCCATAATCGCTGTCTTGTTTCTGATCTATCTGGCATTGCAAAGTACTGCTGTAAAGGGACTGATAGGTCCTGCAGCCCCTCTGGCTATCTGCCCACTTGGTCTGGTGGGACCCCTGGGGACAGAAACTAAGCACATCTGGCCCATCTCCAGGTCACGTCTAATGCAGGGTGTCTCCTGCCCCTAACTACTCCTATCCTGCACACCTCCATCAAACCTCTGGCATCCTACCACAGCTGATCATTACTGCTCCTCCTAATCCCAACCTCACGACAGCTTCTCACCATCATTGCTGACACTGAGAAGTTGGTGAAGGGCCACAGGTCACATAGCTGGGATGCCTTGAAGGAGGGGGTCAGCCTGGTTGGAATACGATGAGGAATTAAGGTGCTTCATACAATATGATCCAGTACCACACTGGGGTATCCTGGATGTGCCCCTGCTTGTTTAGGTTATATAGGCGGTCCCCAACACAGACAGTGCATTGCCCGTAAAGGCACCAAAACTACAGAGGCCTGAATGCTCTGGGTCAACAGGTCAAATCTGCTTTAGGTTTAACAAGGGGAGTTACAATAAGAATTAATACAGGTTTTGGCAAGAACATGTTACTTGTAGGCAGTGACATCCCCTCATTTAGTGTAAACATAACAAGCCCCTACAAGGAGCAACCAGCCCTTTTGGAAGACGTTCAAAAAATCCTACAAGGGTAAGCTTGCCCACTCTGGTAATAGTGGACTAGCTTAGAGCATGGTTGGAATGCTACCCAGACTGTGAGGTGGCTCTCCTGCTAATAGAAGGTTTCTCCATGGGTTTCAGGATTCTGTAGCAAGGCCCCCTGCGGGGGTATCAGGCAAAGAACCTGAAATCCACTAGAGATAGGCCACAAGTGGTTTAATATAAACTGAACAAGGAGACCCAGCTGGGGAGGATGAGTGGTCCTTACCACTCCCCACCTTGCTGATTCTCAGGATGTCACCAGTTGGCTTAGTCCCCAAGAAGGCCATGGGGAGTTGGCTTAGTCCCCAAGAAGGCCCTGGGGGAGTTTTGCATGATCAACCACCTATTGTACCCTGAGAGTGACTTAGAGAATGAGCACACTGATCCGTGTGACACGGCAGTTCAGTATGTGCCATTCAACAAGGTGGTTGCTGGCCCATGGGCACAGAGGTTGGATTTCCACCTGTGACGCCAGTGACCAGGGTCCAGAAACGGACTCGGATTGCTGGAAGGCTGGCCGGGGGAGAAGGAAATGAGTGTCCTATGACAGCTCGCCTTCTCAGGAGGGAGGGTGGATATGTGGCTCGGTGCCTGCTGACTCCTGGTGGAGGCTGGGAGTACGACAGGATGTTGGCCCCACTACACTAGGAGGAGTGATGGATGTCGGTGTATGCCTTGATGTCAGTTGCACGTCGCTCCTCAGGGGAGTAAAATGGGAAAAAAATGGTGCCTGGTCGATCAGGTGACGGCCTTCCTGAACCCTCACCACCGGGCTCCCGGACTTCCATATATCATCCTAGCAGCACCCCAGGATCATTGATTGGCTGCCAGGGCCCTTCTTCTATGAAGATAAGAGACCAGCCCAGTGAAAGGGATACACTGGGGTTACTTGGGGCTGGCTGCGATGCGGGATGGTAGGGGTCGGGAGTAGCCACGGTGGGGCAGTTCATGTGGAGGCCTGAATGAGAGACCAGCCAGGCATGGGGGAAGGAGTCCAAAAAAACAACAACAGGGTGGTTGAGGCAGTGTGACTGCAGGTTCAAAAGCCTTAATGGCCAAGGCAAATATCAAGTTGGCATTCTCACTGCTGCTGGTCCATCCTGCTAACCAGAACTTGTTGGGGATGAAATTCAATGAGCTATATTACTGTATGTAGATTACTGCATGCCCATGGGTTGCTCAGTGGCCTGCACATTGTTTGATTGTTTCTTTTTTTTTTATTATTCTTTGGTAACCAGATAAGGCCCACTAGGCTCAGGGCCTATTTTCAGTGGTGACCCAGGAGTGCTTGGGAGGTTTAGTGACTTGCTCAAGGTCACACAGTATGCAAGTGGAGGTTCTGGGAATCAAATGCAGGCCTGCTGGATGTACCAAGCTCATTTACAGCTCCTTATTCTAACCTGGAGGCTATGCTGCCTCACAAAGATTCAGTACTTTCTTACACTGGACAATTGCTGAAGTGGCTGGGAGTCAGGGGATTATTCCCTATCTGGACAATTTCCTGTTTGCAAGGACAACCCACTCCCCATCCTGAGGGCAGACACTGAACAGTTTTTTATATCTGTGCAAAATCTTTGGTGTACCTCTGGCCCCTGGCAAAGTTGAACCACCAAACTCTTTTATGATGTTTTTGGACATAGAGTTTGCTGTGGGGGGAGGGGGGAGTGCATAAGAATGCTGCCTGCCCCACAATAAGACTCTGGCTGTTAGTAACCTTTTGAGTGATGCTATATCAGCTACTTTAAGGAAATTACCCTGTATGAGCTCCAACAGATTGTGGGCCACCTTAACTTCATTTGCCAGGTCATCCTCAAAGGAAGGACATTGCTGCGGTGGATGATGAAGTTGAGGTCTGGTTACAGGAAGTTCCAACACTGGATGAGGGTAACAGAGGTCTTCAGAGAGGATTTTTGAGTATGGTTGACTTTCATTTCCCACTCTAATGGTGTGTCAATTTGGCCAGAGACAATTGACAGCTGGGAGCTGGAGCTGTTTATGGTTGCAACAGGGTGGCTGGGTTTTGAGGCACACTTTGACAGATGATTGTTTGATCTTGAGTGGCCCTTATGTGGATGGCAGCTGGTCTTACAAAACAGATCACCTTGCTGGAATTCTTCCCAATAGTGGTGGACCTGTGCATGTGGATCCCCAGTTGAAGGACAAGAAGAATATCTCTAGGTCAGATAACATGGGCATGGCTCACACAATAAACAGGTAGTTGGAAGGAAAAGGGCCCATTGAGTGATTTAATGAGAGTATTCATCATAAAATGCATGCTTTTGAATGTCCACTTCAAAGCCGTACATGTTTCTGGCATTGAGAATGGTATCGCTGAAGTTTTATCTCATTCACTGTGGCAGAAGATCAGAGAATAGACTCCAGCAGCAGACTGGGATCCACGTCCAGTCCCACCACTTCTGTGGAAGGTGGTGACCCTGAGGCTGGGATTGTATATAAAATGCTATTGCACCCCAGATGAGAGCAGTTTATCACTGCAGTGTGGAACATTACCATGCTGTCTGTGCAGGGGTGGGATGGAGTCATAGCTGACTGATCCCAGTGGACCAATTGAGCAGCTATTTCATGAAGTAGTGGGGCAGGACACCAGGGGTTGTGGGCAACACCTGGCATTGTTGTGGTGATTCTTACAGGTGTGGAGTTTCACTGACACTACCCACACCTTCAAGGTTCAGAAGGTCCTCAAAGGGTGAAGTAAAGTATTCCCAAAACAGGCAGGCCAACATTATCCTGTTAGCCTGAGCATCCTTTAATAAAGTGTAGGAAGCCCTCCCATCAGTTTGCTTATCACATTATGAGGCTGGGTTATTCAAGATAGCCTTTTTGCAGCTGGCCCAGTGGTAACAAGGGATGAGGCATCATGCCTTACCTCCTGCCACGTCTGCGACCCATGTTCATGGTGCAAGCAGGATGCCGGGGGTCAGCCGGGGTGGAAGAGGATTGAGCATCTGGAGGAAAATTCTCCTCTCTTGGGGCGGGAGGGACATGGAGGCTGGCACATTTCTAACACCTAGCGGTTGCTGGGTGTCAGAGCACCTGGATACCATACATAGGGGAATGGGGCATAGTAGTCAGCTGACATGTTGTGGGCAGAAGCACACACAGCTCGGCCATTGCCGGCATCCACATTGCTACACCTCTGGAAGGGAGTAAAAAGGAGGAGAAAATTGTCCTGGGAGTGGCTAGATGATGCCGACCCCCGCAGGCACCGCTTCCACGAATAGCAGGGACCTCCTGAACTGGACCTGTGTTTGACAGGTTGAGGGATCCCCACCACCCTATCATGGGGGGCAAGCCATGGAGGAAGAATGGAGGTGCACTGTGAGTAGGGGATGGGGCTGGATGGTCAGCGAGATAGATGGCCACCCAGGACGGAGTACAAAGCAAGTACAAAAAAAAAGATAACCTTTTTGCTGGCATTTTGTGGGGCGTTAGAGTCTCTGAGTTGGTGAAACCTGCGCAGATTGGGGGTGCCATGAGCTTATGGGATGCAGATGTGATAGTGGCATTGGAGGGTGTTTATGTCCAGCCCTGCAAGAGCAAGACTGACCAGAGGACATCAGCTACTGGTGCACTGTAAAGGCCCCAGCAGGGTGAACATGAAATATAAAGGCCATGGTAGTAGATTATATAATCCTTCACCCACCCAAAGGGGAAGCCTTCCTGTGGCACATGAATGGAAGCTTGTAATGGCCTACCAGTTTAGGCACATCTTAAGTTTGGCAATCTAGAAGTAGGCTGCTGGTTAACTAGGATCTGCAGCTTATCCAGTAGGTAGGGAAATGGGCAGACTGGGTGGGCCAACCGGTCCTTATCTGCCATCAAATTCTATGTTTCTATGTTTCTAATCCAGGAGGTGGTATTGAATCCCAAGGAATACAATATCCATTATTTCAGGACTGGGGCAGCAACAAATGCCATGACCCATGGGCTTATGGATAAGCAAATACAGGCCCTGGGTTGGTGGAGGTCCCAAGTGTTATTATGTCATGAATGTTTGCACTAACTTTAACATTATCTTGTTGTTTTCCAGGTTCCCCTGATGGTTCCAAACAAGTCTGGATCTGTGGACACTTCTTCATTCATTGGAGAGTGGAGAACACAAAATATCAGCCTGGTGGAAGATCTTAACCATTTTAAGTCAGAAGGTGCATATCTGTTGGTTGGAAAGGAGCGGCATGGATTTTGAAGATCCTTTCTCTAGGCTGGCAACAGAGGCATGATATAGAAGTTCACCAGACATTTTGCTAATCCACTTATGAAGAAATGACCTTGGACTCTGGAAAGCTGTCAATTTGCATCTCAGGATGAATAAGGACTTGCTATCCATTTGTGAATGGCGGCTGAGGATCAAATCTATTTGGTCCCATATTATTCAAGGGTTCAACTATTGCCATGTCAGAGACTTTAAAGCTATGTACAAAGCATGCATATGCATTAAAAGGGAGATGCAGCCGTTTATGAATTCCATCAGGGGAGCTATGGTTCGGCTCTGTAATATTGCACCTCCTGCCAGAAATTGTATGCTATGGACGGTGGACATTTATAGGACAATGGTTATCACTTGTTGCTAGAATCTTTTTGTCAGGCCTGAGAGCAACATTAGGATTGAGCTGCTTGAGGCAGTTGGACTGCATCCATCCTATGGTGGCTTAGGAGTCTCTCAGAGCAGTGATACATGGGGAAAAGGGGAATGAGTCGAATTCTTCCAAAGGACTCTTCCCTGGTCAGCATGTGATCAGTGAGGCTGTAGGATCTGGTCCATTTGGGGGGGTTGTGGTCCATCTTTACTGGGCTTTCCAGATGGGATGATCGCTTAACACCTGGTCACATGACCTCCCCACTTCTGAGGCTTGGGTACCAATTTAGAGAGGTACATCATTCCCTCGGTCTGCATAAGGGGTAAAGCCACTCACTGGAAGGGGTGCAGAGGCCCGAGGTGACTAATGAGATCTCCCAGCTGAACATTCTGCTCTAACACTTTGCAAATTATTTAACAAATATGTGGGTGTGCCCATTTCTCCAAGACCTGTTTTGTGCGAATTCTTCAAGGGGAAGGATATGGAGACTAATAAGAATAAAAAAATCTGCAAAAGAATTTCAGCTGACATCCCAGAAAGAATACCAAATGTGCAACAGAATTTCAGTAGACAACCCCATATTTGTGTCCCCTCCACTGCAACCTGGCCCCAGGCAGACAGGAAGGGTTCTGGCCACAGGGGTGGGGATTAGCCCTGGCACCACCCCAGGGGGAGGAACTGCTCAGTGCTGCCCACAAGGTGGGAGGCATCTGAATGAGACAGAGAGTGAGAAGTCAAAAAGAGCTGAAGCCAGAAACTCCCCCTCACTTTCTTCACCCTCTTCCAATTTCCTTCCCACCTGCCCTCATATAAGCAATGTTTCAGGTCAAGTGGGGTAGAGCAGAGAACACTTTGCCCCACTATGGATGATCACACTAGGGGTTGGGAGTAGTTTCCAGTTTTCTCAAAAAGGGTTTGTCTGAGGATTTTTACCTCCTCCAAAGGGGTTTAATCAAGAGTAGGATTAGCCTTGTTAATGCACTGTAGCAGCCATTTTAACATGGTGGCTTGGGAGCCTCTCAAAGCAATGGTACAAGGGGAAAAGAAGAATGAGCCAAAGTCTTCCAAAGGACTCTTCTTCTCTGGCTGAGATAAGGTCAGTGGGGTCGTAACAGTTGGTACCCATTTGGGGGGGGTCGTGGTCCAACTTCATTGGGCTTACCTGTGGGAGAGGCACCATCAGATAGGGGTGGTCACTTGCCACCTAGTCACATGACTTTCCCACTCCTGTAGTTTTGTTACCAACTCAGAGAGGTACATAGAAACATGGAAGTTGATGGCAGATAAGGACCACAAGGCCCATCCAGTCTGCCAATTTTTTCTACCTTATGAATGTGCCACAGGTCTTTACTCTGTCAATGGTCTATCCATTCATATTCATCTGTATTTTTCCCTTATGCCTATCCCATGCCTGTTTGAAGCCCTGCACTGTATTCATATCCACCACTTCCTGAGGCAGGCCATTCCATGCATACACCTCCCTTTTGTGAAAAAGAACTTCCTCACATTACCCCTTAATTGGCCTCCCTCTAATCTCATGCTGTGTCCTCTTGTCCTGCTATTTTTCTTATATTGAAACATGTTAGACTCTTTCACCATGTTAATGCCCTTAAGGTCTTTGAATGTTTCGATCATATCACCTCTCTCCCTCCTTTGCTCTAGGGTATACATATTGAGCTCTGTTAATCTGTCCACATAAGTTTTCTGATGCAGTCCCTGCACCATTTTGGTTGCCCTTCTCTGGACTGCCTCCATTTTGTTAATGTCCTTGTGCAGGTGCAGCCTCCAGTACTGCATGCAGTACTCCAAATGGGGCCTAATCAGTGTCTTGTAAAAAGGGATTATTACCTCATTCTTACAACTTGTGATAACCCTACTAATACACCCCAACATCCCTCTAGCCTTACCTACTGCTTTAGTGGTCTGCTTGGATGATTTCAGGTCATCTGAGATGATGATGCCCAGGTCTCTTTCTTCCCTTGTGATTGCCAGCAACTCCCCTCCCAACCAATATGTGGCTTCAGGGTTTCTCTTCCCTATGTGCATGATCTTGCACTTCTTTGTGTTAAACTCCAGCTCCCACTCTTCCAACAATTTTTCCAGTTTATCCAGATCTCTTCTCATTCTACCCACCCCATCTGGATCATCTACTCAGTTACAGATCTTGGTGTCATCTGCAAACAGAAAAACCTTAGCCTCCAGTCCATCTGCAATGCCACTGATAAAGATATTGAAGAGGACTGGCCCCAGGACTGATCCCTGAGCTACCCCACTTGTGACTTGCATCTCTTCTGACTGTATACCCTTTACCACCATTCTCTGTTTTCTGCCTGCCAACCAGTTTGCCACTCTGTTGACCAACTTCTGACCCACTCCAAGCCTACCCAGCTTATTAATCAACCTTCTATGTGAAACAGTATCGAAAGCTTTGCTGAAGTCAAGGTAGGCAAGATCAACTGCACCCCCTTGGTCCACCACTCTGGTTGCCCAGTCAAAGAAATCTATGAGATTAGTTTGATAGGACCTTGCAGTTGTAAATCCATGCTGTCTTGGGTCCTGTGCTCTTATGCATTCCAGGTGTTGCACTATCCTTTCCTTAAGGAGTGCCACCATAATCTTGCCCACTACTGAGGTAAGACTGACTGGTCTGTAGTTCCATGTCTCCTCTCTGCTACCACTCTTGTGGAGCGGGATCACATGAGCCTTTCTCCACTCTTCTGGGACCTCTCCTGTGTTCAGAGACTCACTAAACAGTTATGATAATGGCTCTACTAGTTCCACCCCTAGTTCTTTTAGTATCCTGGGATGTATGCTATCAGTTCCCAATGCCTTGTCCACCCTGAGCTTAGTGAGCTCTTGCAGGATCCTTTATTTTGTAAAGGGACTAGTGCACACCTCCCTCCCCCCGATGTCCATAGTGCTGAGCTCTGGACCCTGCCCTACCTTCTCCTCAGTAAATACTGAGCAGAAGTATCTATTTAGGATAGATGCTTTTCCTTGGTCCTCCTCCACACACTTCCCCTTATCCTTTTTGATCTTAGCAATACCGCCCCCCCCCGGACATTCTCTTTTCACTAATGAATCTATAGAAAGTCTTGTCCTCTTCTTTTACTGTTCATGCTTGTGTTTCCTCGGTTTGGGCCTTCGCCTGCCTTACTGCCTTCCCTGCTTCCCTTAGGGAAGTTTGGTATGCCTCCCTATCTTCGTCCTGTTGCATTCCCTTATATTTCCTGAAGGCCAGCCTTTTGGCTCTGACCTTTTCTGCTACTGTTTTTGAGAACCAAAGTGGTTTCCTCCTTCTTTTGCTCTTGCTTTTCTCTCTAACACAATGGGATGTTGCTTCAAGTATTGTATCCTTAATGCGTGCCCACTTTGCCTGTACCCCCTCACCTGTATATTTTCTTGCCAGGGCTAGCTTAACTCTGTTGGCCATCTTATCAAAGTCAGCTCCTCTGAAGTTCCATATTTTTGCCTTGGAATGGGATGATTTAGTTCTAGTGGCTAAATTAAATCATACCATGTGATGGTCACTGGCCCCCAGGTGACCTTCAACCTTGAAATATGTGATCTTTTCCCAGTTAGTCAGTGCTAGATCTAGGATAGCCCTGTCTCTTGTGGGTTGTTGTACCAGTTGTCTGAGGCCCTCCCCCTGCAGGAAATCCACCATGTGTCTAGTTCTGGTGGCTGTTCCTGCTGAAATTGACCAATCTGTATCTAGCATGTTGAAATCTCCCATTATCAGAACATCCCCTTTAGCTGTCATGTTTTTATATCTTCTAACAGTAGTGTGCCTGTGTCCTCTCCCTGGTCTGGAGGTCTGTAGACAACCACAGTTCGTATGGCAGTCCCATTTCCTGTTTCCAGGGTGACCCACAGTTCTTCTGGCTCCTTATGTGTATTCTGAACTTCTGTAGCTTGGATATTTTCATTGACATCAAGGGCCACTCCACCCCCCCTCCCCTTTTGCACCTTAGTCTCTTCTGAACAGTACATAGCCAGGTACTGAAGTCTCCCAAGTGTGGTTTCTGCTGAATCATGTCTCATTAATGGCTACTATGTCCACTTTATCCACTGTCATTGTTGCCTGCAGGTCGGGGATCTTGTTTCCCAGACTGCAGGCATTTGTGTACATGATTTTCCATTGGCCAGATTTCAGTGTGTTAGTTGTGGGGCGAGGTCCCGCATTTCCCTGTACATCGTATGGGGAGCCTGACCTTTTTCCTTACCTGGTGATGCAAATGAACTACAGTATAAACATGCCGAACTCCTGTTTTGTCACTAGCTGAGGGGGAGGTGTGTTTTTCCCATTCAATGTATCGGGTGCTGCACCCCTCTCCCCATTTGCTAGTTTAAATATTCTGCAAATACATCAAACTTCTGCCCCAATGCACTGACTCCTTCTTAGTCAGATGCAGGCAATTAAATATAAAGAACTTTTGCTCCCAAAAGTTCTTTAAATTCATACATACATCACTCTGTCTGTCTGCACAAGGGCACAAGGGCTATGGCCCCTCAGTGGAAAGGATGCAGATGCCTAAGGTGAATGATGAGATCTCCCAGCTGCACATGCCACTCCAACATTGTGTAAATAAATCAATAAACATATGGCTGAAGCCAGTTTTCCAAGATCTGTGTTGCATGAATTCTTCCAGGTGGAAGAGTATGGGTACGAATAAGACAATACAGAGTTTGGCCCCTTTTATGCATTTTAACACATTTATTCAAATATTTATAAATAATCAGAACTAATCAGAACATGAGGACTAATCAGGCCCCCTCTAGTTCCAGTTCTTATTTAATAAGAGTCAGAACTTTTCTGAGTTCTGTCAGCCCAAGTGTGTGTATGTACAGCATATAGACAGACAGACAGACACTTTTGAGTTATTGGGGTGTGAGTTTATTTATTTTATCGGGGTGGGGTGTTGGATATCCTTGAGTTTTATGTTTAGTGCTGGGGTGCAGTATGTGTAAAGGTGTTGACGCAGATATTCTCATCTATTCCAGTCACCACCTGCGGCCGCTCCATCGTTAAGGAAGAACCTCATTAGTCCTCCCTGTACATATCCCTGGCCATTTCAGGGGACTATGGATCCTCCAGAGACAGGGCAATATTTGCAGTGGAGGTCCTAGACATCATTTTTTAGTGGGGAGATTGGGTGGTAAAACTCAGGAGGTGTCTAGGGAGGATTTGGAATCAGAACCGGGGTCCTTTTTGTCTGGTTTCCCTCCCCCAGGGCCCTGCTTAATATGAGCAAGCAAGAAGTGGTCTGTTCAGCCAGCTCTACTCCTCCCCTTCAGGCCATTATTTGTAATGAAAGATTACTGAGGAATATGCTGTGATGGAGGATTTCATCACAGATTCCTCAATTGACCTTGTTTGCATCACCAGAACCTGGTTGTGTGATGACTCCAGTCCTGTTCTGGAGGCATCTGTTCCACCAGGTTATTCAATGGTGCACTGCCCGATGAATGATCATAGAGGGGGTGGGGTGGAAATTAGTTTTAAACCCACATTAGTACTCATGCATTCCACATGAGAACTTTCAGGTTCTTTGAATATGTGGCAGTTAAATGTACCCTGGGTGCTAGCGGCAAGTTTATTCTCATATATGGACCTTCAGTGCATGGAAGTGATTTCTTGCAGGAGTTGTACAGGAGTTGAACACCCCCAGACATTTTGTTTTGGGGGAATTTCAACACCTGGGTCGACGATAAATCCTCACATTTTGGTCAGAAACTCCTCCAGTTGATGCTTTCACTGGGACTAATACAGACCAGTTGCCTCTGGTACACATCAACATGGCAACACATTGGACCTATACTTCTCATTGGCACTTCACATCAGTGTGGTCAGGATTGATCTAGGCTTCTGATTGGATCATCATGCACTGTAGTTCCTTAGTTGGGTCCCCTGTTTGAATCCCCCCCCCCGAGCAGATGATCCAGTAGTGTCCAAATCATAATTTGGAGCCTTACAAATTTCAGGAGGCACTGGACATCTCAGGTATGATGTTTTCTTGTATGCAGGGAGCTAATAAGGCTGTAGATCACTATAATATGGTTCCCATGCCTTGACATCTCAACACAGCTCATTGTAGTATTGTGGTGAGCTGCGTCAGTTAAAGACTAAGGGATGGAAGTTAGAGCATTCCTGGACAGGGTCCCAATCTGTAGGGGACAAGTTGGTGTTCAAGATTCACTATGATGAGTGTTAACAGGCAATCACCCTGGAAAAGATAGAGTCCCTATCAAGGTCAATTGCTGCATGGAAAAAATAGCGAGCTCAGTTCTTTCACAACATAGACAGGTTGTTAAATCCTCCAACTCTGCAATCCTTTCATGATTTTTAGCAGAAAAGTGACAGGAGATTAGCAAGTTTTTCTCTGACAAGGTAGTCTCCATCTGATTGGGTATTTCTTCAAGTGGTCTGTCATTGGCTTGTGATGGTCAGCCTTCAGATGTTGTAGATCTGCTTAACTGGAGTGAGTTTCAGCCAGTTTCTAAGGAGAAGGTGACCCAAGTGATCCCTGGCTTGTGTGCCCACTTGCTGTATTCTGGACTGGAACCAACCTGGTTGCTCTTAGGCTGCAGTGAATCCCTGGGTCCAGTCATCATTAAGATCATCAGAAGTTCTTTGAGGGAGGGTGCCTTTACATCTGCCCTGAAAAAGGCGATAGCCATATCCCTTCTAAAAAGCCATCCTTGGACCTTGATGTTCTAGTGAATTAGAGGGCCATCTTGAATCTTTCCTTGTTGGGGAAGATTACAGAGAAGGTGGTGCTGGATCACCTTGTGGATCATCTGGAGAAATATGATATCTATGAACCTCTCCAACTGGGTTTTCTGCTCCACTTAAGCACTGAGACTGCTCTTAGCAGGGTGACTTATGATCTCCTCATGGCAAGGGACAAAAAACTTTTGGCAAGGGACCATGGACTTTGTTCTATTTTGTATCTCTTCAATCTCTTGTTCGTATTTGACACAGTTGTCCATGGGGTCCTACTGGGTTGCCTGAGGAACCATGTGGGTCTCACTGGCACAGCTCTGTGCTGGTTTGAATCTTACATAACAGGGAGAATGCATCAGATTTCCCTAGGTCATTTCATCTCTGGGGCTTCTGTGCTCTTCAGTGGAGTTTCTCAAGGCTTGATCTTTGCCCCAATGTTGTTCCTTGTGTATATGGTGCAATTGGGAGAGATCATTTGACAGTATGGTGCAGAATTTCACTGTTATGTAGATGATTCTCAGCTATACCTGTCTTGTTCTCCTGGTGGGGGTAAAGTGGCTTCATTGCTGGGACAATGTCTTTCTAAAATCAACAGCAAGATGGCCTAAAACTTTCTATGTCTCAATCCAGAGAAGACAGAGGTCATGATGATCGAGCTGAGTTGGTGGGGCTCAGAAATTATGTGATGTTTGGCTGTGCTTCCCTTGCTGGGTGTCAGATGTCTCAGAGCTGTAGATATGTAGATGTGGTAAAGAATCTTGGGGTCATTTTGGACTGCAAGCTGATGCTAAAACAGCAGGTGTCAGCAGTGATCTGATCCGGCTTTTACCACCTTTGTCACTTCACCAGGATTAAGTTGCATTTGGTGTCAACTGACCTAGTGATGACTGTTCATGCTTTCATCACCTCTATGTTGAAGTACTGTAACACTTTATACATTCAATTATCTGGAGGTGTGCTTCCTTGCCTGCAGTTGATCCACAGTGCTGCGGCCCAGCTGATTGTGAGAATATCTGGGAGGTACCACATCATGCCGATTTTGTATGTGCTGCACTAACTGCCTATGCAGTGGTGCATCACCTTTAAGATATGCTTGCTGATGTTCAAGGCCCTAGAAGGTCTGGGATCTGGCTACTTAAAAAATCTCCTGGTTCCTTTCCTGCCAACCTGCCCCTTCCACTCCACTGATGCAGGCTTGCTCATGTCCACCTTCCTGATTGAAACAATCTGGGATAGGGCCTTTGGAGTGATTGCTCCTATGTTGTGGAATTCTTTTCCTGAGGGTGTCTGATCTACTTGCATGGTGGAGACCTTTACAACTTCATTGAAAACATACCTATTTATAAGGCAGTCCCCATCTAGTTTCTAACATGTCAGATAGTTAATTACATTTTTTACGTAATTTTATTACATGCTTTTTGTGGGGTTTATTGATTGTTTTTACTGTATGTACAGTGCCTTCAGTCTATGGGAAAGAGCGCTTTAGAAATAATGATTGCCTTGCCTTGCCAAAAGCTGGGCATTATGATTTCAGCTCCAAAATAAGTGCAGCAGTTGATGAACAATAAGGGACACAACTCTTGTTTCCATATAATCTTAGTAATGAAGGACTTAACAGCCTGAAATTTAAATTATATTTTTAAAAATACAGTGCAATTGCATTCTGTAAATAATGTCATGTTTGTTTATAAAGCATTTAAATTTCCCTACGCATAGTGTCTTTTTGCTGACAACAAAAAGCTTTGTAGCAGCTTGGGCAGTGAAGAAGAGGTGAAGGAACTTCAGACGGATATGGAAAAATTAGACAGTGGCTCAGGATTTGGCAGTTGAGATTCAAAGCCGAGAAGTGCAAGGTAGCGCACCTAAGGAAAATGAACTCATGTACAGAGTACTGGATGGGGAGTAGACCGGCCACTATAACTGAGGAAAGAGATCTGAGAGTCATTATCAGTGACTCCCTCAAATAAACAAGCAAACAAACCAGTGCAATAAAGATTATGGTAAGGTATAATAATGTTGAGGTGTATGGGGAGAGGGGTTTGAAAGGAGGAGAAGGGAAGTGATAATGCCCCTAAATAGATCACTGGTGTAGCTTCAACTGGAACACTGTGCCCAGTTCTGGAGTCCTCACCTGAGAAAATATAAAAATAGGCTGGTGTCTGTATAGCAAAAGATCATCAAAATGATTCGGGGCTAGCAGGGCAGATCATAGGAGGATTAGCTGGAAGCCTTGAGCATGTACTGGCTAGAGTCCAGAGGAGAGGGGGAGATGTGATAAATACCTATACAGTATGTTCCTAAGGTGGAAAAATTATAGATTGGAGGGGGGTAGATTCAGGAGGGGTGAGGAAGTTCTTTTTCACTGAAAGGGTGCTGGAGCCATGGAACTGATTATTCAGACAGGGCTGGGACAGAGCAAAGGGACTCATATTCCCAATTGGAGATTCACAGAAAAGGACTGTAGGGAACGGAAGAGAGATATAACCCTGCCAGGATACTAGGTAGGGGGTGAGAGAGTAATACTATTGGAAGATTTCATGGGCCATCTGTCGCTTTCTACCATCAGAGTCAATGTGTCTATGTTTCTAAAACTGCATATGTTGTTAACTACTAAATATGCATTCATTTGGTCTATACATTTCCATGTTATATGTAAACAAATCAACACCTTTACCGTTTTATATAAACATTTATGATGAAGTGGTGAAACCAGCTGGAATACTGTAAAAATATATTTCTACTAAAATATAGTTGGACGTGCACACAAGGATTAATACATTACTGGCAAATTTGGGATTGTTTTTAAATTTCTTTGGCAGTTAACATTTTTGAAACTTCAAATATTTATACTCTGTGGCACAAGCCAATGAATGAGTGTTTCTAAACTATGGGGCTGAGGCACATGATTACAGTCCATTGTTAACTGGCTGTATACTGTATACTCTATTGCTCACACTAAGATGCCATTATTTGTGATTTGGGAGTTTTCTTTAATAAGTCAGGGGCCCCATATTCAAAAGTGTCTGGCTGCATCGCACAGATTCATGTTCCTTGCATCTCAGTCGAGCCGATGCAAAGCATTGGCATATGCAAACAATGTGCTGTAGAATGCGATCACACATGTTCATCTGAATATCCCAAACATGAGCAATCACACAATGGGAGATGTGCGGAGCTGCATGAGTCCCGAGACGTGTGGGGCATACGGAAATGTACAATGGGCGACCACATGCATGGCATGCAGAAGTGCAATATTCAGCCAGGATATGCAAATGGCCTCATTACACAGTCTGAACCCATTCCCCACATTTGCATCTCATTACTGGAATGTAGTTAGGCCATTTGTATACTAGTAGCATGCGCAGATCCAGCTTTGCAGGGCAGCCCCACCACTCCACAAAGGTGAACAGGAGGTACTGCAGCCTAGCAGGCTGGTGTGAAGGGTGTGTGTGTGTGTGTGTGTGTGTGTGTGTGTGTGTGTGTGGACTGCAGTGGCCTGTGCACAGTGCTTCTGCCCATGGCCATGTACAGAGTTGGACTGGGGAACAGGGAGCCCACCTAGGCAGTGGCTACAGGACAAGCAATATGGGAGGGCTGAGGGTGAAACACTCTGATCAGTATGCCACAGGACTGTGATATACTAGCCCTGTATGCATCCTACAGTTACCTACAGTGTCCCACATACCCCATTCTTATGGAAAAGGGTTGACACATGCAAGAGATGCCAGGGTGTAGATGGTGACTGGGTCCCCGAGTGAGTGAGTCCCACCTGAAACTGTCTTGGCAACATGGTTGGCCAGCCTGACTCTGGCCAAGTATGTGCCTGTGACAGCAGCATGCCCAGCATCTGAAGGGTCCGGTGTCCATGTCATATGCCCATGCCACCTCCAGGCCACAGGTGGTGCCACCCCTTCCCTGCGCAGCCCACAATTGTGCAATGTCCACCTCAGGAACACCACACTGACCCACTGCAATGCCCCTGTGGCATTGCACACTGCATGGGTGGCATCAGTGTCATGTCTGTGGCTCCAGGTAGTGTCGACCTGGCACAGGCACACTGTGTGCACCAGTGGTGTTCCACTGTGTGTGTGTGCCACTGGTCAGACCCTGGACTATGCCATGCTGCCACCAGTACTGCCAGGACACCTGGGCACCATCACTCCAGACATCACCATGGGAACATGCCACCACCGTGTGGTGCTCTGAACGCCACATGGGTGAAGGCCATGGCCCCTAGTACATGTGCTGCATTGTGGCTGTCTGCACTGCTGGAGTGCCAGTGGTACACCCAATGGCATCAACATGTGGTAGCCTGGGTGCAGTTGGGGGGTGGTCATCTGGGTGGTGCCAGGTGTGTCACAGCACCTGTGGCTTTGGGTACCGCTGTCCTGGTATGACTGCTGTGTGTGGGTGCCTGGAGCACACCCTGGTGCACATCCAGAGGCTGTCTCAGGAATGCCTGTCTGCAGTTCCTGCAGCCTGCCTGTGGGTGGCTGGCAGATTTAGACCATCCTTTTTTTACCCCATCTTTGCGTGACACGTTTCTGAGATGCATGGCACAAGTGCCGCGCATTTTGGCTGAATATTCCCATGTATGGCACGTTCATGTACCTGCCCCCCCGTTTCTGCATTGCATACAATATCTATGCACGATAGCACATTCTGACATGAGCGACGTGTCCCTCCCATTTGAATATCGCTCTTCCGTTCATTTCCCAAGATGCATCATGCATCTCCACTTTGTGCCATGCATCTCTTTTAATATGTGGGCCCATATGTGCACATGCAATGTTAAGGCACAAGTATCCATATAGTTTGCAAACACTCGTAACAAGAAAATACCAAGCAATTTTATAGTTTAAAATGAAACAAAAAGATATATAGAACAAAGTTGGTCATTTTTCTTAGAGAAGGCTCACACTTGTGTGTTGGAAACACACATTTTAAATCCTTCTTATTGTACTACTACCTGATCATTTTAGCATTTGCAGAGAAATATTCCAGGCAGAAAACTTGTCTTACAAACAGCACTGAAGGTAATTGAGTTTAGAAATGCTATTGCCTTGACTGCAGCTGGTGCATTAAAACAGAAGATTGTACAACCTCCAGCAGCCAGGAATGGTGAAGATCTGTGGACCGATAAATGATGTAATATTTGGGGCTGGCCGGTTAATTTTCATTTGAGGAAAACATGTCTATGTCTCAAATGACATGTTTTTTGGAGACATGTTTGGCAAAACTGAATGACAGAGACATAAGCGAGAATATTTTAAATGTGTCTTTTTTTAATACTTCACAGCTTTTAGTTAAATGGTCAACAGATTATGTACAATAGCTATACAGTACATTCACTAAACAGCATTCTCAGGAAAACATCCAATCTCCAAATCTTGAATTATTGGTATTTTGTACAATTGAATCTAATTGATTTTGAATTGTTGGTTATTATTGTATGCACCTTGATGATAAAAGGTTAGATTGCCAACTAATTATGGGCACATTTTAAAAAACATTTCATGCAGCTGCCATAAAAATAATGTTGCAGCTAGACCATATAAATATCTCCTCTTAGTCTTTTTTTAAGGGAATACATACCTCGCCTGGCTAAACACACTCCATGCCTTACTCTCCCCATTTCATACTTTTTCATACTTTTTTTCAGTTACTTCATGATGCACTCTCTCAACTGCTGATCCAGCCACGAGGATAGTAGCCATTTTGGCCTCCTGAGGGGTCGCAAGCCCAGGTTACTAAGGGCTCCCCTGCAATGTGACTCAGCTTGTACCTAAGTTCCAGAGCAGCAGGAGCTGCTAGCTGACAGTGACTTTTTTGGCCAATCATTAGCCACATTGTGAGTTTGGGGGTGGGACAAGCCCCGCTCCAGTTGGGACTTCTGTTCTTGTTGCACCTCACTCGGAGCCAATTCAGCCACAAGGCCAGTAGACATTTTGACCTCCTGAAGAGTTATGAGCCAAGGTTACCAAGGGCTCCCCTGCAATGTGACCCAGGTTGTGCCCCAGTTCCAGAGCAGGAGGAGCTGCTAGCTGACAGTGAATTTTTTGACCAATCCTTGGCTGCACTGCAGTTTGGGTAGAAGGAAAAGGCCCGCTCCAGTTAGAAATTCTATTCTTGATGCAGCTCACTTGGAACCAATCCAGCCACAAGGTCAGTAGCCATTTTGGCCTCCTGAGGGGTTGGGATCTCCTGCAACATGACCCAGTTTGTGCCCAAATTCCAGAGCAGCAGGAGTTGCTAGCCAGCAGTGACTTCTTTTTCCAGTCATTGGTCACACCATGAGTTTGGAGGCATGACAAGCCCAGCTGCAGTTAGGACTTCTATTCTGGCTGTGGTTCACTCAGAGCTAATCCAGTCACAAGGCAAGTAGCCATTTTGGCCTCCTGAGGGGTCACAAGTCTAGGTTACCAAGGGCTCCCATGCAATGCAACCCAGCTTTTGCCCAAATTCCAGAGCAGCAGGAGCTGCTAGCCAGCAGTGACATCTTTAGCCTATCCTTGGCTGACCCCAAAAGTTTGGAGGAGGGACTAGCCCCACTATAGTTGAGACTTCTATTCTTGTTGAGACTCACTCGGAGTCAATTCAGTCACAAGGCCACTAGCCATTTTGGCCTCCTGAGAGATCATGATTCCAGGTTATCAAGGGCTTCCTTGCAACGTAACCCAGCTTGTGCCCAAGTTATTTATTTTATTTGCTTTTGATAACCGGGTGGGTGCACTAGACATAAGAATGCCTATTTTCAGGCACGAACTAAGTTCCTGAGGAACAGAAGCTGCAAGACGAAAGTGACTTTTTCTGCCAAATCTTGGCTGACCCCGTGAGTTTGGGGGCAGGACAAGCACTGCTCCAGTGACTCTTTAGGTCCCCATGACTAAGTGGTATCGTGTGAGCAGTCCCAGCATGAGTGGCATAGCAAGAGTGGGAGTCCTCAAGTGGAGTCACCAGAGAGACACCAGGAAGCCAGGAGACTCTGCCTGTGACCCCATCCTGTGAGTGTCTGTAAGTGATGTGCTACTACAGTATATTGCCTTATTCATGACATGCTTTGTCTAAACCCAAATTCCTGCATATAGTTTTTTATGCCTTGTTGTAACTCAGCAAACCACATCCACATCTTAACTACCTTTACTTATGTGCACCCCTAAAAACAGGTCATAAATGCCTTGTTTAGTTGTTTCATGTGCGTACTGCTATTAATTTGATCTACTCGTGCACATACTGTAGTTCTTTACTGCCTTCTTGTAATTATTTAGCCTGACTCTACTCATACTTTGTGCTCACTTCCTATTGCCTTGCCGCTACTGCTTAGGTTGCCTTTATATCTTTCACTTGTTTGCTTTGTCATCAATATTCTGCTGATCAATTTAGCCGCTGTATAATTTGTGTTAACAACATTATATTGCCTAGATATCATTACCACCTGTTGCATAGTTATTCCTGCTGATTAAGTTGTAGCTTTCTTGTTGTGCTTTGCAACCTTGCTATTCTACTCTCCTTGTTCTTGTTCCCCCCTTCCCCATCTCCCCTAGCTTGCCTCTGCTCTCCTCCCTCTTCATGTCCTAAATTGCATTACTCCTTTCTTCTAGGATGCCTCTCTTCTTCTACCTCTGATTCCCTCACTGTGCTACTAACTCACACGGCTCACCACTATTCCTCTGTTTCCTTCTTCTTGGCTATTGCTCTAATTCCTCACAAAGTCTTTCTATCTTTCTTTTCTCTGAACTGCTTACACTCACAACTCACAACTATTCCTCATTTTCCTTCTCTTTTCCTTTTCTCTAATTCCTCATAAAGGGTCCCCCTATCTTTCTATTCACTGAACTGCTCCACCCCACTCATGTCCTACTTGCCTATTCACCCATTTATTTTGGCTACCTGTCCCTCCCTCCTCCCCTTCTCCATGGCCTATCTTCCTCATCCCTCTCGCTATCCCCACCCCACAATTCAGTCTTCTCTCTACTCCTCTATAACTGGCCAGCTTGATTTCCTTTCCCATCTGGTAACCCACCCTTCTGATATCCTCTTCTGTCTTCTAATATGCCCCTATCACCCTTTTTCTCCTCCCCTTATGTTTACCTTAGCCTACATCCCTCGTCCCAGTATTCCTTCTCCTCCACACTTTCTCACTCTCTCCCACCCTCCCCTCCTCTTGTCTTCCCTCTGTCCTATTCTGCCTGGCTTCCTGGCTGCTCCCACCTCATCTCCTCTTACCTCCACCTTGGAATGTTCAGATCCTTTCTTCCCTCCAGTATCTCTCCTCCCCCATCTCTAGCTTACTCCAGCCATCTTGCCACGTAACCACTTTCCTATCTATGTTAAGTTCCTTATCTTGCTGCTGCTGTTAGTGGCTTAGGATATCGAACCCAATCCCAGCCCTGTCCACTCACCTCCCACTTGTCTCCCCAAAGGGTTGAGAGTGGCTTACATAATTGTCTGTAGCCTCCTCCAAAAGATTGACCAGCTGCAACCTATCATGGTTAATCTCCAGCCTGATGTGCAAATTATTTCTGAATCAGCCATGATCCTAAATACTGCTGTTGCCATCCTTGGGTACACTTTCAACTAGCAGGTTCATGCTAGGAGGGGTGGTGGCATTGTAATCTACCTCTTCTCTATTATCCAATTCACTTTTGTTCTCTCAATCACTTCTCTCTCTATTTATGAACGTCTCCTCCTCAAACTCTCTCTGCTTTCTCAGTCCCTATTTTCATGGCTGATGTTTACTGCTGTCCTAGTCTCTCCTCCTCATCTGTCACTGAACTCCTAACCAATATCTCCACTCATGCCTTGTCTGGGGAATTGCTCATTCTTGGGGACTTTAATATAAATTGGCTCTCCCCCTCTCAAACTAAATTCTTTTAGAACATTAAGTCCCTTCAACTTACCCAAATAATATCTGACACAGCCAGATACAATTATAAATCCTCCAATCACTCCCTACTTATCTGGGTTCTTACCTCCCACCCCATCATATCTCTGCTGATATACCCTCCCTGGTGCACTCAATGACCACCATATTGTCTACTGTGTGTGCACAATTTACCTTCCCATGTCCCCCCACCAAAATTTTCCAAATCCAGTCCTTCCAGCCATTGGACCTGTCCTCCCTACGTGCTGAATTGGTAGCTACTGACTGGTTACCCATTTTGACTGCAAACAACATAAATTTTTCACTATGAAATTCATGTCTGTCTGGAACAAGCATGCCCCCTCAGGCAAACCAGAGTCCATGGTTCCCACCTCCCTTGGATCTTGGCTGAACTACTGGCCTGCCTACAGGCACAAGACCTTGCCTGGAAGACTTACAAGTCATCTGGCTCCCCTGCTGACTTAATCAGATACTGAACCCTCTGTAATACCTGTACCAGAGCTACTCAGTCCTCTCCCTGATCCTCAAGGTGAGCAACATCCCCATTTCTGAACCCCTCTCTGTTTGCTTCTGATTTCAACTCATTCTTTACCTCCTGTACCTCCTCCCTTCTCTCCTCCCTTCCCCTGCCCTATTGTCTCTCACTACCCCACCACCCCTACCCTCCTCATCCACTTCTCCTTCTCTCTAATCACTCCTGCTGCTTCCCACAAGGCTTTCATGGCCCTTAACCCCCTTAAGGGTAGGAGCCCTTATGAACTTGACCTCAAACTCCTCCATCTCTGTGCTCTGGCCAGTTCTCTACCTCTTACCTCCCTTCTTAACCACTCATTCTCCCTTGCCTCCGTTCTCAACTCCTGGAAACATGCTACCATCATACCCCTTCCTAAAGTAGGTGACTCCTTCTCACCTGGTAACTACCGTCCTATCTCCATGATCCCTACTCTAGCCAAAATGCAAGAACACCTTGTACTGTCCCAACTCTCCTCCTTCCTTGACTTTTCCTCATTCTTCACCCCATTCCAGTCTGACTTTCACAAATTCCATTCCACCTCTTCCTCCTCCCCTCCTCCAGCTTACTGACTGAATACTCTCAGGCATAGATCAGGGCCTAATCACCTCTGTCATTTCTGTTGACTGGGCCAAAGCCTTTGACACTATATCTCACCCCCTTCTCCTTGCCAAGTTCAAGGCAGCAGGTCTCTTCAACTCCTCTAACAATTGGTTCCATTCTTATCTCATAGGTAAGTCTCAATCTGTGCGAATTGTTGATTCCATGTCCCCCTCACTTCCTATCAACACTGGTGTCCCACGAGGCTCTGTCCTTGGCCCATACTCTTTTCATTCTTCCTGAATGACCTCCCTACTGCCTGCTCCTCTGCTTCCATTCACATGTACGTGGATGACTCTGTTCTGTTTGCCTCTGGGTTCTCCCCATCTGATTTCACAGTCAGGCTTAAGCTGAACTTTAACAGCATTTAACACTGGTTCTGTTTGAATCAGCTGTCGCTTAATGCCAAGAAAATGGTTTCTATCTCCTTTGGTGCTAGGCAGAAGTTCACTAAACTTACTGTCCTCCCTTCCTTCTACACCTTAGATGGGGCCACCACTGATGATATTACTTCTTGTAAGTTCCTTGGAGTCTGGCTTCACTGGCACCTGACTTTTCTGAGCATGTGGATGCCATACACAACAAACATTACCCCAAACTAGGAGCATTATACAGAAATAGAGGTTTCATTCCTCTTCCTGCTTGCCGTGCAATTGTTCAAAAGATGATCCCTCCCATCTTTGACTTTGGTGACATTGTCTACAGTGCTGCTCCTAAGACCACCCTAGCCAGACTGGATTCCCACTTTCACTCCTTCTGTCACTTTGCCCTGGACTGTCCACTCCAAACACACCATTGCTCCCTCTCCTCCCTCTTCCTACCCTCACTTGAAAGCCAGATGCCTCATTCACCGTGCATGCTTCATCTGCAAACACCGGCATGGCTCGTTCCCCTATATCTTGCCTCTCTCCTGTCCCCGCCCCCCCCCACTTCCACTTACTCCCTTCTTAAGTGTGGCTATCACACCCTTGCTCTCCCTTCCAAGAAATCTTCAGATGGCCAGGCTGTTTTCTCCTACCATTTCTCCAAACTTTGGAAATCTCTCCCCCTTTCTATCCACTCTGCCACTTCTCAACGTCTCTATCCTTTCTTCTCCACAACTTCACCTGACACTCCTGCAACTGCATCTGATACCATACCTTACTGTGCTCCTATACCCCTATTTTCTACCTCCCTCTACTCTCCCTCACCTCCAATTCTGCCTCCAGCCCACCACTCTAATCTATATTGCCTTGACTCTCACTATTAGCTCTCCCCTATATTTATTTCTGTATAACTGCACTTTGTATCACAAACAATGCTTCTTACTATCTGATGGAGTACATGCTTTGGCTTTATTATGTATAAATTATTATCTTTGTTTTTATATGATCCTTGTATACATTACCTGTATTGAATATGTAATGTTTACCTTGTATACTCTGATTGCCCTCCTTTACCCCCCTTCCCCCATGTCACATCTGGAAATGAGGTGTTGTCAGCTCAGTATGCCTTTCTTGGTGAAACTTTAGAAAAAAATAAACAAACTGCGACAATATCCATTTTATATTGCAGTGACCAGAATTGCCCATTTTAATCCATGTATAATGCTATTGGCACCCTTTATGGGAACATAACTATAATTACCAGGGTCAGATTGGGGTGCAAGGGGCCCACCTGGAAAGTTGATACAAGGGCCCACCAGGCAAATCAATAGGGGAAGGCCCAGGGTGACACACTCATATTAATATTCTATTCAATTTAATACACAAGCTCTGTGTTTGCATCTTTTCTTTACTTGCAGTGCCCAAAAACACTCCATTTAAATAGAAAATGAATGAGACAAACTTTTGTTCTGTACCACTCTATGCTGAGAGATGCAAGGGGGTTGGCAGAGTTTCAGAAGGACACAACCCATTGTACCCTTAAAGTTGAAGAGGGTGAAGGTGTTCCAGTGATTTGGATGAAGCCATTTTGGGGGCAGTGAGTTGACATAGGTATTTGGGAGGGTTCCAGGTGTTGGTGTGATTAGTTTCTCCCCTGTCATACTATGTGGGACACTTTAAGTAGGAGAGTGAAGAGCTAT
This sequence comes from Neoceratodus forsteri, assembly GCA_016271365.2. Taxonomy (NCBI): domain Eukaryota; kingdom Metazoa; phylum Chordata; order Ceratodontiformes; family Ceratodontidae; genus Neoceratodus; species Neoceratodus forsteri. The sequence continues at coordinate 807,675,066 of CM028130.1, read as the reverse complement.
GCTAAGTAGATCAACTAATGTTAAAGATACAATTGCACGTGGGTGGATACGCAGGGACCAGGTATTGGTCATATTGCTGGGAATGGCTGGGGGGTTGTCTAGCACATCACAAAAAGTGGGTGGGTAGATGCAATAAAGTGACCTTCAAAAGGGAGTGAGATAGGGTAGATGGGTCACCAACGAAGGGGTCTTAGGTGGTGATGGGGGCTATATTAGGAATTATGGGTAGCAGACTAGCAAGCAGTGTTAGAGATGGAGGAATCGGGACGTGTAACACAAAATGTTTTTTTGTGATTTGGGGGGGAAGGCTGAGACTGGGAGAGAAGCACAGCCAGCTCAGGAATAGCATACACCACTGGTGATGAAGCAGGTGTATGTCCTTGCTACCTGCTTCCATGAGCTGTGGGACTATAGAGCTGCCCTAGTAGAAAGAGGAACCACAGCTGAATATGGTTGGAATGACCCAACTGAGCTTAGAGTGGGGAGGCATGTTAAACCATGTATGTGTTCAGAGGAGGGTGGTGAGAGTGAACTAATTGATTTACACAAGTAATGGGTATGCTTATAAAAGTTAGACCACCTTAGGGTGGGAGAGTGTCCAGGCAGTTTGATGGGAAGCACTGTATGGTGCCACACAGTGGTGCTCTACTAGAAGCTGGCTTTGTTCAGAGGTGAGTGGCATGCATGCAGGTGGAGCAAAGGTAGCATTGCTCATCCTTTCAGTTTTCCATGTGTTCATACCTGTTTGCTGTCTTTGGGGCAATTTGGCGAGGGCTGATGTACAGCTGGAGCCCTCACAACCTTGTGGAGACAGGTAAATGGATCATGAAGTTGGAGGGGAAGAGAAAAAAGGAGTCAGAGGGCTGAGGGGACAAAAAAAGAACAGGTTAGCCAACAGATGCACAGATACTGTGGAAGGTAGTAAGAGCTGGTGTGGGGAAGGGAGGCAGGAGAGACAGAGAGTTACAGAGTGAGAATAGCACAGAAAAGGAACAGAATACTAGTTGTATGAAAACTCTATTTGCACTGTACTGAAACCTCAGATCAGACTCGGGAGCATCAGTACACAATGTTAGTACGCCAATTAAAGCAACTGAGCTGCTAGCAATAGACAGACTGCACTGGGCAAGAACTAGTAAAAGTGGCTATAAATTGCAAGACAAACATAAATCTCTGTCCTAAAGCAGCAAAGATGGACTAGAACATGTGGCAGTAAGAAATAGTCTGTACAACTCTGCTGACAGAAATTAACCTACAAAACAGTCTAATGATGCATTCCAAGCATTTCAAGCATTTCTTTAGAGGCTGGCTTTGTTAAAAGGTGAGTGACATGCATACAGGTGGAGCAAAGATGGTGCTGCTCATCATTTCCACATTCCGTGGGTCTGTACCTGTTTGCTGTCTTTGGGGCAAGTTGGGGAGGGCTGATATACAGCTGGAGCCCTCATGACCCTGTGGAGGTAGGTAAATGGATTGGGGAACTGTTTGCTGTCTCCAGGGCAAGTTGGAGAGGGCTGATGTACAGCTGGTGCCCTCATTACCCTGTGGAGACAAATGATTACAAGTTGCTGCCAAAGCAAACTTTGCTTTTGCAAGTAAATAAAAGGAATGGAAGTGGCATGTTATTGAGGGGGTGGAGGTTAAATCAAATGGCTACCATACAGTATGTGCATATAATTATGATATTAACTGTTTAAACTACCCTCATCCTATGTGCATATATTTATGTTATTGACTGTTTAAATTATCCACATCTGGACTGTGTATATGACAACCTAGAAACATAGAAACATAGAAGTTGACGGCAGATAAGGACCGCAAGGCCCATCCAGTCTGCCCATTTCTTTTTCTACCTTATAAATGTGCCATTGGCCTTTGCTCTGTCAGTGACCTATCTATTCATAGTCATTTGTATTGCTCCCTTATGCCTATCCCATGTCTGTTTGAAGCCCTGCACTGTATTCATAGCCACCACTTCTTGTGGTAAGCCATTCCATGCATCTACCACCCTTTCTGTGAAAAAGAATTTCCTCACATTCCCCCTTAATCGGCCTCCTCTAATCTCATGCTGTGTCCTCTTGTCCTGCTATTTTTCTTATATTTAAACATGCTAGACTCTTTTCACCTTGTTTATGCCCTTAAGGTGTTTAAATGTCTCGATCATATCACCTCTCTCCTCCTTTGCTCAAGGGTATACATATTGAGCTCCGTTAATCTGTCCTCATATGTCTTCTGATGCAGTCCCTGCACCATTTTGGTTGCCTTTCTGGACTGCCTCAATTGGTTAATGTCCTTGTGAAGGTGTGGCTCCAATACTGCACGCAGTACTCCAGATGGGGCCTAACCAATGTCTTGTACAGAGGGATTATCTCCCTCTTACGACTTGTGATACTCCTACTAATACACCCTAACACCCCTCTAGCCTTACCTACTGCTTTAGAGGTCTGCTTGATGATTTTAGGTCATCAGTGATGATGATGCCCAAGTCTCTTTCTTCCTTTGTGACTGCTAGCAACTCCCTCCCAGCCTATAAGTGGCTTCAGGGTTTCTCTTCCCTATGTGCATGATTTTGCACTTCTTTGCATTAAATCCCAGTTGCCACTCTTCTGACCATTCTGCTAGTTTATCCAGATCTCTTCTCATTCTGCCCACCCCATCTGGATCATCTACTCTGTTGCAGATCTTGGTGTCATCTGCAAACAGACAAGCTCTTACCCTCTAGTCCATCTGCAGGTCACTAATGAAGATGTTGAATAGGACTGGCCCCAGGACTGATCCCTCGAGGTACCCCACTTGTGATTTGCATCTCTTCTGACTGTATATCATTTACCACCACTCTCTGTTTTCTGCCAGTCAACCAGTTTGCCACCCAGTTGACCAACTTCTGACCCACCCGAGCCTACCTAGCTTATTTATCAATCTTCTATGTGGAACAGTGTCAAAAGCTTTGCTGAAGTCAAGGTAGGCGACATCAACTGCTCCCCTTGGTCCACCACTCTGGTTACCCAGTCAAAGAAATCTATGAGATCAGTTTGACAGGACCTTCCTTTGTAAACCCATGCTGTCTTGGATCCTGTGCCCTATGGATTCCAGGTGTTGCACTATCCTTTCCTTAAGGAGTGCCTCCATAATCTTGCCCACTACTGAGGTAAGACTGACCGGTCTGTAGTTCCCCGCCTCCTCCCTGCTACCACTCTTGTGGAGTGGGATCACATGAGCCCTTCTCCAGTCTTCTGGGACCTCTCCTGTGCTCAGAGACTCACTAAACAATTCTGCTAATGGCTCTGCTAGTTCCTCCTTTAGCTCCTTAAGTACCCTGGGATGTATGCCATCAGGTCCCATTGCCTTATCCACCCTGAGCTTAGCAAGCTCTTGTAGGACCCTTTCTTGTGAAGGGAGTAGTGCTCACCTCCCTCCCTGTGTCCATGATGTTGAGCTGTGGGCCCTGCCCTACCTTCTCTTCAGTAAATACTGAGCAAAAGTATCTATTTAGGATAGATGCCTTTACAGGGTCCTCCTCCTCACATGCTCCCTTTCTCCATTAAGCTTAGCAATACCGCTCTGGACTTTCTCCTTTCACTAATGTATCTATAGAAAGTCTTGTCATCTTCTTTTACTGTTCGTGCTAGTGTTTCCTCAGTTTGGGACTTTGCCTGCCTTACTGCCTTACCTGCTTCCCTTAGGGCAGTTTGGTATGCCTCCCTATCTTCATCCCGCTGTGTTCCCTTATATTTTCTGAAGGCCAGCCTTTGGCTCTGACCTTTTCTGCTACTGTATTTGAGAACCAAAGTGGTTTCCTTCTTCTTTGCACTTCCTTTTCTGTCTAACACAATGGGATGTTGCTTCAAGTATTGTATCCTTAATGCTTGCCCACTTTGCCTGTACCTCCTCACCTGTGTTCTTTTGCCAGGGCTAGCTTAACTCTGTTGGCCATCTTATCAAAGTCAGCTCCTCTGAAGTCCCATATTTTGCCTTGGAATGGGATGATTTAGATGTAGTAGCCAAACTGAACCATACCATGTGATGGTCACTGGCCCCCAGGTGACCTTCTACCTGGAGATCTGTGATCCCTTCTTTGTTAGTCAGTACTAGATCTAGGATAGCCCTGTCTTTTGTGGGTTGCTGTACCAGTTGTTTGAGGCCCTCCCCCTGCAGGGAATCCACTATGTGTCTAGTTCTGGCAGATGTTCCTGCTGGTATTGACCAATCTGTATCTGGCATGTTGAAGTCTCCCATTATCAGAACCTCCCCTTTAGCTGTCATGTTTTGTATATCTTCTAACAGTAATGTGTCTATGTCCTCCCCCTGGTCTGGGGGCCTGTAGACAACCCCAGTTCTTATGGCTGTCCCATTTCCTGTTTCCAGGGTGACCCACAGTTCTTCTGGCTCCTTATGTGTATTCTGAATTTCTGTAGCTTTGATATTTTCATTGACATACAGGGCCACTCCTCCCCTTTGCACCTCGGTCTCTTCTGAAACAATACATAGCCAGGTACTGAAGTCTCCCAAGTGTGGTTACTGGTAAACCGCTCTCACTAATTGCTACTATGTCCAGCTTAGCCTCTGACATTATTGCCTGCAGGTCTGGGATCTTATTTCCAGGCTGTGAGCATTGTGTACATGATTTTCCATTGGCCAGATTTTGGTGTGTTAGTTGTTGGATGAAGTTTGGCATTACCCCTGTGCATTGTATGGGGAGACAAACCTTTTTTCTTACCTGGTGATGCAAATGAACGGCAAACACGCTGAATTCCTGTTTGACCACTAGCTGAGGGGGGAGGGGTGTTCTTCCCATTCGACGTATGGGGTGCTGCACCCCTCTCCCCATTTGCTAGTTTAAATATTCTGCAAAGACGTCAAACTTCTGCCCCAATGCACTGACTCCCTCTTTAGTCAGATGCAGTCCATCAAATTTAAAGAACTTTCGCTCCCAGAACTGTTGCCAGTTCCCTACAAATCTGTGTCCTTTTTCCTGGCACCAGTCCTTGAGCCACATGTTTAGTTCCCCTATCTCCCCTTCTCTGACCTTCCGTCCATCTGCCCTTCTCCCAGACTGGCAGGATCTCAGAGAAGGAGATGCCGGATGAAATAGATGATAGTTTGTCACCCAGCCTAGTCAGGTGTTCCTTGGTCTCACAACTGACCGGCTACGAGATCATTAGTCCCTATGTGTACTAGGACATCAATGTTTTCTCCTGCTTTGTGAACAATTTTAGCAATGCGGTCAGTGTCTCTCCATGCTGATGTACCTGGGAGACATCTGACCATCACCCCTGGCTGGAGATGGGTATCAACTCCCCGAATCATGGAGTCTCCTATGATCAGAAGTTTTTTTGGATTTCCTTTGTGCTTGTTTAGTTTTGGTTCCTGATTTGGGTGAGTATTGTTGTGCTAGCTCCTGTGCCATAGTGTCCTGCTCTGCAGTGTCTTCTGCCTCTTTATTTGATTTCAGAGATAGAGGCAGATACCTGTTTGTAGTGTTCATATGGTTTTTGGAGGTAATGTGTTGGGGAGCAGAGAGTGATGGGACACCTGATTTGCTCCTCCTAACCACCTGCCAACCTCCTGGACCAACTACCCTCTGCGGTCGAGGTTTTTCTGTTGGATGCTGGGGAAATGGCGCGGGTGGTTCTTATAATGTATTTCCTCTTCAATATGAAATTTGAGGCGTGCAATCTCTGCCCATGCTGCCCGGAGCTGAGCCCTAAGATCTCCAAAGGCCCAGCATGTAGGACAGTGTCCTAAATCCTGTAAGACTGTCCTTATGAAAATTGTTCCACAGTACCTGCAGTTAATGAAATCCATTCCAAATAAGTTGCTGGGTTTGTAACCTAGTCAGAGTAATTAGAAGGAAAAAAATGCAAGTAATGGTTTAATTGTGCTTTGTTTAACTTGTTATAACAAGTTAAATTACTAGTGCCCTGTAAATGAGATCACCTTGTGGAGGCCCCACTGATCCACCCTTCCTGCTCTGCCACAGGAAATGTCACAACCTGTGGTACCGGATAAAAGGAGGTAGGGTGGTTGGGGATGGGGTGGGTGGCTGGGCCTTCCTCTGCCTAAAAAGAAGAACCACGGATGAAAGAACAAGGAGGTAAGAGCAGAAACAATCAGTCAACAACAAATGCAGTAACCCTGAAAGCTTATCCTAATGTTAGATAAAACTGTAAAACCTGTAAAGCACCACCTGTAATAATTTCAGAGAAGATATACCCTGTAAGAAACACTTTGCTCCAGAGAAAATAAAGCAGTAACAGTAGATATACCTTGCAAAAGACAATTTGAATCAGAAGATTACAGCAGTAATCTGTTAGCACACACCTGTAGGCACACCTTGTAATAATGCAGAAGAAGGTATACCAGCAACAACAATTTGAATCAGAGAAAATAAAGCAATGAAATGTTAGCAACAAACAGTAGCAATCCCTGTGAGTAAAAAAATAAAACACCACCACACAGTAAATCTGCTTAGCCAAACTAAGTCTTAATCCTTCTCCCTTGCTCTGGTAAGTTTCTCTACTCTGCCTTTCAAGCAGTCTTAGAAGGAAAGAGCTCAGGTGAAGCTAGGTGCCTTGGCCAGCAAACCAAGTCTTCTACCTCCAAGATATCAACTAACCTGACTTTTAACCCTTCTTTCTGTTGGAATTACTGACAGTTTGCCAGCTCCACCCCCACATACACACCTAATCCTTTGGAAGAGCTGTGGGAGGAAAGCAATTAGCTCCTTCAATGTGAGAAGGAGACTGAACACCTCTGAGACAACAAACCTTTTCAACAAACAAGAATAAAATAAAACACAGTGTCAAACAGTAATTTTGCTTTGCCCAATGATAAAAAGTCACAAAAATGTAAGCTCCACCTGTAATACAGTAATTTCAGAGAAGATATACCCTGTAAGAAACACTTTGCTCCAGAGAAAAATAAAGCAGTAACAGAAGCTATACCTTGCAAAAGACAATTTGAATCAGAAGATTACAGCAGTAATCTGTTAGCACAAACCTGTAGGCACACCTTGTAATAATGCAGAAGAAGGTATACCAGCAACAACAATTTGAATCAGAGAAAAAATAAAGCAATGAAATGTTAGCAACAAACAGTAGCAATCCCTGTGAGTAAAAAATAAAAACACCACCACACAGTAAATCTGCTTAGCCAAACTAAGTCTTAATCCTTCTCCCTTGCTCTGGTAAGTTTCTCTACTCTGCCTTTCAAGCAGTCTTAGAAGGAAAGAGCTCAGGTGAAGCTAGGTGCCTTGGCCAGCAAACCAAGTCTTCTACCTGAAACCTGAAATTAGGACTGCAATTATAAGTGTATTAACTAAAAAAGATAACATTTCAAAGGCTTCAATTTTAACCCCCCCCCCACCAAACTCCAAGAGTGAGGAAAAAGGACTGTCACCAATGTAACTTTCTTCTAATAAGAGAATATTGTAACCAACATATTTGAATGAGGCTGTTGCTCCATTACAGTTTTTTGCTAAGTGTCTATATAACATTTATTTTCTTCCTGTATTAATTACTGCCAATTCAATAACTAAACCCTCTTTATAATTCTGATTTTTGCATTCTGGACTTGTTCAGCAAAACTCACAAAATTATGTGATTTATGTCAGGTAACATGAATGGGAATTAAGATCTGCTTATTGGCTAGTACAAAATAAATCGTTGTTGTCACCCACATATTTGACTTTGAAAATTGGGTTGGTGCACTTGAACTGGATCTATCTGCTCACAAATTTGCTTTTCCTAACTGTCATTCTAACTTGCATTCTGAAAAATAGTGAATCCCTGACCTTATTAAATCTGTTATAATTAAAGCCTATCAGGTTGTCATGTCCCAAAACATGAAAAATTCTCCAGGAATGTCCATAATAGAGCAGCAATTTATTTGTTTATTTCGTTTTTGTTGACTGGGAAAGGAGAACTAGACAATTCTGCCTATTTTCAGCCTCGTACTGGGGGAGGGTCATACAGATGAATGCCAACTGACTCTGAACCAGATTAAGCTGTTGGCAGTATTTTTAGTGAATCGGGGAAATTTGGCCAGGACGCCGGGGAAATTCCCCTACTCACCAGAGGGGGAGATTCTGGCTGTCTGCCAAGATGGCCATTCCAGTGGATTCAGGAGGAAGGTTAGGAGCTATGGGGCCAGGGGAGATAGCCTCCTCCCTTGTCTCCCCTTCTCTAGAGACTAAACAAGGTGAATTACCCAAGAACAATGTTTTGGAACTACCTGAGAAACTTTCTGATGTTTCTATGGAATGGACTTTAAATGAACCTGATGCTGTAAAACAAACAAAGGTACCTTCTAAACTACGCCCCTTGTTCATTGCAGGATAAAGAATGCAAATTGCTTGACTTAACAGCAGCAGAACAAAGAGCGCATTTAGAAAAACAAGTGTTTCAGGCTGAACCGACAATTTTACATCTGTCATCGTGAACAGCACAGGAAAATGTCTCACAGAGAAATGACTCACTGAGAATGTAGGATGATGACATGGCAGGGCCACAAACAGCTGAATCTCAGCCAACAGATGCTTCCAAGCCTCATGTTGCAGCATCTGACAGTCCAAGTCAACAAACAGTTTTGCGCCTAAAGCCACAGCCAGGAATGAGTGTAAATGTGGCTGAAAATCCTGACTTGAAAGAACCGCACCCTGCTACCCTTGTGACCCTGTTGCCTGGCTTATTGACTGTACAGATCCTTACAATACCTGCAAATGACACAATAGCAGCAAACTCCTCAATGCAACAGATTCTAGAATCTCCTCGGCTAGACTCATCAGACACCATCACGGAACATCCTTCTAAACCTGTGAGTACAGAAAATGTTAAGTTACTGCCTGAATCCTTGATGGCATCAGTAGCATTGGGCCTTTTAAAAGGGAGAGGGACTGATTCACAGAGCATACCACAGTTTCAAGTCCCCCCGCTGCCCAAAACTTTAGAGACATCTCTCAGACTGGCTGGGAGGGCTCAGAATACTGCTGGAACATGGGCACCTGATCCAGCGCATAGTCCCATACAGGTACCTCAAACAATACTGAGTCTGCAGCACAACAAGCTGGCATGAGACTACAGCATCAAAATACTCCCTTTATTACTGATTCAGATATGGATTTGCATGATGAAGATGTTGTTCATGATACTCATTCTCCCCTACGCAGGTCCCCTTTACCCTCTTCCTCTGAATCGGATTCTGAACTGCCAAATCCATAAAACTAGGGAAACAGGAAGGATACAGGCACACACACACACCCTGGAAGAGATACTGCACAGATAACATGGGCCAATTTTCATAAGAATGATCATTTCTACCAGCAACCCCTACCTGCACAACGTCACAATGCTGTGCGACTTCAGTATTTAGGGGGCTTTGAATTAAGTCCTGACAGGATCTATGTGGGAAAAAGAATAATAAAGGAATCTATGGGTTTTTTCTCCAGTGAAATTTCCATGCTAATTCATGCTTCAGTAGACACATTATTTGATGTGAGCTTCAAGACACCTCAAGGCCTTGATAGATTTTGGACAAAATATGAAAAGCTTCGGTACTCAGCATTATGGCTTTCATTCAGGGCAATACCACTAACAAAACCTACTATAAAAAATGTTACTGTTTTATTTCAAAATGAAGGGGTTGCAGTTCATGACAGCAACACTGTGAGATTTTGGGGTCTCCACAACCAATATTTGATGTAGAACATATCTGGGCTAGGGGTGGCAATATAAAGTAAGAGTACACAGCACAAATTCAGGATCACAACACCTACCTAACAGTTTGTTTTTGGGCTGAGAACGAGGTAGTTGTTTTTACCCAGGCCAGCCAAAAACATGATTTAAATGTGGTTCATATACACATTTAAGTTCAGCTTGTGACCACATTAAATACACTGCATGTTTTGAGTATGGTCATCAAAGTGCTAATTGTTCTACTGGTGTTAAATGCAATTTATGCAAGGAATCTGGTCATTCCTATCATTCCTGCCCTTGGGCCACTCATAATAGGGACGATAGGCCTGACCAGGCCACAATCCTGACTGAGGCACAAAAAAAAAAGATATAGTTGCAGCAGGGCATACAGCTGACAATACAAATGTTACACCTTCTGAAGCCTCCCAGAATCTAGAAAAAGAAACCCCCATTACGGGACCTCTTTTGAACCAGGGTGACATGGTAGAATATACTAATCCTCAGGAACCACAACCTGAGGCCCTGACTGCAGCACAGACCCTAGCATCTGTACCCCAGGATCCTGGAGTTGCAGAATTGCTCTCCACAGATATCAGAGAAGAAACCCCACCCCCAAGATATCCCCTTGGCTCCTGAGATTGCTGTACCCCACCACCGAGATGACTGATGTCTCAAAAAAAAAACTCTCAGGCAATAGACCTCAGAATCTAAAATGTCAAAACCTACTACCTCTCCACAAGGCATTCTGCTCTCTAATAAATTTGAAGCCTTAGCCCCTAGAAATAGAAGTATAGACTCCAGATACTGTAGGACATGGATTCCTCTTTTACAATCTCCTCTCAACATGTCCAAACCTCTGATTCTGAGGATGATGTACCTTCCCATCCTGTTGTAGATACCAGAAGGAGAGGGCACCTAGGCACTCCTACCAGGCAAAGTACAAGCCTAAGCACCCCACCTCTTGACATTCATATATTCATGACACCTAATAGTGCCCCGTTATCTATTGCCTCCATTAATGTTAATAGCATTAAAAATGCTAGGCGTCAATCACTTTTTCTGTCCTACAACACCTAATTTGTGATGTGTGTTTTCTACAAAACACTAGACTGAACATCACCTCGCTAGTGGCAATAACACAAAAGTTATGGTCCAGACGGTATTCATACTTTACTTATGGTACTGAAGCATGTGATGGGGTTGGGGTACTATTTAGTGGATAAGACATTAAGATTTCTAGAATCATAGCTATATTACTGGGACAAGCAATATTGATTGTTTTTTTCCAAAACAACACAGCCTGGAGAGCTATTAATATATATGCTCTACAAATGAAAAAAAGTAGAGCTGACCTATTTAATAGTGTGAAACCATATTTACATACAACAAAACATATATTATGGGGTGGGGATTTTAATTGTGTACTATTTAAAGATGATAGGGGAGCAAAAACCCCCAAATAATTTTGTGACACCAATTATCTACAACAAATCATCAACACAGCAGGATTATAAAAAGCCTCATATAGTACATTACATAAACAAGGAGGGCACACATACTTTTAAGGGCAACATGCAACCCGTATAGATTTCTTTTTCATTTCAAAATAAATGGAAGTTGTGACAACTAGGACTATTCCCCTAGAAATATCAGATCATACCATTTTAACCTTCTCTTTAGATTTAATGTAAAAAAATACCCATAGGTAAAAGCTATTGGAAACTTAATAAAACACTTTTAGAAAATGAGGAACTAACTAGTCAAGTGCATGACACATTAAGGGCTAGAATGACAGTAGTAGGTTTAACAGAAGATATCAATATCTGGTAGTCTGAAACAAAAAAGATGGTTAAAACCCATATCATGCAATATACACAAACTGAAAATATCACAAAATATAAAAAATACCTTACTCTCTGGGGACATTTAGCAAAATTATACTCCTTAATAAATTCTGGACAAACAGGATTTTTAACACAAATACCCAAAATAAAAAAGGAAATGGAAAAACTCCAGTATGGTAGGGCCATATCTCTATTACTGGAACATAGGATGTGCACACCTGGAACGATGATGTGTGGAGATATTTTCTCCAGCTGTAAAAAAAAGAGTTCAGGACAGAACAATATCTTCTTTAAACTCAGAAGATGGAAGAGTGGTGCATACAACCCCTAAGGTGTTGCAGATAGTACATTCCCACCTTAAAAAGTTATATACAGCTCCCCCTATAGAACAAGAAAATATCACACAATATCTGAACTCGATTTGTTTAGGACTACTGCCACAGACTGTACCAAATGACATGGTGTCCCCCATCTCAAAGGATAAGATTAAACAAGCCATAAGAAATTTGAAAAACAATATCAGTAGTACCTGGCCTGGATGGTCTAACATTAGAATTTTATAAAACATTTATTATAGATCTGGTGGAAATATTATTTGTAGTTTTTAATTGGATATTATCATCTGAAAAAATTGATTTTTTTAATTTTGTATAGCAATACAAATATTCATATATAAGAAAAATGATAGGTCAGACCTCAATAACTGGAGACCCCTGAGTATCTTAAATAACGATTGTAAGATTCTAATGAAAATAATAACAACCCACCTAGCAAAATCGGCCCCCTTTTTAATTTCACTGTCAAAAACGTGTTCAGTTCCAGCAATAAATATTGCAGAAAACCTACTTTTGGTTAGAGAACTAGTGGAGCAAGGAATGGAAGATAAAATACATGGATATAGCATGTCAATGGACCAGGAAAAGGCCTTTAACAAAATATCACATTCCTTCCTATTATCTGTACTATAATCTTATGAAATTCCACATGTATTTTGTGAATGGATAAGGAAAATATACGGCGAGGCCTTCACAGTTCCTCTAGTTAATGGATATTTGGGGTCATACATTTCGAAGAAGCGTGGGGTTAGACAGGGATGTTCTATGAGCCCCTTGCTGTACATTTTTGTCTAGACACAGTTCTAAGACATATTCAAGGAGATGTACTTATCACAGGGCTGACCCCTCACATGAGGAATATGTTTATGAAAGTAATGGCATATGCTGACGATGTCTGCTTCTTTATAACCAATGCTGAATATGGGGACTGGGCAGTCTCACATTTCTATAAATATGCAGAAGTTGCTGGGGTGTCACTGAACATAAACAAATGCCATGGATACATTTTGAGTAACACTATTGAAAAGGTCACTACTATTGCTAATGTACCTGTCACAGATGAACCTATTTCAATACTGGGTATAAAATACGGGAGGTGAGATAACTGTTTAGTAAACTGGGAAGAAAAATTAGAAATTGGTAAACAAAAAGTAGCACAATGGAAACAATGGCAACAGACAAAAAAAAACAAGTTCTGATAATTGAAACATTTTTGATACCCATGTTTCTGTACCTAAGGATGGTCTACCCTCTACCAATAGCTTGTGAAATCATTCTTTTCAGTCTGATCTTTCAGGAAGTGTTGTGTAGTAGACTCAACCCCATAAAAAGAGAAATATTGTATCTTTCAGCAAAACAGAGAGGCCTCAACCTCATTAACCCTATTGTATTTTATTTTATTATATTTGTAAAATACAATATAGTGGATAATTTGACACCCTCTTTTGCCATGTTGATTACATATGATGAATGGTGGTTATTTCCGTTCATTACATACTGGAACGCTCATCCTGTAATACCATCAAGTTATAAAAATATACCTACATTCTTCAAACCTATCTCAATAAAAATCAAAAGATGGAAACTGGAACCAGTAAACACTATATTAGTTGATAGAAGGTGCTATATGATAATATACAAACTAATCATTTTTTTGTACCATCCAATTTTAAAGGGATAGGGGAGCAGTATACAAATAAAGTGTTTCTATTGCTGAATGATGCTAAAATTCCACAAAGGATGTGGGACATCACATGGTTATGTTGTCATGGATGTTTACAAATTAAGGAGAATGCTAAGCACAAACAGCAGGAAGAACGGATGTGCCCAAGACAAACCTGTGGGATGACGGAAGAAACAATGGAACATTTCATTATTTTTTGTCCCTTTGTGATAGCTTTTTGGACAGAATTAGCACTAAGGTGGACAGCAAGGATTTGGAGCAACCCAAAACATGAAGAAATAATGGGAGGGTTCTTCTTAAAACGTATACCTTTGGATGTAGGGATTATCAGAATTATTTTTGCTATTATAAAATTTGTGTTGTGGCAATCAAGGTGTAAATATGTTTTTCAACAACAATATATATCTCCTGGACAAGTAATACAGAATATTGAATTTTTGGTGCATGAACAATGTATGTATGAGAAAAAACAGATATCTCCTATGGTATGGAGATGGAGATGGATTACAGTACCTTTCTTGAAGGAAAGTATAGGATGAGTACTGCACTAGCTAGATTTCTGTCTTTTATTAGTGTTTCTGATTGCTATTTTTGACCTGACAATGTGTTTAAATAAGCCCTTTATGACCTTTATTTGTGATGCTTATTTCCGTTTGTGTATTTCATTCTATGTCTGTAATAGTTTCTGTACATATTCCTTACAATAAAAAAAAATTCCGCTACTCTTGCTACTGGGGCGCTGTCCCACCTGTGACCACTATGGAAGAAGACAGTATGCTTCCAGCAGTGGAGGAGAACGTACATCTAGAGCACCAGAACACGGGGGCTGAATATCTCACTAGTGCATCTACAGTAGCTTCTGAATTGTCAATGGATACCCCAGAACGAGAACAGAAGGGAGATATGGCTCCAGTCGCACTTCTGATGGAAACAAACACAGAGTTTATGGAGGTGGACCAAACACTACAGCAAGCTTTAAAAAAGAAACAGTACTTGTGTTGAGAACAGCTTATACAGTAAGAGCGGGAGTTCCAGGAAGCAACAGCCAGACTGGAGGCAAAGCAAAACAAGAAAAAACGGGGTCACCAGACAAGTTCACCCCCAGAAAGTTGAAAGTTTTTGTTTTCGGTCCAGGACAATACAACCCAGAATTATGCCAGGGCCATTTTTCAACTGTGCCAGTTGCACAATTGCCTGCAGAATCGACAATGGTTTCTGGAGACAGGACTGCGTAATGGGGGCTGGGTACAAAATAAAGAAGGACAGTAGGGGCAGACCCAAACATACCATTGCCAGGAGATACAATGCACAATCTTAAAGTTATGGGGCTGAGTAATGCCACCTCTACTACCCCGGAGGCACCGCCACAAGAGAAACCAGTGAATTGGGCAGATTCCACAGATGAGCCAGGAATTATTTTGTTTTCTCCTCTCAATGCAGTGCCAGAAGATTTTTACAATGCACAACTAGGTGAGAAGTGTACAGCTACAGGACATATCGATTCAGATAAACATGGAGAGGTGTTAACAGGGATAGTAGGAACAACTGATTTACTAGATGTTAATCATCCTGAGTTGAACTTAGAATTGACTGAGGACCCAAACACCAGGGAAGCTCCCACTTATGCTAGCCTCTTTCAGAAACCAATAGAGCTAGTGAAATGCAGAAATGCCATTGGGCTTCATTATTTCTGGGGTCTGGAAATGCCCCCAGACAGGCAATATGTGGGGAAGTTGTTAATCAAGCAGTCTCTGGTGAATCCCATCAGGCCCTATTGCTTTGTCCACCTTCAGTTTTAAAAGTTCTTTCAGAACCCTTTCTTCTGTGAATGGATTGTTATCAACCTCCCTATCCAGAGTACCTTTATTCTTTGATTTAGGTACCTCCCCTCCTCTTCTTTTGTGAATACTGAGCAGAAGTATTCATTCAGTATCCCTGCTTTTTCATTGTTACCCTCTGCCCACCCTCCCTTCCCTTTATTAAGCCTCACTATCCCTTCCTTGGTCTTTCTTTGCTCCCTAATGTAACTATAAAAGGTTTTATCCCCCTTCTTAACTGAGTTGGCTATCTTTTCCTCAGTTTGGGCCTTTGCTATTCTGACATCCTTCCCTACTTCCTTCTGCTTTAACTGGTACAGTTCTCTGCCCTGCTCCTTCTGTGTTTCCTTATACTTCCTGAATGCTACATTTTTCTCTTTAATCTTCCCTGCCACCTTTTTTGAGAACCATATGTTTTTTCCCTTCATTTTGTTTTGTTGAATTGCTTCACACAAAGGCTTGTTGCCTCTGTGATGGCTGTTTTGATTTTTCCCCATTGTTTCTCCACTCCTCCTTCTTGCTCATTTGCTAATGCTTTTCTGAGGGACTCTTCCATTTTCCCAATGTCAGCCCTCCTAAAGTCCAGTACTCTTGCTGGTATGGCTGGACTCTATGGCTGTGTTTATCATGAACCACACTGCTGGTGGTCACTTGTCCCCATCACCATTTGACAGTACCAAGTCTAAGATTCTCCCTCCTGAGTGGGTTCCACCACTAGCTGTCTGAGGCATGCCCCCTGTAGGGCATCAAGAATACTGCTCCTGGATGTGGCTGCAGCAAAGGTGCTCCAGTTAACATCTGGCATATTCAGGTCCCCCATTAACAATATTTCCCCCTTTTCTGCCATCTAAGGATGCCTTCTATCATTTCCTTGTCCATTGCCTCTCCCTGAGATGGGGGTCTGTATACAACCCCCGTGTGGATTGTGGTGCCATTGCCTGTCTCCAGGGTGACCCACAGTGCCTCATCTACTCCCTGTTTATCATTTAGTTCCATTGCTTTGACCCCTTCCCTTACATAGCGAGTTACTCTTCCTCCTCTTTTTACCCTCCCTGTCCCTCCTGTAGCTTGTGTACCCAGGTATGTTGACATCCCAGTCATGGTTCTCTGTGTACCATGTTTCTGTGACTGCCACAATATCCAGGTACCCCTCTTCCATCAAGGCCACTAGTTCAGGGAGCTTATTACACAGACTATGGGCACTGGTACTCATCACCTTCTATTTTTTGATGGTCTTATCCCTTTTAGCTCTATCCCTGTCCTTACTGCCTTTTTCTGGATTTACCACTGTCCTGTTCCCTTTTGACTTCTCTACCTTGGTGTCTACTTCACTTACTACCCTATTTTGTGGGAGGGGGCTGGGCTTTCCTTGTTTCCCTTCATTGCCTCCCACCCTTGGCTAGTTTAAATGCTTACTAATGAAGCATTTAAACCTATCACCTAGGATCCTGGTCCCCCTCCAGGACAGATGCAGACCGCCATGCTAGCATATGACTGCATCCCTCCAGGTGGACCCCCAGTCCCCAATGAAGCCAAATCCTTGAGCTCTGCACCAGTTTTTCAACCAGTCATTGAATCCCATGGTGTGGAGTACCCTAGCCTCATCCATACCATAGACAGGTAGCACTTCTGAGAAAGTTAGAATGTGTGCTACTTGTTAAAGGCCCCTCCTCAACTCCACAAACTTCTGCTGCACTGCTGTGATCCCATTCTTAGCCAGCTCATTTGTTCCTAGGTGGATAACGACATCCAGCTCACTCCCCGCTGCAGCTGCTTCCACATTCCTGAGGATTCATTTCCTGTCCCTCCAAGCCATGGTACTGGGAAGGAACCTTACCTCCCTTTCTCCTCCCTCCCCCAATTCTACCCCCCAATGACTGAGTCCCCCACCAGGAGTTGTTTTCTTCCCCTGTGGGGTCCTGTTCCACCCTCCTATGGGTCTCCAATGTGGAGGTTCCCAGCATCCTCCATAGTCTCAACTACAGGTGCATCCATACAGGAATGATGCTCTGCCAGAATGGTGAATGAACTGAGGAGAGGCATGACTGGAGGGATGTGCCTGTATTCCACCTCCCTCACCCACTCTGAGCCCACTATGGTCCAACCACTCCTCTTTCTTGGCAACCTCTGAGGCAGTGGTGGTGGCCTGGGTGGTCCCTGGGTGAGGGAGGAGGTTTCCCAAATCCTTGCCAGGTCAGCATGGAGACGAGCAACCTCTTCCCTCTGACCAGAGAGGTGCCTGCAAATAGGGCAGCAATGCAGTCTCCAGAATGTCTCCTTGAAGACTGCTGCTCCACAGCCAGAGCATTGCACCACTCCCCGCATGCCTGTCTCCCTTCCTGTTTAAGATGTTTTTCTTTTTTGTTTTTGGTTTAGTGTGTGCAAGCTTGTGAGTGTCTTTACCTCCTATTCAGTGTGCTGCACCTTTAAGGATATGAACAGGTGTATGTCCTTAGCAGTTTTGGGGAAGTGATGTCAGAACCTCTTATATAAAGGAAATGTTGCTCTTGGGGTGGGTTGGGTGAGGAGTAGGGTGGGTGGGAGTAAACCCGTGCCCTCCAGAAACAATCAACTACAACTCTGACCCTCCACTCCAGTGGGTTCCTTCCTTCCTTTCAGACACTTATTTCAGAGTTTAAGTAACAGGGCTAAATACAAATGATTGCAAATATCTCCCAGCTAGATTTCCTCCCTGGCAAATAAAAGTTAAACTAAGAAGAGTCAACCCCAAAAACAGAGACTCAAAACACTGATTCCTACTTACTTAAACAGGCCCAAAAATGTATACTTCAGTTCGGTGTAGTCTGTTAAATCACCTCCTTGCTTTAAGGAAGCTAGTGGCTGCTTTCTGTCTCTCTCTCTCTCTCTCTCACTTTATGATGCTTCCTTTTTAAATCAGGTTATAGATCAAACAGGATTACAAGATGTGTTTATGGACAGTAATTGGGGTGCTCCCCATACATATTTTATGGGAACTTTGTCGACTAGAATCAACTATTGGTTCATAACTCCCTCTTTAGAAGTCAGGCTAGCTAAAGTTCACCTGGTGGCCACCTCAGATCACGGGCTGCTAACAGTCTCTGTGGCAACACAGTAGCCAGAACTAGGGGTCCGGGATATTGGAAACTGAATCTCTCTTTATTAGATAATACATTTATTCAGGAAGGTTTTCAAAATGTATTGGAAGCATGGAAATCTGTCTTTTTCTTATATGACAACAAAGCAGAGTGGTGGGAATATTCAAAAAAAGATTTTAGGACTATTTTCAGAAGATAGGGATATTAAATGGTAAAATCAATCATAAAGCCTACAATAAACTGAGGGTTTTATTTTATTCTTTACAATCTAAATGACATGCAGGGGATACAACAGTATTGGAGTGTATACAGGCAGTTAAAGAAGAAACAACCCAAGTTCAGTATGATAGAATGAAGACTCTTAAAATAGAACAGTGTTTTGGAATGCAGAGGAAGCAGGCACAAACTAACCCCTTTAATAGCTACACAAATCAAAGGAAGAAGAAAGACATAACATACATAACTAGACAAGATGGGACAATATTAAGGGAAAGTAGTGATATTAGAAGTGAGGTTGACAGTTTTATTGCACAATTATTTCAAAAAGATGAAGTTTTAACAGAAGATACTGTAAATAAGTGGTTAGAAACAGGAGAACTAGTACAAATACTGGATTGCCATAAATCAACTTTAATTAGGAAGTTCACAAATAATAATAATAATAATAATAAATAATAATGTAATAATAATAAACTTTATTTTAAGCACTTTTCAAAATTATCAAGGTGCTGTACAAAAATCAAAACACGTAGTCATATAAAACACAGACAACAGTTAGCCAAAATAACAAATCCAAGCAACTATATATCACAAAAGAGCCTGATGATATAGAAAGGTTTTAAACACCTGTTTAAATCCTCCCACAGTCATGACCTCCCAAAACTGGCGGGGTAGAGAATTCCAGAGGGTAGGGGCCACAAAAATAAATGCACGGTCCCCAGAAGATTTCAAAATGACCCTCGGAATCTCCAGCAACCCCTTATTAGCTGAGCGGAGCTGTTGCACAGGGCAGTAGAGAACAAGAAGCTGTTTCAAGTAATCAGGAGCAAGTCCATGAAGGGCTTTATAAGTCAGTACACCAACTTTAAAGGTGATCCGCCACTGAATCGGCAGCCAGTGCAGATCACGCAGCACCGGGGTAACATGCGAGGAGTGAGATGTCCCTGTCAGCAATCGTGCTGCAGCATTCTGCACTAGCTGCAAGTGGTGGACATCAACCCCAGGAAGCCCTAGGTATAGGGAGTTGCAGTAGTCAAGGAGCAAGGTCACAAAGGTGTGGACCAATGTAGGCAGAACCCCGGATGGAACAAAGGAAGAACTGCACAGGGTAATTATTAATTTGCACAATGGGAAGGCACTGGGGCTAGATGGTTTGCCCAATGAGTTCTAGTCTATTTTATTCCCAACTTTAGATACAGAACTGGTACAGCTTTTTAATTTCTGTTTTTTTCAACAACAGCTTGCAGACAGTACGCATAAAGGATTGGTGATGTTGTTACACAAATATGGCAATAAAACAATACTTTGAAATTGGAGACTGATCACTTTGTTAAATTCAGACTGTAAAATTCTTACAAAACTCATTAAATAATAGAATTACAATGGACTTAGAAGATATTCTACATCCGGCTCAATTTTGCAGTATTCCTGGTAGAAAGATCTCAGATGGTTTAATTTTGATGGAGAAAGGTGAATTGGAAGAAATGATGGGATAGCTAATTAGCCTGGATCAAGCTAAAGCTTTTGATCTGGTGTCTCATATTTATTTATGGAAATGCCTAGAGAAATTGGGTTTTCCAGAGATAATGGTACAGGGGATTCAAGCCTGTTATAAAAAATTAAACAAAAAGAGAGCTGCACCAGGATGAGCTGGGGTGTTGTGTGACAATAATATACACGGAAAGAAAAAGAAGTCATGACACTCACCAGGGTGCATACATCAAAAATCAGGAGTCAGATTGTCCTTAGTTAAGGACCATTTCCTCTATTTATTAAGCCAAACATTTCACAGATAGACCACAAGGTCTAAGAAGAACCACACAAAAAAGGTCTGACATTTCAACTCGATGAGCCTTTATCAAAGATACTGCCCCCTATATTCTCAACATTTAAATAGCAGCAACTTGGTCACCTGACAACCATTTCAAATGTGCATACTTAAAGGTATATAGTCATATAAAGTGCTGCCAATTATTTATATAGTGAATATCTATCTATCTATCTATCTATCTATCTATCTATCTATCTATCTATCTATCTATCTATCCATCTATCTATCTATATGTAATAGATAAGCCACTACCGGGCGTGCGGTCGTGCTCTGATATACGCACACCTTGGTGTGCGTTGTGACCGTTCAACCACCCAAGGCATGCGTATATCAGAGCATGACTGCACGCCCTGTAGTCGATTATCTATCTTATAAAATGGCCACAAATATTATTGGGGGTTGTAAAAGTAGTTCCTACACAAATATTTAATATGCAGAAGGTGATCTGATTGCTGGAATACATATTTAATTTACAGTAGGTGATCTGGTTATGGTGCTATAACTGTAATAGGTTTTGAACATATCTGGTTGATTCTACCTTGGTTTGTTTAGGAAATAGTTATGTCTAATGTATCTGGTTGATCCTGATATTTTTGCTGTCTCGCCCATTTTTAAAAATGTTTACTTTCATATGTGTCCCGTAGCATGACCGAGTGGAATTTATTCTGAGAATGTACGTGGTGGCAGAGTTTAAAATAAGGTATATCTTCTCTAAAAAACAAGTAGGCTTGTATTTCAAACTAAAGGTTCTGTAATTTCTTGTCAGTGAAACCGCCAACTGTAGCTGGAGTAGATCGAGTGAGTCAGTGGCTTGAGAAGGGAAGATGCAAGTGAGAGTACATGGTGGAGGAATTTAAAATATGGTATGTGTTCTCTAAAAAACAAGTAGGCTTGTATTTTAAACTAAAGGTTTTATAGTTTCTTGTCAGTGAAGCCACCGACTGAAGCAGGAGTGGAGCGAGTGAGTCAGTGGCTTGAGAAGGGAAGATGCAAGTGAGAGCGAGTGTTGCTATACAGCGCTCAGCTCACCTTCATCTTCCTTCTGGCTGATGACTCACTCGCTCCACTACCGCTACAGTCGCTGGCTTTACTGAGAAAAAACTACAGAAACTTCAGTTTAAAATGCAAGCCAATTTGTTTCTTAGAGAAGAGAGATGTTTTTTTAAACTCTGCCACCAAGTACATTCTCAGAATAAACACCACTTGGTCACGCTACGGGACACATATGAAAGTGAAAGTTTTTTTTTTAAATGGGAGAGACGGTGAATATGGCAGGATCAACCAAACATGTTTTTAAAGAATGCTGATGCTTAAAACATTTATTTATTTATTAAATTTTGATAATCGTGAGAGCCCGCTGGGCCCCAAAGGTCCCTTTTTCAGGGGCAACCCGAGGGTTACATTAAACATGACATGGGATTGGTTTGACAAAATACATAGCCAGAGTCAAGATAACAAGAGTCATACGTTATTACACGGGATAGTGAACAGCAAGGTACATAACATAGAGTCATTCGTTATTAAAATAACAAGAGTCATACGTTATTACACATGATACATTTATGGTAGAATCCACCTGATAAGAATAGTGTGGTCGTTGTGGAATAAGGCACGGTCATGTGACATGTTTTGGCCAATCAGGATAATAGATTGTCACAGATTTTTCCTACCATTATTTATATATATATATATATATATATATATATATATAGCACGGTAGTGCTACCATAGTTAGGGTTGAGGAGCCATTTCTATGTTAAACCCAACATTTTGCAGCTTAATAACTTTGCAACCATTTGATGAATTTGCCTGAAATTTGGAACACTTAATCAAGAACCATAGGCCTTGGGATCTGCTAAGTTTTGTACTGGTCGGATATATAACTGTGGAGTTATTAAGTGTGATCTGCTCGTGCGTTTACGCATTTTCTGGAATTCTACGGTCGCACCTACAGGTCACACAGTTTGTGCGACCTGCCCAAAATCTTCAGGGAATGTGTGGCCAGGGTCCCCAATGTGCCTTACGAAGATTTGGTGAAAAAATATTAAACGGTTCAAAAGTTATTCAAAAAACAATTTCCCATTATAAGTCAATGGGAAAAGTTAACAAAGAGTTAGACAGTGTCACAAATGCATTTTTACTTTCGCAAATGGCCCTGTTACTTTCGCAAATCTGCCATTTTGTTTTGAGTTAGTGATCAGAAAAATACTTGGCAGTTAAATTTGGGACCCTCTAGCAACCTAATTCTTTTTGTATTCACCCAGTCGGAGCCTGAGGATGCTAGCCATGTCTTTATTTTGGGGTAAAACACCCCAGAAATATGATTTTCAAATTTCTGGAAAAAGTACTTTCACAAAGTACTTCGTACTTCAAAGTGTCGCAAAATTTTTGCGAAAGCTTTCGCAACCGTGACAGTAGTTTTCATTCGTGGAAAATGACAGCACTTTTTGGCACTGCGCTGCAAAAAGAACGGTTGGGAGTTTTAACAAATTTGGAGGAAACGAGTCAACAGCTCACAGATGTGCCTTTCAGTGTTGTGTTGAAAAATATTACATGGCAGCAAAGTTACAGCACTCCAAAGTTGATGTTTTTTCCCATAGGATAACATTACGACGCCTGACGCATTACAGGAATCCTTTGGCACCCCGCTGCAAAATAATGGTTTGGTCTTTTTTCCTGAAATTTGGAGGGAAGACAGCCAACTGCCCACAGATGTGCCTTACAGTGGTTTGGTGAAAAAATATTACAGGGAGGCAAAATTATGGTGCTCCAAACTTCTCTTTTTTTACCATAGGATAACATTACGGCATTCGCCGCTCCTTTCAGGGCTCGTATCTCGGAAACAGTGCGAGATACGGACCTTTCGTCGGAAAAATACTTAGCCCCCTACAAAACTAGCCAGGACAGTCATAAATCATATGAATTTTAATTTTTTTTTCTATGTCGTACGGTTCCTGAGATATAAACTATTTAGTATTCCAAGTCCTCATTTTCTGCTTCGATACCCATTATTATGCATATATTCTTTGTACTCACTGTCTTTCTCTATGCAGGTTTTGAGGAAAACCAGTCTGTGTGCTTACATTACTGTTACAATTGCCCTTTCTGCTTATGGTTCCGTACCCGTTTCACTTACCGTTGACATCTACGCCACCATGTGCGTTATCCTTTGCGTTTTCATTTGCGCTTGCGTTTCTGTTATTTTTTGCCATTTGTGTCTACAGTACTGTTTCTCTTTCTGTTTCACTTTGTGTCACCATGACCATTGACATTTCCATTTGCAGGCACCATGTTACTATGTGACAACACATCACATGGCAGACCGTTCCCGTCTACGCCACCGTGTGCGTTACCCTTTCTGTTCGCATTCGTGCTTGCATTACCATGTGGACCACTGTTATCACTTCTGTTTGTATTGCTGGTCCTGTTACTATGCCACAAGACATCACGTGGCAGGAGCGTGGAGCCCAAATGGCCCCGTGTTCTGCCACCGCATTACATTCACTATTTCTCGTTATCATTATCAAAAAGAAGGGAAATTAGAGGCAAAAAACTCCATTTAATTCATTAGTTAGGGTTGTTCCACAGCGACAAAAGTAAGGGAAATTCGGTGTTAGGTTGAAGACCCCGCCCACCCCCAGCTGGTATTAGTGTGCATTGGGTTGTCGGTCCTAACCTCACCCCATTCTCCTATACTGCTGTTTTACACATGTGATGGGGTGAGAGTTAGGGCTGATGACCCCAATGCACACCACAATTTATTTTTATTTATTTATTTAGTTTTTGTTAATCGGGTAGGTGCACTAGCTAACAGGTGACTATTTTCAGGCACGACCCGGGAGACATAGGTACAGTACAAGATAGGACAGTTCAGGTTTATACAGAACAGGCAAAGGTACAATGGTACAAGTACAGGCATACAATTTCAAAGGGCAGAGGGTACTGGAGGGAGCACATATTTAGAGGGGAGGGGAAGGAAAGGAAAGGGAAGGGAAGGTGAGGGGGAGTTTAAGCAGGTAAGGGAGGGTGTGAGACTCTGACGAGGGGTGAAGGGCTAGGCAGAGAGTGACAGAGAAAATACAGCGAATACGGCTTTTGCGGTGCCAGGTAAATATCTGCAGCCCGGCTTGTGGAACAGAAGTACAGCAAAGCAAGAAGAGGATGATCAGCAGGTAGGGAGAGGAGTACGGTTTAAGCAAAAAAGGTGCAAAGATGAAACAGGGCTTAAGGGACTATGAGAGGTATTAAAGTTAGGTAATAAAGAGGGGTGAGCAGCAGGCAGGGGAGAGGGAAAGGGAGGGACCAATACCTACAGCAGCAGTACAAACATGGACGGCAGAGGGTAAAGGAGGAGGCACAAAGGGGAAGCAGAGGGAGGAATGGAAAGTAGGATAGGGTGAGTGCATAACTAGGAAGACCATTGACCGGCAGGAGAGGGAAAGAGGAGTAAGAAAACAGGGGAAGGAGTTAAGGATAGTAACGGCTTGAGCAGGGGATAACACAGTCTGCACTCAGGTTAGCAAAACTAGGACCGCTAGTGGAAAAAAAATTGGGGATACGGCCAACCTGAGGGTGCTTACGGCAAAGTGTGGCATTAGTGGGAAAAGGCGCAAAAGAGACCCTGAGCTATGGAACTGAAAATGGGGGGATATGGTCAACCTGAGGGTGCTTACAGCAAAGTAGGGCTTTAGCGAGAAAAGGCGCAAAAAAGACCCGGAACTATGGAACTGAAACCCGGCAGGGCACAGAGGGGTAGGGGAGCGAGCGGAAGTGGGGAGGGGAGCGGGAAGGACCAGTACCCACTAACATTAAGTAAAACAATAGGTTTTAATGCAACACAGTAGGAGAGAAAGAGGATCAAACAATAGTAGGATTAATTGCTAATTCGTACATAAAGTCAGAGAGAGGACAATTGTAGACAAACATAGTACAGTAATATAACATTCGGAAGAGCAATCAAAGCAGGATACTATACATATTATAGAATTCAGAGTAATTAGGCAATTCTTGAGACAATTTTTAGCGGCATGATTAGGATGGAGTAGCAATACAGAATACTTTGTAAACATTTCATTTAAAGTGCAGGCAGACAAAGAAACAATACTTGTAACTAACAACAGAGCATTAGGAGGAGGTGGGCTAGTGTATATATGCAGAAGAACGGGGAGGTTGACTTAGATAGGGGGAGGACAAGTTTCAGGATTAAGTAGGATCAAAACAAGTGCATTGGTCCATAGAGTTTAGGTGAGAGCGTAGTCCACGCTTGAAAGCTAGGTGTGATGGGGCCCTTCTCAGGTCCATAGGCAGCAAGTTCCAGGAGTGAGCGGCAGCATGCCTGAAAGCACCAGCACCCTTGGAAGTACGGCAGAGGGGAACTGACAACAAAGACTTGTCTGATGATCTCAGCTCACGCGATGGGATCACAGATTGGAGCAGTTCAAACAGTGTGGCTGGTTTCGCCACTCTAATTATGGAGTCTGAGAGGCAGAAGAGGTAATATTGTCTTGTGGAGGATGGGGATAGCCAGCCTAGCTCTTTATAGAGTTGGCCATGGTGCATCAGGCGCGGCACTTTAGCTGCATATCTACAGACATTATTGAAGGTGGCGTCCCATTTCTGTAGAACAGTTTTATTTGCCATTGTGAGGATGGGAGCACAATAGGATAGAGTGGGTAATAGGATTCCCCTGGCGATGGCAAGTTTGGCAGTGGGAGTGAGCATGTAATTTGTCCTGTAGGCAGCCCCCAGCTTACAGTTGACATTTTTACAAGACTCTTGGATATGCTGCTTCAGGTCAAGGTTTTGGTCAAGCTGTATTCCCAGATAGCGGAACGAGCTTACAGTCTCAAGGGGGGGTTCCATTAATATCAAGAATGTTAAGTGGAGATGTGCAGGTTCTGAGTTTATGACAAGATCCAAAGAGCATGGCCTTAGTTTTGCTCGCATTGAGTCTGGCGGTGCACATCTAGCCAGTGTTGTGCCAGGTGGAAGGCGTTGACAGCGTGCATTCAGGTGGGAAGTGTTGTCCAGAGTGAGCATAGATTACTAGATCATCTGCATAAAGTATCGAGTTGCCTGATGTTATTATGCTGGGCAAGTTGTTTATAAATAGTGAGAAGAGGAGAGGTCCGATAGAGCTCTCGTGCACACCAATGTTGATCTTGGTACTGTCAGAGATGGCTGAGTTAAGCTTACTGCTTGTGACCTATTGGTGAGGTAACTACTGAACCAAGTTGTTACTGGGGATGAGAAGCCCAGGTTTTTGAGGGTGGTGAGCAGCAGTGGGTGATCTCTGAGGTCAAAGGCCTTTGTGAGGCCTATGAACACAGCCCGTTAGCTGCCCTCTGTCCGTGTTTGAGAGAACATCTGAGGTGAATTTTGTCAGCGCTGTTGTAGTACTGTGGTGTTTCCTGAAGCCATGTTGAGCTTCACAGAGTGCATTGGAGGAGTCAATGAATTCGGTGACCTGGGTGGCTACTATTTTCTTGAGAATTTTGCTAAGTACCGAAAGTATGGCAATAGGTCTATAGTTTGATAAATCATTTTTGCTCCCTTTTTTGAAGACAGGTGTGATTCTGGCAGCCTTCAGGGACAGTGCCTGTGGAGAGAGATAGTGTGAAGATCCTGGAAAGTGGGTGGGATATGAGATGAGCAGCTAATTTCAATAACCGTGGTTCCAAAGTGTCAGAGCCAGGGCTAGTGTTATCAGATATGACAGACAGGAGTTTGTGAACTTGATTCCCAGTAACTGCTTTGAAATAAAATGATCTTTCAGAGGCATGTTGAGGATCGGTGCTCATCATGGTAGAGTATTGTTGAGAGGCAATTGGCAAAGATTTTAGGGAGGATGTGATGGCAGATAGGTCCGAGAATTGCTGATTGAAGGCATTGGCAATGGTGAGGGAGTCATTGCAGTGGACCCCTTGGATTATCATTTCCGAGGGGGTGATGGATTGGGGGGTTCCGAGGAAGGTTTTCATGTGACTCCAAAATTTATGTGGATCATTTGAGGAGCTGGTTAATAGGTTCTGGCAATATCTGCTCTTTGCAAGCCTAATGTGTTTCTTGCAGTCACTTCTATGTCGCTTGTATATATGATGATCACAGGGCAGACCAGTGGATTTGTATCGTTGCCAAAGTTTGTCCCTGATTTTGAGCTTGTGCAGAAGTTCTTTGCCCAGCCACCTCGATTGCTGCCCCCTGACCCTTCTCTTTATCTTTGGTACATGCCTCCTTTGCACCTCTCCAAACTTGGTGAGGAATACATCCAGGGCTGCTTCAGCACTAGTTGCATGGAAAACTTCGGACCAATCTGTGTTAGAGATGTCAGAAAGAAATGCCTGTACATCCAGCGCTGCAAAGTTGGTGAAGGTGATAAGGTGGCATCGAGGAGCAGGCGGTGGACAGGAGCGCCAGTGACAGACCGTGGGAGAGTGGTCTGTCAGAGAGTCTGCTAGGACAGCTGCTTTGGTTACATGGTCAGGTCTGTTGGTGAGAATCCAGTCCAAGAGCGTTCCTGTCTGTGAGTTAGTCATTCCCGTGCACTCAGTTATGAGTTGGTGAAAGTTATATTCTTGGACCAGAGATGCAAGGTTACTGTGATTCAGTCCTAGCCAGTTCAAATAAATGACACCTAACAGGATACGCTCATTAATTTTCACAGTTTGTGACACACGTTGGAGTAAGATCTGTAGACTTTCCAGCCCACCGGTTGGTGGGTTGTACAAACATAGGTTATGCAGGTATTTCGCTCCTAAGGACAGTGTTGCATGTAGCAATTCACAGCGCATATTAGGACCAGGATTGGGAATAGCTTTAAGCGAAAGGTGATTTTTGTAGTAAATGGCAACACCCCCACCCCTTTTAGAACCAATTTGATCCTGCCGAATGAAGGCATACCCAGGTAGGGTGCAGTGTGCATCCAGGATATTAGGTTTGAGCCATGTTTCAGTAAGGCACAGGATGTCAGGGTTAACCAATCTTGCCCAGGCTTCAAGCTCAGCCAAGTGTCCCAGGAGACTTCTAATATTCATATGGGCTAGTAATAGGCCTTTATTTGTTTTGGTTGTGGCTGTTAATGGGATATTTTGTTGTGGACCTGGGTTGGATTCAATATCACCAGCCATCAGAAGTAGCCTTTGGGCTAGGAACTCGAGCAAGGCTTTAGGGAATATGTCATGTTTTTTCTGTTTAACACTATGCTGCAAGTAGAACAGGAGTGACAGGTAGGTACATCCTTTCTTCAGGAGTGTGTAGTGAAGAACTGGGAAAGGGTGACGGTATGAAAGAAGGAGATTAGAGAAAGTAAAGTCATTGATCGATTGTACATTATGATTAATGGCAGGCAGAGACAGGGAGACATAGTTTAGTCCATACAGGAGAAACAGGCAGAATAAGGGAGTCAAGCCTGTGCGATAGATGCTCAAATACTGGGTCATTTTAGTATAGGAGGAGCAGGGCTTATGGGCACAGAAAAAGAGGAGTATTGAAACAGTGCCGAGTGCGGCAAAAAGCGTTACAGGGTGAAAGATACTCATAGCCCTGGATTTGTGTAAAGAGAGGATGAGACGCTATGGGACAGCCCAGGAAGGCGGACTTGGTAAGAGAATTGACAGAGCCGCTTGATTGCAAAGATAGGAAGCTGCCCCTAGTGGAAGAGGAGTACAAGGAGCCAATGGAAAAGTGGGCACTTAGTCATATGACCCACTTGTGTCTATAAAGCTAAGGGGTCGACCAGGGTGGGTGAGGTGGGGGGAGGGTGGGGAGCTGGTGTGAAGCGCCGGCAGGACGACTGTACAGGGAGCTGTATCACTTAGCCACGGTGGCGGCGCTCACAGTCCCAGGGACTTCTAAATTATAAGTAGATTCAATTTCAAAAGTGAGAACAGCTGCTTTCTGTGCGGGATGGTACTAGCGATAGTCCCAAACCCAGCAGGAGAGAGCCGGCGGGAGGGAGGTCAATTTAACGTACCTTGCGGGCTATGAGCCTTTAGCGGCACAAGGTACCAAGGAGCGGCCGAGCTCCTGGTTCCCTTCCTCGGCTAGCTTGTGGTCGGTGCGGCCCCTGGCAAGAGTCATAGAGGAGGAGCGTGGCTTGTCTTCAGTGGGGGCTGCTAGTCAAACAGGGACCCCAGAGGTGTCTTTAGGTCCAGAGGCTGGTTCCTTTGTCCTGGAGGAGGGGGTCCAAAGCCCCGGTGGGCTTGGAAGGATCCTTGCGGGCTATGCGCCTTTAGCGGCACAAGGTACCAAGGAGCGGCCGAGCTCCTGGTTCCCTTCCTCGGCTAGCATGCAGTCGGTGCAGCCCCTGGCAACAGTCATAGAGGAGGAGCATGGCTTGTCTTCAGTGGGGGCTGCTAGTCAAGCGGGGATCCCAGAGGTGTCTTTAGGTCCGGAGGCTGGTTCCTTTGTCCTGGAGGAGGGCGTCCGAAGCCCCGGTGGGCTTGGAGGGATCCTTGCAATGGACTCCTCTTGCTACCACCATGTCATCTTCATAAAGGATGCAAGTGTGCTGTATCAGGGTATGCTGGAGACTTTGGGTCCTTGTTCAGAATCATTAGCGGAATAATATCTCCCTGTGTGTTACCTGACACAAGGGAAGCGCTCAATCTGCACTCAGCATTGCAAACAGCCATAATGAAAAACCTGATAATGCCGGTTGGGGGGGTGTGTGGGGGTCCAAGGGGGGCTTTCAACCCTAACACCAAATTTCCTCACTTTTGTCGCTGTGGAACAACCCTAACTAATGCATTAAATGGAGTTTTTTGCCTCTAATATATATATATTTATGCAATAGGTGTGAGACCAAAAGCCATTGAATAAATCTATTTATTTCCACATATGTGGAATAAATCTAACCACCCTAGATTTATCCCACATATGTGGGATAAATGCAAACTGTCAATCAAAGCTTTTTTGTTCACTTTTTTGACAAACAAATGTGAATAACTTTAAAACGAAAAATGATAGCATAGTACTGTGAGCATAAAAAATGTTCTGGACAAAAATATCTACAAAATGAGTGGTGTTTCATTTATAGATACCTTTAGTTTTTTATAATTAGCAAAAATCAGCAAAATCCTATTTTCTTTTCACTTTTCAGACAAACAAATATAAATAACTTTAAAATGAAAAATGATAACATGATACTGTGAGCACAAAAAAATGTTCAACATAAAAATATCTACAAAATGAGTGGTGTTTCATTCATAGATACCTTTTAGTTTTTTCATAATTAGCAAAAAACAGCATAAAATCCAATTTTCTTTTCACTTTTTCGACAAACAAATGTGAATCACTTTAAAACTAAAAATGATAGCATGGTACTATGAGCACAAAAATGTTTAGCATGAAAATATCTACAAAATGAGTGGCATTTCATTAATAAATACCTTTTAGTTTTTTTTATAATTAGCAAAAAACAGCATAAAATTAAATTTTTGTTTCACTTTTTCATCAAACAAATGCTAATAACTTTAAAACCAAAAAGGTAGCATGATAATGTCACCATGACATTTGTTTAGCAAGAAGTTCTCTACAAAATGAGTGGTGTTTCATTTAATAGCGACCACCCCGCTAGATGGACATACACCAGGAAAGTTAACCAAAAGTCCCAGAAATTATCATTTAAAAAAAGAAGATAAATAGTCAAAACCAAATGTTCCCGCACTGATAAGAAGCATCCCTATTGCATAAATGAAATATACAATGGTGAGCTGTCAGATAAATGATTTATCTGACAGCTCACCATTGTATATCCCTTTTATATATATATATATATATATATACACATTCACTTACTTCATTTCAAGAAGACATAAGAAAAACTATATCCCTAGTGTCTCATTATAATCACTAAAAGTATACACACACAAAAATCAAACATTAGAATATATTGAGAAACATAATTAAAAACCCTCTCCTTTAAATCCAAACTTTATTTCATAGGATCAAAATGCAATAACAATCATTACTTCAACATTTGCATATATCCCTTTGGATGGAATAAGAAGAGAGAAGTACAGAAAGATATAGAAACTAGTATATTACATATACATTTGTAAGTACATAACCCATAATTCTACTGAGGACTAAGGGATCCAGAGGAGGAAGATGATTATAGAAATTGTATATTGAACAACAGGGACTCTTAGAAATGTATACAGACTGGGTTTACTAGGGACAATGGAGGAGGGGGGAGTAAAGGAGGGAGGGGGAGGGGCACTTTTGGGCCTACAGGAAGTCAAAATAGAAGGACCACCAGAGAATATGAAAAGGGGGGGGCAACATGTTCAGTGTTGTACCTATATATCAAATAGCTGTACCATTAATTCTACCAGATACTATCAAAAAGGATGCTGTTTTACTTACAGTCTTTTCTATATATGAAAAAAAGATTTTACATGTACAGGGAAAGGAGGAAACATACTGATTACAGGCAGTATGTTGTTAGTTCCAGATCAATAATAAGGATGCAAGACCTGTGGGGAGAAAGGGAAATACAGATGAGTAGTAATTTAACAGAATTAGCGTCTATCTTTCAAGAACATTTTAAGTGCAATCTGCTCATTTAGTCCATTCCCCTTATAGGATTCTATGGTAAAAATCTAGAACATCTCTCGTTTACCAAACTATATGTCTCTGTCTCCACCTCGGGCCCCAGCTGAACTTGTTCTATGCCAATGAAATTTAGTTGGTGTTTACCCGCATTCTGTACACCCTGGATGTGTTGGGCCCACACATATTCTAAGTTCTTGTTGGTGATTGCCCTCATGTGTTCCCCTACTCTTTCCTTCATTTTCCTTTTTGTTTTTCTAACATAATATGCACTGCACTCATATAGTGACAAATATACAATGTAAGTGGTATCTTAACTAATAAACTGGTGTATGTTGTGCATATGGTCATTTGCAGGGCTCCTAAACATTGCACATTCTTTTACCACACTGCAATATTTGCAATGGCCACATTTCTTGCACCCTTTCGGTAGGGGGGGCAACCAAGTCCTCTTGCTCCTAGATTGATTCTGATATGCTGAATGTACTAGAATGTCCCTTAAATTTTTTGCTCTTCTAAAGGTCATCCTAGGTGAATGATTAGCAATGTCCTTTAATCTATAGTCTGCTTCTAGAACATGCCAGTTCTTATAAATGAGGTCTCTAATCCTCCATGATCTGGTATTATAAGCAAGGCCACTGTTTTTCGGGTTTTACCGGAAAATCCGGTAAAATTCCGGAATTAGGGCTGCCTGAAGACCGGTTAAAACAAAGATTTCATGGAATCTGGCATTTTATATCAGATCAGTAGATCTACAAAACTTGTGTTTTTCTTTTAATTCCTTCCTGTACTATTTTCAATTTGCTCTATTTAATGCTCTGTATATTAAGCCTTCTTTAATTCTGATTACTTATGCACATACTAAAATAATGATAGCAGAATCCCGGTAAAATCTGGAAATTAGAGTAACAATCACCGGTGTAATTCCAGAATCTGAAGTCTTGAAAACGGAATTTCATTATTTTAATCACCGTAAATCAGTGGCCTTGATTATAAGTACTGACAAAGTGCATATGCTCCTGTTGTACCCTTATATCTATCTGTTGTGTTTTCTTTCTAACAACATGTCTCTCTCTTTTCCTTCTGTAGTCTCTTTGGCTTTCTGAATGGTAACTGCAGCATATCCCCTCTCTCTGAATCTCTCAGATAGTATTTCCATTTCCTATTTTAGATTACCCTCTTCACTACAGTTTCTTTTAATATGAAGAAACTGACTCTTTGGAATATTCCAATGGTGTGGTGAGGGTGACAGCTACTTGCAAGCAAGACAGAGTTACAATCAGTCTGCTTGCAAAACAATGTTGTTGCCAAAGTGTCATTCTCTTTCACCAAAATTGTTAAATCCAGAAAAGAAATAACTTCCTTATCAAAGTTATAGGTAAACCTAAGATTCGGATTACTCTCTTCAAGGAATGACACAAAATCCTTCAATTCTTTTTCATCTCCTCACCACACCATGAGAATATCATCAATAAAATGCTTCCAAAGTAGAATTTTGCCCTAGAAAGGGTTTGCATGTTTATTCTACACAAATTTTTCCTCCCAGTGTTCTAGCTATAGATTTGCATAGTGTGGAGCCAAATTGGCCCCCATGGTTGTTCCTTTTTTCTGGGTGTAACAATTGTTGTCAAAATAAAAAACATTATTTTCTAGTATAGTTCTGGTCATATGCACCAAGAGTTCACTATATGGGCCAGAATCTATTGGTCTTTTATCCAAATAATATCTGATAGCTTGTAAACCTCCCTCATGAGGGATGTTAGTGTAGAGTGATTCAATGTCTAGGGTGACTGGCATCAAACCGCTCTCCATTCTAACATCCCTCAGTTTATTGAGCACATCTCCTGTATCTCGGATATGTGAAGGCAAATTAGGAACAAGAGATTTCAGATTGTCATCTACAGATCTTGGAAGTGGCTCAGTGGCCGTCCCTATGCCAGAAATTATGGGTCTACTTGGTGGTTTAGTGAGAGTTTTATGTATTTTAGGCAGAATATAAAACTGACCCTCTGAGAGATATTCTGTTAACAAAAAATGTTATAAAAAAGCAGTGGCAGTACCATATGTGAATGGCCGGATAGGAAAGAAGAGTAAGGTGGGAAGAGGCGTCAGACAAGGCTGTCCTCTCAGTCCTACTTTATATATTATTACCTTGGAGCCTTTGATTAGAAGGTTATATGCAGAATATGACATCAAAGATTTTTCAGTAGCTACAGATGATCTTGAGATTAAAGCTGTGGCCTATGCGGATGACCTGTGTCTCGCATTAGCTGATGTGTCATCCAGTGACAAGATGGAAGAAGTCCCGCTAAAATTTATTAATGGGACAGACTCTAAAATTCATTTCACAAAGAGTAAGGCAATTAACATTAGACAACAGCTAGGGAATACTATGGAATCATGGGGATACCCCTTCTAGAAATCTCATGTAAAATTTCGGGAGTCTGCTTTGGACATGGAGATATGAGGTTTTATAATTGGGATATATTAATTACTGAAGCAAAAGGGAAAGAGGGTATGTGAAATGCTTGGAGAAAGGCAAAGCAGAAAAGGGTATATGTGGTTAAAACTTTTCTTCTTAGTATGTTTCTTCATCTTAGTATGGTATTTCCTTCTCTAAACCACTGGAAACTACCCTTTATAATATTTTATTTCAAAGTATATGGGGTAGCCAGTTGAACCAAGTAAAAAGGGGAATTACATATTTATCAATAAAGAAGGGTGGCTTAGGAATGGTTAATCCTGTTCTTTTCTTTTTTTGTATGTTGTTATATTCAAATATTAGACCTGGGGTGGGATATTCAGAAATGCGCCAGAAGCAGGTGCAACAGGCACACAGCACAAGTACACTGTGCCAATGTGCACCCAACACGATATTCAAAGGCTGAGCACAACGGCAAGTGACAGCGCAAGATGGCTGAATATCACAGGGACGCGCCATGGAGCAACAAGGGCTATGCCAGGAAGCAAGTCAGCAGGCACCATCGCGTGACCTGGGCTACACAACGGAGCAAGTCAGGAAGTGCAAGAGCACAACATGGGCTGGGCAAGGGACAGAGGCACATGGGCCATGGAACAGGGCAACAGGCACAGTGTGGAGCAGACCACAAGAGCAGGACACACTGCCACCAAGGTGCAGGGGATGACAGGAGGGAGGCAAGGCAGGCACACACCCCACAGGCCCCGACCACGTGTACTACAGCAGTGCATGGAGGTGGCACCAATGACAACTGGCAAGCAGCCACGGGCAACATCCACAGGACAGCACGGGACATGCCACTGGGACCATAGCTGACAACACACATGCCGACAGCACACAACACACAGGCCACACAGCCCTAGCAGGGTGCACACATACACCACAGGGCACACGCACCGGCCACTGGGCACAGACCACTGGACACAAACCGCAGCCGACCACAGACTTACCACACAACCACCATGCACACCACTGCAGCATGGCTCCATACGCCAGCTGCAAAGCAGACATGGACATGGATGGCTAACAAAATAGATGTGTATTAAAATGAACAAACAACAGCAAGCATATACAGAGGAACAGGGATGGGGGTAGGGAATGAGGAGGCCACAATCAAGATGGTAGGCTGGGGAAGGGAGGCAGGGGGACAGGGGACATGGCTAGGTAGGGTAGAAGGGAGGAAGGGGAGGGGGGTCAGGGGAAGGGAGGGTGATGCAGGCCAATGGGCCCCACTTGTTGTTCATGCCCTACTGGTGCCTGGTCTGCCATCACCTCTGCGGCCTGCACAAGGCCTGCCTGATGATACAGGCCACCACAAGGATGGCTGTGGTGACCCTCAGGATCATCTCCAGGAGCCTGGTGTTGTCATCCACTCGATGGACACCTAGGACAAAGGAGGGGGACATGGATGAGTGCACACCCATTCAACTGTAGCCCATCCACCATGCGCAGTGGACAGCGGTGACATGTGCCCTGTAGTAGGCACACAGCCATCCACAGCGTGTGTGCCCACACGAGCTGCCATCCCGACCATCCACAGCCATGCACAGTAATGTACACCAACACCAGCCATGCGCAGCACACCACATCCATGGCTGCCAGGCAACAGGGCTGTGCTGGAGGATCACAGTGGCATGGCTGGGACCCGGATGCACCCGCAGCAGCCCTACACATGTGCGAAAGGCGTGGCATGGTGCAATGGACCATGCTGGTGATGCATGGCTGTAATGGCTATGTGCACTGGGGGGCTGTGGCCCACCCCAACCCCACACAGCAACATACACTGACAGACTGCCTACCTGCATGCTGTGGCATGACTGGTGCCTGTCCGCCAGCACCTCCCACACAGCCAGCATCCCTCGCCCATGTGCCTCTGTTGGCCTGCTGCTGTCTGGCAGCGGCTCCCGCCATCCTGGTTCTGTGCTGATCCTCAGGGCCTAGTAAGGAGACAGAGAGAGACAGACATCAGCAACAGGCAGCAACCCACGTGCCCCACCCCACTTCAGCACAGTATACCCCATATCCCTGCGCAGGGCCATTGCCGTGGCACAGCACACCTATGGTGTGCTGCTACGGCCATTGGTGTGCCCAGCCACAGCCCCTCCTGGTAGCATGGTGTGACACCCTGCTGCCACCCCATAGAACACCGACAATGCACAGACATGGAAATGTGCACTCACCTGGCCATGGCATGGCGCCCCTCCGGACGCATGCTTGCAGTGTATTCAGCTGGTCTGGATCTCTCCACCGCAGGTCCCCATACCTGTGGCGGCACTGCTCTCCACTATGCCAGGCCCCAGTGGCCTCCTCTAACCCCTCATCCACCCCCTGCCATACCTCGGTGCATGGCCAGTCCAGGGACACCTGCCCATATAGGGTGCCAACATGAGGCTCTACTAGTGCCACCAGGTTAACCAGCTTGACCTGGCTCCAATTAGGTGCCCTTGCTGAGCTCCTGCATGGCATGCTGCAATCTGCACTGGTTATCCAAAATGGCGATCAGTAGTGCACGAGCCGCATGTGTGATGGGTGCACGACACCCCGGCGATGCACTGCCATCCCCAATCGCGCATGCCTCATTGCTGCACGATACAGCTGGAGTAGCACCGGCACATGCTGCAGGCACCCAGGGATCAAGGGACACACATCAGGTCAAAGGTCAGCACGTGCACCATGCACGACAGTGTGATAGGGCACAGAAGGCATGGTGCACTATAGGGCCTAGTGTGCCCAATGGTCCATGTGCCAATGGTGCATGGGCACCATAGGGTGTACAGCGCACGAGCACCACATGCCCAATAGCAGCAGAGTGCTGTACCGTGTATGGTGCACTGTTCATAGGAAGCACTGTGCCAGGCGTACTGTGCATGCCATACAGTTGCGCCATTGCTTGAGCATGCACATCTCCAATGCGCCATGCACAATTCTGTGATATTCAGCAGGCATATGCAGATGAGCTGATCAGCATATCCACAGTGCATAGGAGGCATTTGCATCTCATTACAGTTGCGTGTTCCCTCATTTGCATGTGATGCGCTATAAAGGCACCATGGGACTACACAGGCACCAGACTGATATTGCATCCTTCACAGGTAAGACACCAGGCAGTGGGCATGTTGGGACAGAGGATTGGGGGGGCCTCGTGTGTGGCAGCCAGCACTAACCACATGTCCTCACCCACAGGAATGAGCATGTCAGAGCATGAGGAGGTTGAGGAGCAGAGGCCGGCATGGAGGCGCTGGCCCAACTTCACAAGGGCAGAGTGCGATGCCCTATATGATGCATACCTTGACCAGGAGTCCCTTCTGAGTGGCTCCACAGGCACCCCGCAGGCCAGGGCAGAAGCATGGGAGGAAGTGGCCAGGGCTGTGAACCAGCAAGGCAGCCATCAGAGGCCAGCAAAGGAGTGCAAGAAAAAGGTGGGCACGGACTAGAAAGGGATAAAGGAGAAGGTGGTTGCCATCCAGGCCGCACATGCCACCATGGGCAGTGGACAGCCTGAGGTGCCACAGCTGACACCGCAGGAGGAGCTGGTAGTGGCAACCATGCGGCACAGTGCCATTGAGGGTGTTCCCGGCAGTGGATTCCAGACAGGGGGCAGCACACCACTTCATGGTAGGAACAGCGGCGCATGGGGATGGGGGAGGGGTGCAAGGGGGCAGAGGAGTGTGTTGATGGCACTAATGTTTATGTGTTCCCTTACAGATCCTGAGCACCTGTGTGCAGCTGCAGGGGTGGCAGTGCCCATCTTGGGGGCTGTCGTGGACCTGGAGGAGTACTCATCCACCTCCACTGGTGTCTGGGGTCTGGACCACTGCTGGCCCGTTCTCACTGTCTGACCGGATGCTTGTGGCGTGGGCTCAGATGAGGCCCAGGTAGTGTTTCAGCAGGACAGCAGCCATGGTGTCCAGTATGTTGAGACACTGATCAGGGCGGGGTCAGGGACCAATGACAACATGACCGTTATCCTGGACAGTGGTGATGCTGAACAAGGGGAGGCACCCCTACCACACACCAGACACAAAAGCGCAGATGGTGCCCAGGTGGTGGTTGTCGACCCTCCAGCCACACCACCTGGTGAGGCAGTGGATAACATAGTTGCGGCGCAGTCCATACTGTGTGGCAGTAGTGGCACAGCTGCTCCGGCGCTGTCACACTCACAGCGGCCAGAGTGGCAGCAGCAGCAGCAGCAGGATGGTGCTGAGGGGTGTCCGGGTGCATTGCCCACTGCCAGTGCACTACAGACAGTACAGGCCCA
Source organism: Neoceratodus forsteri (assembly GCA_016271365.2). NCBI lineage: Eukaryota > Metazoa > Chordata > Ceratodontiformes > Ceratodontidae > Neoceratodus > Neoceratodus forsteri. Next base: position 807,636,277 of record CM028130.1, on the reverse strand, counting down.
AGAGGTCCCCCCTGTGCAGCCCCCACCTGCGCAGGGGGCCATGCTGTGGGGCTGATCAACTCCTGCAGGTTGGCACAATGCTCAAGCCCACCAGGGCCCTCTGACTGAGCATACCCAGCTGCTCTGGGCATCCATGGAGCAGCAGATGAAGGTTGTAGCCAGGGTGCATGCATACCGCACTGAGATGTGCCAGTTTGAAGGAAGGCATGACCGGGACTATAAGCAGCTCCTGGCCGAGGCCACATGCATGCAGGAGGACATGACCACAGGCCTGGATCGGCTCTCCTCCGCTATGGTCATGGCCGGCCTAGCACCACTGGCCACCCTGGTGCGGGGCCATCCACAGCAGTCTCTGCGGAGTGCATTCTGCAGCCCTCAGTCCTGGCGTCTTGCGACCCCAGAATTGTCATCGCCGGAATCTGCTGTGGGCATTCTGGGCACGCCTGGACCAGGCCTGTTCATGGGCCTGCAGACACCTGTGAGGGACTGGCCATGTTCCCACAGTGCCACACCAGTGGGAACATCTGTGACACCCCCTGTGGCCACCGCACATCCTGCGTCTGCTGGGTGGTCTCAGCGGGGGCCGTCCAATGTGTCCGTGGTGACCATGAAAGCACATGGAGGTCATGATCTTCCACCCTCCCTGTCCACTGCCTGCCACTGCCCTGCATGCACAGTGGTGTGGTATGTGTGTACCAGGGCCATGACAACCATGTAACACACCCGCTTTGTGCACACCCACCCGGCCGCTGGCCACTGTGGCATGTGCATGATGATCCCATCACAGCACCAGCCACCACTTTGCACTGGCGTTCAGTGTCTGACACACACCCGTTGGCGGTTTCGGGGTGTGCATGTATGGGTGCCCGTGTGCCTTGTTTGTGTGTGTGGAGGTGTGTGGGGGTATGTGGGTGGTGTCCACAGTGCCATTAAGGGTGCTTCCATGGAGTTCTGTCCCATGTCTGTCGTCACTGCTCTCCAGCCTTGTTTGTTGTGGAGTTTGCCTGTAGACTGTGCCCTGGTCCCTGGGACATGTGTGAGGTCATATACACCTACCTGTGTCCACCATAGTGCTCCTCTGCAATGGTGTCCCATTGCTGCTGGGCCATTCTGTGCATCCGGGGTTCCCGTCACCCAAGGGGGCTGCCCACCACCACATCGCCCGCTGTCCATGTCATCCCCACTGCTGTTCCCCTCTTCGACCTCGACAGCTATCCCACAGTCAGTGGCCATGTTGTGTAGCACACAGCAGGCCAGGAATAGGCCACAGGCCTTCGATGGGCTGTACTGTAGGGCACCACCTGACCTGTGCAGGCAACGGAAGTGTGCCTTCAGCAGTCCAAACACATGCTCAATGATATTCCATGTGCTGGCGTGTGCCTCATTGAATCTCTCCTGCGCTGGGGTCGACGGGTGCTGGTATGGGGTGAGCAGCCAGGGCCTGAGTGGGTATCCACTGTCACCTGTGTGGAGACATGATGGGTTAGTATTTTGGTCTGTGTGGCTGCCCCCCTGCCTACACAGTCAGACCCTCTTATGCCCCCAGCATGGCATCTCCCCCCCACACCCTGCCCATTCCAGCTGCATACTCACCTACTAGGTGGCCAGTTGGGATGTCCCCACTCTCGAACCTGTGGCACAGTGCAGACTGGTGCCAGATGAAGGCATTGTGTGCTCCACCATGGTGTGTGGCACAGACATTGATTATGTGCACATTGGCATCGCACACCACCTGGCAGTTGACACTGGGGTAGCCCTTCCTGTTGATGTAGGCCACTCCTTCCAGCCCCGGTGGTGTGTGGATGCCTACGTGGGTGCAGTCAATGTCCCTTAGCATGCCAGGCATATGTGTAACCCTGTGGAACTCCTGCATGTTTGCTGCATGCTCCACCTGTGTGCTGGGGAAGTGGATGTATTCTGCAGCATGTGGCAGCAGTGTGTTGAGGAATTGTGTGAGGAGCCGTGATGTGGCCGACTGGATTATGCCTGTGGGGTCCCCTGTTGGTCTCTGGAAGGTACCCGTGGCTAGCAGGCACATCACGGCTGTGACCTTGATCTCCACCGACAGGGCATGGCTCTGTTTCATGGGTGCCTCCATCTCATCACTGCACAGTTCACAGAGCTGCCTCAGAATTGCCCAGTTAAGGTGGTACTGGCCCGCAATCTCGGTGTCACTGTACTGTTCAAAGGTGGTGCTGGCATGGTACCACCTGTTCCAGGCATACCGCCGCCAGGCCCATCCATGGCTACACCGCTCTGCCTCCTGCCTCCTCACACCCCTCATTACCGCCTCCATCTGGAATATTGCACTGGCCATGGCCTGGCATGTCCTGCCCCCCCACGGTTGTCTCCCTGGGCTATCCTGGCTGTGTGCTGCTGCCTACCCCCTGCACTGGGCACACTCCCGTGTTGCGGTCCCACACACACTCTGGACAGCACACACTCACAGGCACAGTTGGGGTCTCACTCCCTGTCCCACTGCCTATTGCACCTCCTGCCTCTGTGCCTGTTCTGCACCCCTGCTGCTGTCCTGCCTGGCCACTGGCCCTCTCTCTGTCTCTGTCTCTCTTTCTCTCTGCCTTTCACCCCTAGTCCCCTGGGCACAAGCCTCTGTCCCCTGCTTGCTCCTTCCTTTTATAGGCTCAACTTTGCTCTGTGCATGTCCCTGTTGCTCCGAGTTTGCACCATCGACTTGCTGTTGAATATCGCACTTCACAGCTTATTCATGGCTACGCCCCCTGCACTTGTGCATGCATTCATTAGGGTTGTGCATTGGTGCACTGCGATTTGTGCTGTGCATTTTCACCGGCTGAATATAGCTCTTTGACACATGCCCACTCTTGCGCTGGTGTATCTCACTTGAGCCGTGTGCAACCACTTTGAATATCCCACTCACTGTATACAAAATATTATTAAACCATGGTCTATATGGAGTTTAGATCAACTTAACCCCTGGTTGCACTCATGGGATTTGAATAAGGCTATATAAAAACAAAAACCCATAGTAGGGTTAGCATCTTATTTTCGTTACTGTTTTGGTAAATTGAAACTATGGGCAATTCAGAAGCAACTAATCCTTACTTTGGCAAGAAGGGAATTACATGATTTTATATTATCCAGACATTTCTTTGAACAACCAAGTTTTGGGGATAGAATACTACAAGATTTGAAGTCCATCGGGAATATGATGACCATGCCTCGTACCAAAAAATATATGTGGGATGTGCTTTGGTTGTGTCTGGATAGTAAATTAAATGTTAAATTTAATTTGAAGCACACAGATTAGAAAGGTTCTGTCCAAGAACAGACTCCTGCGCCAATACACCAGAAACAATGGAGCACCTCTGTTTTCAGTACCCATATACAATAACGTTTTGGTGTATAGTTTTTGAAAGATGGGATACACCACCTTTTTTAATTTTGAATCTAGAAATTTGGGGGGGGGGGGTGTATTTTGCTTCCAGCATAGAATAAATCTGACAAAGGCACCATGTGTGTTTTTTTTATATATTTTTTAAATATTATATTTGGATCAACAGGTGCAAATTAACTTTGCAGAATCAGGCAATTCCACCAGAACATTTGTTTTGGAATATTCATACTGCAATAAAGACTTTCCAAGCTCAGGAGAAAAAGAAGGTTAAGGGAAAATGGCACAAAAAATGGTGGCAAAATTGTTATTGGCTTACATAAATTTGGGGGTATTTGTTTTTCGTGTCCTCCTGATTTTCTTTACATAGTATTTATAGCTGAACTGTAGTAAGGATATATAATGGTTCCATATCATAATAGCGATCGTAAAATAGTGATCGCCATCATAGCGAGTGTATATCGCCAAAAAGCAAATCAGCGATACACACTTCCAGGTGACCCGACATCCAGAAAAGAAAAAAGCATGGGGGTTTGCCCCCTACACCCCCTTGAATATAGATTCTCAAATCCAGGGGGGTGCATGTTGGGGAGGGGGCAAAATCCCATATCGAAAATAAATTAAGTGCTGCAGGCAGCGGCTAAATTTCCACACACCCGGTCCCAAACCCTGTAGCTAGCCACCAACACTACCACTCCACATGGCTAGCATGGCGGCAGCAGGCACACCAGTCCCTCAAAACCCCTTCCCTGTCCCTCCCTTTCCCCTTGCTATCCCCACTACCTATCACCGTTCACTACTCTTGTGTTCATGTAGGGTTGCTACCTTTGCAGGGTAGCCCAAGAATATAGCTCCCAGTTTCAATCAATCAATCAATCAAACAATCAATCAATCAAACTTTATTTAACCAGGCATCAGCACCATTGAGCAAGTTCATTTTCAAGGTGGTCCTGGACAAGGAACAGTACAAAATACATAGACTTGATAATACAATGAAAGTAACATCAGCAGATGTGGTACAGGGTTGGATGCAAATATACCAGAGTCCGACACAGGAACTCACAATTAGACATATGCAAAAGACAATATCAAAATGGGTAAAGGGCGAGGAAGGTAGCAACTGAAAAAAAGACAGGGGCCTGCGAGTGGATATGTGAAGGCGGAAAAAGGGAGTGAAAGCCAAGGAGTGGGGGAGGGAGTGTGTGTACTGGAGTCCCTAGGGCAGATGGAGGATGACATACTAACAATTATTAGAGCAGATACATCAATAAATAAAGGACAGATTACCTATAGCAAGTACAAGGTTCCCGCAAATACTCGACTAGTAGGGCTTTGAAGGAGAGAAGACTCGGAAGTGAGATAAGCTTGAATGTGCTTTGCATAGTGTTCCAAAGTGATGGGAGTGCGTAATTAATTGCGGACAATCCAAGGTTAATTTTCATAATGGGCACTTGGAAGCAAACAGTTGCATAACATCTGAGACCATAGGAGCCAGAGGCATGTTTGAACAGGCTAGAAATATATGCAGGGAGCTTGTCTGTGATAGCTCTATAGAACCAAATGAGCGCTTTTCTTTTTCTCCTTGCTGAAAGTGATTTGAGTCACCATTTTGACATGGCGCCCCTATTCGGTCACTTTACTCATGGTATACCACGTATAATGAACTGCTATCTTATTTCCTTTTTTTTGTTGTTTCAATTTGTGTTTTATATCATTTATTGCCATGAGATATGTATTGTCAATACTGAAGGTGCAGTAACCAATTAGTAATCTTCGTTTATTTTAATTTGGAAGTCACATAGTGAGGATGAGGGTGTTTTGGGGCTCATATGTTGTAATATTATATTTTTTTCAATGTTTTCCTTTTGATTTTCAGTAATTCTTTTAGTTTTATATTATTCTATAAGGTAAGGAATAATATGTATTGATATCTAGCTATTTTACAGCTATATGTGTTTTTTTTTCTGTATCATACACTGTATCATATTTTTCAGTTTGCATAAAAATCCCCTTACTTTTTTTGAGAAGTGCCATGGGATCTTTAACATCCACCTGAACAGGACCTTCATTTAATATCTCATCTGAAAGATGGCACCTCAGGAGTGTAGTACTCCCTTCATGTTGCACTACAGTGTCAGTATTGGGAGTTAACCCAAGTGTGGGGATAGAACCCACAGCCTTTTCAATCTTCCGGCCTCAGAGGTGAGTGTGCAACCTACTGAGCCACTGACACTGCAATGTTTGCATCATAAACTGAAGTTCAAATTAATAAGCTCCACAGCAGTTCAGTTTTTTATATCTAGCTGGCACATGGTTATTGTTTCATAAAAAGCAATTGAATGCACAATGCACAAGGTGTACCCAGTTAGAAATGCCAGACTTAAGCCCACTGGATGCATTAGTATGACACATTTACTTTCTTTATTAACTCTATTGCACTCAGCAGAGACAATAAAATAAATAGCAGCATTTCATATTATGATACAATCACTTATCTTAAAGCTACTTCTTTGTTGTAAAACTCATTTCAAATCATATTTATCTGGATGAAATTCAAAAGTAGTTCCCTGTTCCCATAAGGAATCAGGACACTTGAACTGAACTGTGCAGACTCTGTTCCATTAAAACATAACACAGTGGCATCATCCTATACTGCTATTTTAATCAGGATAAACCTGTGGAGATTAAATAAGCCACCATGTAATGTAACTGTATGGCACTGCATGGTAGTAGTCATTTTATTAGGCTTTAGCTTTCATCACAAAAAGCACAGACAAAACATGAAACACTGTATAAAAGCAATCAATAAAACATAATCAATTCATTTTATTTTGCAACTCTCCACCAGGAAAGGTGCACTCAGCCAAAACTCACTTTCATGTGCATCATGGGCGCACAGGGAGGTTAAGTAACTTGTTCAGGATCAGACAGTGGTAGGTAAAGATTGTGGGAATCAAACCCAGGTCTGCTGGTTGTACCAGATTTGTTTTCAACTTGTTGCTGTAACCTCTAGACTATATTACCAGCCCAAGGTGAGCTACAGTACAGTACTGAAGAAATAATTCCTAGAAAAAACAAACACTCTACAGAATATCATTTCGAGAACAGTGAACAAGATTAAAATCATGCCCTCCTATGACCATATATAGCCCATTAACCTGGATCATAAAGGATACCTATTTAATCTGTATCCCTAAACCTTTGCTCTGCAAAGAAGGTAGTATAGCACAGTGGTCTAAGGCTCTGAGCTGTAAATCTGGTGACATCCAGCAGACCAGACCTGGGTTTGAATCCCACAGCTTTCACTTGCATACTGTGTGGCCCTGAGCAAATCACTTAATCTCCTTGTGCTCCTGTAAAAAAGCTTCCAGCTTAGTGTGCTATACCTGGTTAAACAACTAAAAAAAAAAAAAAAAAAACTTTGCTCTGTCTTATAATTGAAATAATAAAGAAACATAGAACTTTCCAGTGGAAAGGGATTCCATATCCCACACTGTCTGCCCTGATGGTCCCTGCCAAATCTGTCTCCAAAAACCCCTAACTCGTATCTGGTGACCATCCTTCCTCCATGCCTGTTTTCAAATATATTCCTAGGCTTATCCCATGCATACTTAAAGCCCCTAGTTAAGTATCTACCACCATTTTAGTGAAGAAGTAGTTCCTCACATCTCTTAAACTTCTCCCCCTCTAGCTTTGTCACATGCCCCCTGGTCCTGGTGCTCTTACTCACTTGAAAGTGTCTCTAACCCTGCACCCTGTTTGCCCCTGTGAGGTTCTTGTAGGTTTCTATCATATCACCTATCACGCTCCTCTTTTCCAGAGTGTACATGTTGCGATCTCTCAGTCTGTCCTCATAGGGCTTCTCATGCAACCCCTGCACCATTTTAGTTGCCCCCCCTCTGAACTGCTTTCTCCTGTATATGTCCGTTTTGAGGTGAGGCCTCCAAAACTGTATATATGATGTCTGGTGCAGTCTCACCAACAAGCAATGCAGTGGTAACATCACCTCCCTATTCCTACAGGACATGCCCTCCCTATGCCCCCCAGCATTCCGCTAGCCATACCCACTGCTTTGTCACACTGATTTGCCACTTTGAGGTCATCAGACATGGTAATCCCAAGGTCCCTTTCCTATTTGGTGACTGTCAATACCTCCCCCTATCCTATATTCAGCTTCTGGTTTCCTATTACCTAGACACATGATTGTGTGCTTTTTGGCATTGAGTCCCATCTGCCATGCTCTTGATAACTCTTCAAGTTTCCTCAGATCCCTGTAAATTTTCTCCATTCCCTTCTGAGTGTTCACTTTATTGCAGATTCACATATCATCTGAAAAAAGGCATACGTTCCCTACCAGTTATTCTGCAATATCACTTAAAAAGACATTGAAGAGGATTGGTCCCAGTACTCAGCCCTGTGGCACCCTGCTGGTCACTTTCCCATCATTAGAGTTAGTGTCATTAACCACCACCCTCTGTTTTCTGTCTTTTAATTAGCTTCTAAACCAATTCATCACTTTGGATCCCACCCATAGGCTGCACAGTTTCTTTATCCTCCTCCTGCGTGGCATAGTGTTGAAAGCCTTGTTAGAATCCCGATAGGCCATGTGCACTGCCCTCCACTAATCTAGTTCCCTGACTACCCAGCCAAAGAAATCTATCAGATTCCTTTGGCATTACCCCCCCCCCAAAGAATCCTTGCTGCCTGTGATCTTGCAGAGCATTTGATTCAAAATAAGCTACTGTGTCAATAGTCTGTATTTTACTTTATCATTGCAGATCACCAGACCGAAGCTTCACCCCTGACATGGGTGACTCTGCTGCTGCAAGCAGCCAGGCAGGTCCCCTCTGTCTGCTGGCTGCATCCTCATTGTACTGCCCACCAATCACCAGATTGAAGCTTCACCACTGACATGGGTGCCTCTGCTGCTGCAAGCAGCCAAGTGGGCCCCATCTGTCCACCAACTGCCTCCTTGCTGTACTGTCTGCAGATGACCAGACCGAAGCTTCACTACTGACACTGGTGCCTCTGCTGCTGCAAGCAGCCTGGCTGGTCCCTTCTGTCCACTGGTTGCCTTCTCTCTGTACTGTCCGCCGATCACCAGACCGAAGGAAGCTGCTGAAACTTCTGGTGTCTCCACGCTGACTGGCCAGAACGATCGGCTCTGCCTGCTGATTGGCTGATCCACTTTTTAAATTCTTTGCTACATCTATTCTTTTTTGACTTTAAGCTGATTTTATTTACTGATTCTGGTACTGGTTAAGTTTCTCCAAATTGTACTATGATAGCTAACTGAAATGTGAATCGAAGCCTGTTAACAGCAATTTTGCACTTCAAGGGTTGTTTGAAGTGCAGGATCCTTTAGAGTGCAGGTTTTTAGGTTTTAAAGTAGTACAGCTCTCTTTGTTTTAAGGTCCTGTGGTATTTTACCCTGGATCAGAAACTAAGGTTAAAGTGATACAGCTTTTTGTGAACACTTCTCTGTGTAGACCAGGTTTCATTTATGTCACAGTAATAAGCTATGCCCTGCAAATAGTCCCATTTTTGTTTCACTTTCTCTCCTTCCTGCTTGAATTTTTCACCCACCCCTCCCCCCAGCCTTTATTAAATACTCTCCCTTCCCCTGCAGCATCGCCCCAGGCAATCTTCATCCTCCCCCTCACTAATATTTCAACTCCACTTAAAGATACAGAATGCGGTTATAGGGCCTAACACTTGGTGTTAATCTTAACTCTTTAAGTTAGACGACACCACACTGATCTCTAAACCAGCCTAATTTCTCCACATTCTAAAGGCGTCCCCACATCTCCTCACTTTCTACTCTCGGAAGACACCACATGGAACTGTACACCAGCCTAATTTTTTACCAACTGAAGAAATTGGTGTATCTCACCGACCTGCAGACACAGCTCTATTAATTATTAAACTGCACATACTGAAAGCCACGGACCAGTGCCCAAGGTCAGCTCACAAGTTGGTGCTGCATGGCTGAGACTAATGATTAGATTTCTGCTGAAACCAGGAAGAAAAATGGGTCTTGACTAAACCCCTGATTCCCCCGAGTCCTGAACGCACAGTTTATCATTCCCCTGATGGTAACCCTGCCTATAATGGGCCGATACCTGGATAACACCTCAAGCCACCAAGGCTGTGTACTTGCAGAAAACAGTCCTCCAGCCCAGTGGAAGACCTGCAGTAACATCCAGCTATTTGACTATCCCCTCTACCCCTGATGCCAGGTACCACAGCCCCCCAGGACTCAACACACCAATACTGTGCCTATACCCAGGACTGCTTAACAGCCTTTACACCCCTCCAACAACACACAAGGCACAGACTCACCGGAGAGCAAGGACAACCCACCTTTTCCCTAAATTACCTAGGATGCTCATCCTTATCCTACTACTGATCTTGGGAAATGTTCATCCCAACCCTGGCCCTATGCCTGCCAACACCCAGACCCAGCCACCCACAGGGAGGTTGAAGATTATGTCCTTAAACATTAGCAGCCTGCTGGCAAAGCTCACTCAATTTGAAGCCTGGGTAGCACTCATGCAGCCTGATGTTATTGCGCTGACCGAAACCTCTCTCACATCCAGACCTGATGACACGGCAATCTCCCTGCCTGGGTACAACTTGTATGGGCTTGATCACATGGAGAAAAGAGGGGGTGGATGTCTAATCTACACCCACAACCATCTCCAGTGCCATAAAGTCCAACTGCCTGCTGCCAGTAATGACTGTGAATGCCTTGCAGTAAAAATCCTCATGAGCAGGGGAAGAAAGGGCTGATTGTCATGTTGGTATAGATTTCAACTAGATGCTAGCAAATGGGGTTAAATGACTTTGCCAACCTCTATACCTAGGCAAGTCAAAATAAGGAAACTATCATGTTATGTGACTTCAATTCTAACTGGCTAGCTAGCTCCAGTTCCTCACAAAGGGACCTGATTACTGGACTATACCTAACATAGGTGCTCCAGTGTTGCACAAGAACCAACTACAGAATGGGAATAAGTACCCTGATTGACTGGGTACTGACCTCCCACCCCGAGAGAATTACCAATGTCCATGTGCTCCGTGATGCGCTGAGTGACCACTCCCCTGTCCTATGTGAATGATCCTACAAGTTGCAAAAACTTCCCCCAAAGGCTGGTGAGGAACAGAGTCAGCAGAAATTGTTCTATGGCCATCTTCAAGAAACATCTGGCCAACACAGACTGGAACATCCTGGATACCTGTCCCTCTGTTGATGCAGCCCTCCAGCTCTTCCTCGATCAGTTTAACTCGGCTGCAGACAAGTATGCCTCCTTTCGTAAGAAAATGATAGTTTTGGCACCTACCACATCAGCTGGCAGATTGTTCCATGACTCCACCACCCTTTCTGTAAAATAAAACTTCTCACTTCCCTCTTGGATCTCCCCCCATCAGTTTCCACAAATGCCCCCATGTTCTTGATCTGCTACTTATACTATATAGTTCCTCACAGTTTACCTTGCTCATTCCTTTCAGGAACTTCTCTCATCTGGCCTCCAGTGAGTAAATGTTCAATTCCTTGAGCCAATCCTCGTAATATCAGCCCTGCTGGTCCTGAATCATTTTGGTCAACCTGCATTGCACTGTCTCCAGTCTGTCCTTGTCTTTTGTTAAGTGAGGACTCCAGAACTGGGCACAGTATTATAGGTGGCGTCTCACTAATGATCTATAGCGAGGTAGTAATACCTCTTTCCTTCTGCTGTCTGTACCACTTCCTATACACCCCAGCATCCTATGTGCCTTACTGGAGGCCTTGCTACACTGGTTTGATTGCTTTAGGGAGTCAATTGTGCTGATCCATAGATTTCCTTCCTCAGAGGTCATGCACAGCTTTACATCTCCATCTATTACTCTGTCCTCAGGTTCTTTTTCCATATGTGCATCACCTTACAATTGTTGGCATTGAATTTCAACTGTCAAACCTTTGACCACCTCTCTAGCATTTGCAAGTCTCTCCACAGCTCCCTAACTAGGGATGGGAGAACCTCAAAAGGTTCTGAGGTTCTAAAAGGTTCTGATACGCAAAAGAAAAAAAAGGTTCAGATCCTTATTCAAACCTTTTATGAGCTTTATTGTTTTACGGTAACCGTATGTTAAAAAATCATTTTAAACTGCTTTTAATCAACATATCTGTAGAAAAAACAATTAAACCACTGTTTAGTAGTAGAGAATGCTCTCTAATCACTTCTGTTTCTGACATTCAATAAAGTAATACTAATACTGTGTATAAGTTATATTATTAACAGTAGTGATTTCGATTTCTCAACAGGTACAGGCAGGCACCAGATGTATTTCTGACAGTTAAGTGATGAAGAAGAAGCCAGGAACACAAAAACAGCACAAAGCCAGAGCAGAGGGCAGCCAGTCAGAGAGAGACAGTCAGCCAGCTACCACTTCAAGACTGCAGTCTAGGGGGTGGTTCCAACATGGCGGCAGGTGGCTGCTAGCGTTTAGAGCCTGTTCGAGTATATAACTAAAAAGTTAATAAATGGTGGATAAACAAAAAGTAATAATGTCTTCTTCTTCTGAAGAATACTCTTTGCTGCATATCAAGCCACTTGAAAAATATTTTTGGCTTGAGCAACATACCAGCAACAGTGTCAGTAGATCTGGAGAAATCTCTCACTCCTAGGAGATGCCAGCTGTGGACCAGCACAGAACCACAAGACAGAGTTCTGAAAGAATTCAGTTTGAGTGCACCAGTGAGTGTGGCTCCTTCCTTCCAGCCCCAGACATAGAAACAGAAGCTGCTTAAATCAACTACTGATACTTACAACTTTCCAGGATTCCGGCTTCGGAAATGAGGACTGCTGATTTTAACATAGGATGAGAGAATCAGGATCAAAGAGCACAGTTGGTAACTGTTTCATTGGCTCCTGCTGACTTACCGGAGAAAGACACAATGGTGGCTGCTTCTGTTGGGACTTCATCCAGACATGATTGATTCTATGGGGGATACTTTGGATAAATAGTTTAAGTGGCCACAGCTCTTTGATATGAAATTTCAAACAGTCTCTGATAAAGTAGACTTTCTACAAAGAGAAGCTAAGCAGAACAGAGAGAAAATAGAAGTAGTGACAAAAAATGTGGAATTAAAGGGCAAGTTAACAAAAATACAAACAAAATTATTGGATTAGAAGCAACGACAGCAAACCTGATTAGAGACAATTACTCTATGGCAAGGAGGATTGAAGTTCTTGAGAACCAACAGTGGTGTATGAATCTTAGAATTGTTGGTTTGCCTCACACAGTAGACGAACCATTTGAATCTGTCCTGGACATGCTGAAAGATATTTTTATTTCTTTATTTGAGTTGCTAGAGGACAATCTTCCATTTATCACAAAAGCATATTGTATTGTACCAAAAACACAAGATAATAATCCAAACTCCCAACAGAAACTGAAAGTTCCTATATACAAGAAATCAGCTATTTTTGTTTCTTTTGCATTTGACTCTGATAGAGGTTTAATAATGAGACTCTTCCGGATTAAAGCACCGCTGCTTCACAAATCTTTTATGTTTAATATTTTCCCTGACTATGCATACTCTACTCAACAGAGGAGATGAAATTTTTTGGGTTATCATCAGGAAATTGTTGAAATGGGTGTTGAATTTCTGTTACTGACTCCAGCGAAAGTCAGAATCAGACATAAAGGACTGCAATACCTGTTTTATGAAATAGACCAACTTACCTCATTTATTCATAGTCAGTACAACCAAAACAATGAAACAGAATCCCCCACACTTTCAGAAGAGGAGATGATAAATTTGTAATTTGTCTTTTGATTGGAAGTTGGAATTATTAAATAGGCTATTACTATGTAAAGGCTGGGGTGGTCATGGAAGGGAAGCATGATAAATTTTACCTTCATGATGTTTTGAATTAATTACAATAATGGGAATTACTGTGGTATTAAACAATGTTAGTAATTAACTATATGCCTGAAATCAAATAATTGCAGCTATTGTACTGATGAGAATGTTTTGTTAGATTCACTTCGCCCCGATGATTTGGACTAGACACGCTGACATCAAGGTACAATAGCAACTATGTATTTAGGGAATGTATTATATATTTTTTTATGTTTTATGTTGCTTTTTTCTGATGTAAAATGTACAAATCTCATTAAAATGTAAGTTAAAGAAAAAAAAAAGACTGCAATCTGCTACTACCCCCTACCTACTACAATCAGAGTAAAACCAGAAGTAGTCTACCAGCAATGAAATCAATATGGTTAAGCACATTTACCAAAATTGACTGCTTAGAAAAGAATGAGAAAGTGACTGTGATGACAAGAAAGTCCCAGACCAGATCTCTAGTTTGTAAATAAATAATCTCCACCCGAGTCTGATTTTTTAGAAGAGAATAATGGTGTGTTTAAATAATTGTACTTTAGTTTGTAGTAGTACTACCACTACTACCGGGGGCGGGGGACAGAGCTGGCAGCATTTATTAATGTGGTTATTTAACTGTGCACAATTAGGTAAATGATCTCCTTAGAATGACAAAGCATCTGTGTATGTGAGAACAGGGGCTTGTCAGCCACAGTTGCTACCAATACATGATGTAGTGAATGTGATGTACTAGCTGCACTTTCAACCCACCCCCAGGTTGACGATGATGCAGTTGAAAGGCAGGCAAGTGCCAGATCTTTATTTTTTTTTAAACCAGTTTCCTGAGTCTGACTTTTTGTAGAAAGGGTCATTGTGGTTTTTGCATGTCATCAATTATTTAGCATAGTAATGAGTCTCGGTATGGAACGCAGTTTTTCAACTTTGGTGCATATCGCAGGCATTTTTTGGTGCCTATGTTTCAACATAGGGTTATTGGGACCTCCCCTCATGAATTCAGCCACTGTCATGGTGTTATTCAGTTCCGAAAGGTGATTTCACAGTCACTGTGCAGAATCACCTTTCAGGACTGATTAATGAAATGACAGTGCCAGTGTTCATGAGGTGGGCTGTCAAGAAGCCTATGCTGCAAATTTGGTGGGAAAAAAACAACAAAGATACTGTTTTTACGAGCGTGCATTGTGCAGTTGCTACGCACTCTCATAACTTCGCAAATTTGCAATGTTTTCACTCCAGGTTTTTAACATTGGCATTTTTCTGCACTTCCTTATGAACAGTACAGCTGTCATTTTTCACATCCTGGCAGAAATGTGTTTTCGCACTTGCGGTGCAGAATAGCATGGTGGCTGTGGGAAATCAGTGTTTGGGACACATTAAGAAAATCACAGTGACACTGTTCATGAGCGGATGTCCTAAAATGCCTATGTTGAAAATTTTGTGATGAAAGTCCATAAAATGACTGTGTTACGAACGTGCGTTACACAGTTTCCTCGCACCCTTGTAACTTCACAAATCAGTAATATTTTCACGCCAGACTTTCAACACTGGCATTTTTTCACACCTTATTATGAACAGTGCAGCTGTCATTTTTCACATCTTGGCCAAAATACATTTTCATGCTTCCAGCGCAGAATTGCGCAGTCACTTTTGGAAATCAGTGTTTGGGACAGATTAAGATTGAGTGAGAGAGGGGGAGTGACCGAGTTCAACTGAGCTCTGTCAGAACTGCTGTGGATTTCATTATGGGCAGAAAAATGCACCAACACATGCAGGAGCCCAGTACAAAAGGGCAGCCTGCAATGCTGGGAGAAACAATGAGTGAGTGAGGGAAGGAGAATGAGCTACCTCAACAGAGCTCTGTCAGGATTGCTGCAGATTTCTTTATGGGCAGAAAAAGGTGCCTATGCAGGCAGGAGCCCAGTACAAAAGGGCAGCTTGCAGTGCCGGGAGAAACAGAATGAGCTACTGAGAGAGGGAGCGAGCTCAACAGAGCTCTGTCAGGACTGCTGCAGATTTCTTTGTGGGCAGAAAAAGGCGCCAATGGAGTCAGGAGCCCAGTACAAAAGGGCAGCCTGCAGCACCAGGAGAAACAGAATGAGCGAGTGAGAGAGGGGGAGTGAGTGACCTCAGTGGAGCTCTGTCAGAACAGCTGCAAACATCTTTGTGGGCAGTAAAAGGCACCAACACAGGCAGGAGCCCAGTACAAAAGGGCAGCCTGCAGTGCCAGAAGAAACAGAATGACCGAGTGACAGAGGGGAAGTGAGCAAGCTCAGTGGAGCTCTGTTGGGATTGCTGCAGATTTCTTTGTGGGCAAAACAAGGTGCCAACACAGGCAGAGCCCAGTACAAAAGGGCAGCCTGCAGCTCCATGAAAAACAAAATGAGCGAGTGAGAGAGGGGGGGAAGTGAGCAAGCTCAATGGAGCTCTGCCAGGACTTTAGGGTTGCACACCCTCCCGCTCAGGGTTCCTCTGTGGTTCTATATTACAGCAGGGTCTCTGGAGTGGACACAAAGCAATGATTGGATACTTTTAGGATTGCTGTAATAATACAGATTTAGTTGTTCTGTTTATTTCTCTAACTGAGCTAAGTACTGAGCTATGCTGTTATGATTGCTGTAATAATACAATGGATGTCTTGGGGGTGGGGTTCTTAGTTCTTAAGCATGGCACTTTCACTTCCAAATACCTAAACAGCACATATAAGCAAGCAACATTCAGCATTGACAAATGCTTGTTTAATATGTGAACCATTGTAGGCAACAAAAGAAAAAAAAACATCTTTCAAACCCTGAGAAGTGACCCAAGCAGTAAGTAGTCTTTCCATTTCTTGCTGTTTGTGCTGTGTGTGTCTTGAAAGTGACATACATGGGGAACTGCCATTTTCTGAAACATTACTTTTTTTTCGAGCTCTGAGAGATAGTAGTGTTAGTACTGGTTGAAGTGGTAGCAGACAGACTAGTAGTATATGAGGACGATGATGAGTTGCCCACAAAACTGACCCAGTGTGCAGTAAGAGAAAGATAGGCAATGGTTTGGCTGCTGGTCTACATTTCAGTAGTGAAGTGAACTACCTTGTCCTCAGCCTCTCAGAGAGCATACCTTACTTGAACTACTAAGCTGTCATACATCCGGGGCACAGCAGTTACTGAGAAGTGTTTTCTGCTTGGCATTAAATATAATGGCTCTAAGTATTCCATAAGCCTTCTGAAACCCATATCTTCCATAATAGAGTATGGCTGCAAATCAAATACAATAATTTCTGCTATTTAGCAATTTATTGCCAGTGCTACGGAATGTTTCGTGAATATTTAGACTTTCTTTCAAAAACTTCTTTTAACTTCAACTGCCTCTTATCGGGGGGGGGGGGTAAAGTTACATTTGGCTGGGAGTGTTGTGTGGTGCCTGGTAAAACAGAGGACCTTACAGAATTATCATGACCGTGACCTTGAGGCGAAAGTGAACTTTTGGAGCTGGCCTGATGTTCACCTTTCACTGTTTCATCAGAATGTTCCTCTTCATCGAGAGCCCTGCTAGATTTCTAGACACCAATGTTAGACTGTTTTTTTAACCATATACAGTGCAATGATAGGGTGAATTCACAAAAGATGTTGTATCATTGTTGTGGTTCCAAGATGCCCTTTATTTTTTCCTCTATTAACACATGTATTACAATGCACATGTATAATTTGGCAAGCATCTTTGGGGTTTACGTAAAAATGATTCTAAACAGTAGAGGTGGACTGTCTATGTCTAGTAAAGACCTCAGTAGGATTAGGAGTCGAGTGGCTGGGTTTATGTGGGGAAGACATACAATGAAGCCCACCAGGATGAAGCTCTACTCTGCAGAATTCTGCAGTAGAGTTACTGCAGCAAGCAGTGCAATTTCAATGGGAGTTAATCCCTTTTGTCATGCAGGAAACCTATGACACTGCCCTTCATCCTGGTGGGCTTCACTGTATAAGTGGAGGATTCAGGTCCATCTGGTGAGACAATCATACAATCTTCTGTAGCACCATTGCCATCATCATCATCATCACTACTTTCATACTTTCTTTCATGTTGTGTGGTTTGTGCCTTTGACTTTTTCTTTTTCCCTTTTGACGCTCTACTACTGTCATCATTTTTATCCACATTGTTACTGTCAGAACCAGAATGAGACATAGCTAACGGTAAAGTCACAAGCTCATCATCATCAGTCTCCCCATGACCATGGCCGTCACCATCATCATCAGACTCAGTAGAGCTAACATTTGCAGTCTCAGATTGAGTTATTCGATATGCATGTGTTGCAAATTGAGCAACTCCACTGTGAGTTGTACCTGTAAGTGCTTTAACTGTATATACAATCAATCAATCAATCAATCAAAATCTTTATTTATCCAGGCAAACGTTGCTGAGCAAGCTCATTTACCAGATGGACCTGGTTTAATCCGGGCCAAGTAGTAAAGTGCATACAGAGATATATACAATGGGAATAAATAATACAAATAGATAACAATAATGCAAGTGAGTACTCAATGTTACAACAGTCATAACGGTTTAGTGGAATCTTCAGTAGGGTAAAGTGATCAGCAGCTCATGGTAGGAGTTGGCGCAACCACAGTGATTCAGAAGGGGGTATAATCACATGAAATTCCCTAAATTTGACACTCAAATCCGAGGGATAGATGTCTTAACAGTCAGGCAAAATAGGTGATTACAGCTCTTTTGAGCAAATTTCACAGAAAAACAGGTTTTAGTTTGATTTAGAAAGGAACACAGAAGCAGACTGTGAGAACCAGTCGGAGACCAGATCTGAAGAGCGCTCACATTCCGATTGGAAGACGGCTTTGCCGTGCCTTGCTAGTGGAGGATCTGGGCTTAGGTTCTGAAGCAGTGGCTGAGGCAGCGCCGACCGCCCGGTGTCCAAGTTTTTCATGTCTGTGGGACAGGGGGCACATATGGGGCTTGAATTCAGCAGGGAAGAAAAGAAGGAGTCTGGCATAGATGCTGGCTGTGGACAAAGGACCACTGGACCAGCGGGAAAGCTGAACAGCAGGACAAAGGATGGATATTCTTTTGGCGCCTATGGTCAGGCTCAGACACAGAATTCAGAAGGGAGCTTAAACACACAGATTCCCTACTCTTGCACTCTAAGCAGTAAAAAAAAGGTCCTAACAGTCAGGCAAATAAGTGATTACAGCTTTTCTGACAAGGTTCAGTGAGAAAAACAGATTTTAGCTAGGTTTAAAAGGGAACACAGGACCAGACTGCAGAATCCAATCAGAAGCCAGGGCTGAAGAGTGCTCACAATCTGATTGGTTAGTGGCTTTAGCAGTGCTTTGCTAGAAGAGAGTTGGGGCATGGGGTCTCAGGTGGTGGCTGTGAAGACGCCGACCACCCGATGTCTGGGAATCCCATCCCTATGGGGCAGGGACCTCCTGTAGAGCTTGTCTTCGGCCGGGGAAAGAGTATGGAGACCTGAGAGTAGTGAAGACATTTAGGGTCAAGAATATCTTCATGGAACAAGAGTTGTCAAGGATTTCAGGCGTTTGTAACCACGATTGGGCTTGGGGGAATTAACTAAATTGAGGACAATTTTTAGGAACTGGGGAAACAATTGCATGGCTCACACACATATCAAGCATATAAGGACTCAAAAGTATTAATACTGTGGAGGCAGCTTAATTTCAGTAATTTTTGCATTTTATTCCACAAGGATGGCAACATAAAGCTAATGGCCACTCTGCCATAGAAGGAGAATGCCTTAGGGATACATGAAGTGATGTAGGATGCGCTTCTTAAAGCATATGATCCCGGCTCACTTAGAGGGAGACAGTCTATTATATATTGTGAGAGTATTTTCATGATGGCTCTGTAAGTCCAAAGGACTGAGTTTCTATTATGCCTGAACATAAGAGAGGACCATCCTACAACTTTGTACAAAGAGCAATGATGGGTGGAGATGGGGAGACTTGTAACAAACCTGATGGCCGTGTGATAAAGCATATCCAACTTGACAAGAGAGGCTTTAGGACAATGACTATATAAGAAATCTGCATAATCGATTAGTGAGAGGAAAGTAGTTTGGACAAGGCGCAGTTTGGCATCTTGAGTGAGGAACTGGCTAATTCTAAAGAAAAGCCCCAGCCTCTGCCTTAATTCTTTACAAGGTCCTCGATGTGCTTGGAGAATAAAAGGTTATGGTCTAACCACACTCCTAAGTATCTAAACTTTGACCCAAACTCCAGTTTATCTCCCAGAATTGTGGTAATCTGAGGTAGTGCTCCAGAGCTGGCCGGGTTCATTGCATGGCTATACAGTAGGGTGAAACAGCATTGCCTTTGTCTTTTCTGCATTTAAAAGAAGTTTTTTGTGAAGGAGCTGGTTCTGAAGCTGGTCAAATTCTTCCTGTAGGTCTACACAGGTGGCTTCGGGAGTCAGTTGACTTATATATACAGCCATGTCATCAGCGAACAGGTGTATGTTCGCCTTGTTAGTGCACTCATCAATATTATTAACATAGTGAAAAACAAGGGGCCAAGTATGGATCCTTGTGGCACTCACCTCAGAAGAGGTTTGTGTGGGGATAGCTCCCCCTCAGCCTTAATTTGTTGACGACGTCCTACAAGGTACTCAGTGAACCAATGCAAGGATACTGAGTCCAGACCTATGCTCTTCAGAGAGGAGAGTAGCAGGCTATGAGCCACAGTATCAAAAGCCTTGTTAAGGTCTAGAAATACAGCACAGACAAAGTTTGCTGTCCAGTTCACGGTACCATTCATTTGTAACTTTGGCAAGGGACGAAATAGTGCTGTGTTTAGTTCTAAAACCAGATTGTAAAGGGTTTAGTAAATTATTGACTTCTAGACAGACCCTAAGATGGTTGCTGACAATCTTTTCCAGGAGTTTCGACAAGATTGGGAGGAGAGAAATTGATCTATAATTGTTGAGGTCACAGGATCCCCTGATTTAAACAAGGGGATGACATGGGCAATTTTCCACATCGGAGGAAGGGCCCCTTGATGCAATAATAAGTTAATTAAATGGGTCATAGTAACAGCAAGGACATGATGAGTGATTTTAAGGAAATAAGGATCCAAAGAGTCAGCACCAGCACTTTTCTTGACATCCAACTGGAGCATAAGATCTTCAACCTCTTTCAACGAGACCAGTTGTAATGAGAAGCCAGGTACCGGGACAGTAGAGTCTATGCAAGGGGCACTTAATTGGGAGTGGACCAGGGCTACAGGGGTCTCATCAAAAGCTAAACCAGCTGTGGCAAAAGGATTGTTAAATGTATCTAAGATACCCAGTTTATCACAAATAGTTTTTCCCCCAGATGCAATCTTAGGTGGCAAGGAATTACCAGGCCTATGACTGGATATATCCTTGATTGTCCTCCAGAATTTAGAGGTGCACTTTGCTGTGGAGTCCAGCTCACTGAGATAGAATGCTGTCTTAGCATCCCTGACCATTTTTGTACAGGCATTACGTGCCTTTCTAAACTAGCACCAGTCGGAGTCATGCTTAGTCTGGCGAGCCCTTTTGCAAAGCTTATCCCTACTGAGCAAGGCAGCTTTCAGCTCAGTGGAGAACCAACAACATGTTTTGTTTTTCACTCGGATTTTTACCACGAAAGCGTACATATTTAGGGCCACTACCAGTATATCATTGAAGGTATCATAAGCCAAGTTGACCGTGGTGGCTAGGTAGAAGTCTTGCCAGCATGGCGAATGTTCCAATTCATATACATAGACAGCCACGCCAAAGTTACAATGGGTCCTTTTTGTAAGAAATTTAGCTGTAGGTCCTGTGTGATGAAGCGATCTGACCACAGCAATGAAGCAATGGTCACTGACATCAGTGAAGAAGGTTCCAGCATGTGAGAGGAGCTGAGGCTTATCAACTAATAACATCTAGCAATGTACTGTTACTCAGGTTCTTTTTATTTGGACGTGTAGGTTCGTGAATCAATTGCACTAATCCACAGGAATCACAGAAGGTGTTTAGGGGTGAAGCAGTCTTGGAGAGCCAATCAAAATTAAGGTCCACTAGGATAATCGTTTTAAGATTCTCTTTCTCAGTAACAGAGTTATGGTGTGTTAGAAGTAGTGTTCCAGCAGTTGGGGGTCTATAGCAACCAATCACTCTGAGGGCAAGGGAAGTAGATAGTTCAATCTTCAGTGTCAGACTTTCAAACTCATTCTTGACAGAGGCTGAATCCAAACAGGACATTGTAAACCTTTCCTTAACATACACTGCCACTCCAGCTCCCCTAGTAGGCCTATCCATTCTGAATAACTGGTAGGAGGGGATACTAATCTCTCTGTCCTGGGAAGCTGGCCTAAGCCAAGATTCTGAGATTACCAAGACATCTGGCTGAGTATGGCTGATTCTCACCTGTATCATAGTAAACTTTTTTAGAAGGCTACAGACATTGACATGCCAGAAACTCATACCTTTAAGAGAAACAGTATACAAAGGAGATGAAAGGGTAGAGATGGGACCAGGATATAACTCAATTTTGCCCGAGCATATCAGTAACAAAAGTAGCAGCTCTGTTAGGGCAGCAATAGTTAGTTTAAGTATCCTGGCCCTGGTGTATCTATGAAACTTAACAGGTTGGGTATGCCAGTCACCACCCCTAAGGGTGTACCGCCCTACAGCTAGGTGAATCAATACCCTGACCAAAAAGTGCAGGGAATGACTAACACTAAAAAGAACTGTAGAAATAACTTGAATTGGTGGCTCAATATAGGTGCTACCATGATGGGTACCCTGGTTGTAATCTGACAGCAGAACTACTTGAAAAGCACATGGGTAGCTACGGGGAAAGTCCATGTCCAATAAACAAATCATTAAATGGTCAAATTCTGCTTGCATGGGCTTCCACTGGAGCACAGCAGAGGATAATCAGTAGGGATAGCAGCAGAGGCCACCCATTCTCAAAATATAGTAGGTGCTTGTGCTAAATACAGCTTAAATATAGGGAATTACAATAAAAGTGTAACCTCACTTAGAAATACAAGGTCCGGGAGCAGAGGAGGGCGAACATACCCATAAAATACTATTAGAGGCACAGAGCATAAAGGAAACATTTGAAGCCACTGTGTAAGAAAAGTGACAAAGAGATGCCTGTGTTAGCGGACAACTGCCTCAGAGGGCATTCCTATAATGTAGTACAGAAGACTGCACTGGCAGCCGAATGCCTTGATGGGCATACTTTTTGAAAGGGGTGGGATAATGGCGTATTTAATAAGTAGAGGGGGTGGGGAATGGGTGGGTGGATGCAAAATTAGCAGCTTTTGCCGTACCTTGCAAGAGGAGAGTCCGAGCTTGGGGTCTCGGGCGGTGGCTGTGAAAGTGCCGACCGCCAGGTGTCTGAGAATCCCACACCTGTGGGGCATGGAGCCCTTGGAGAGCTTGTCCTTTGCTGGGGAGAAAAAGAAGAGGAGAGGTTTAAATGCTGGCCATGGACAAAGGACTGTTTGCACCAGCAGGAGAGCCAAATCAACAGGACAAAGAGATATGTATTCCTTTGGTGCCAAAAGTCTAGCGCACACACAGAATTTCAATGAGGAGTGTAATCACACAGTTTCCCTGCTCTTAACACTCGAAACAGTAACAATACAGGTCTAAACAGTCAGGCAATGAGTAATTACAGTTTTTTTTGACAAAGTTCAGCAAGAAAATCAGTTTCATTAGGTTTTAGAAGGAAAAACAGGAGCAGACTGCAGGAGCCAATCAGAAGCCAGAGCCGAAGAGTGCTCACGTTCTGATTGGTTAGTGGCTTTTGCCATACGTTGCAAGAGGTGAGTCAGGGCTTAGGGTCTTGGGCGGCAGCTGTGGAAGCGACGACCACCCGGTGTCCGAGAATCTCATGCCTGTGGGGCAGGGAGCCCCTGGAGAGCTTGTCCTCAGCTGGGGGAGAAAAAAAGAGGAGAGATTTAAATGTTGACCCTGGACAAAGGACCGTCTGCACCAGCGGGAGAGCCAAATTAACAGTACAAAGGGATGTGTATTCCTTTGGCGCCTAAAGTCTGGTGCACACATGGAATTTCAATGAGGAGTATAATCACACAGCTTCCCTGCTCTTAACACTCTAAACAGTAAAAATACAGGTCTAAACAGTCAGGCAATGAGTAATTACAGTTTTTTTTGACAATGTTCAGAAACACAATCAGAGTTTAGCAGGCTTGTACAATTGGAATACTCTTTGTTTTTGCACTTTTTTTCTCAGACGACTTGCTATTGCCACTGTCTTTCAACACTTTGTTGGCTGTACTACTGAGCCCACGGACAGACATTCCACCAACCCTTGCTGGGTTTTCAGTATTTTGAGAGTTAGCCTGCACATGGATGGTCATTTACACATTTACAGTAGTTCAGCCCCTTCAACAAACTGTAGTGTTTGTTGTTGTTGTTGTACTTTACTTTTTTGGGCCACTTCTTTCTGGGCTCTTGAATAAACATGTGCCACATTTACTACTTCCTTTGCCTCCGGCTTTTGCTTTGCTATTTTCTGGAGTACTTATAATGCCAGTCTGTCTCTTGTTCAGGGTCAAAAAGTGGTTATTATTTTTTTTCTTTATTCCATGTAATGTGACGGAATGCCCTGCACACTGAGCCAAAGATCATACCTCACTGAGTGAGCACAGGAAGGAAGGTGACAGATGACTGACTTCTGGGGGATCACACAGACAGTATGCAAGAAGTGGCCCTGGAGCACTGTCGAGCAGATTTTATTTCACATAAAGAATATATTTCATGCATCTCCTACGCTAAGGGCGATGCTGCAGACACTGCTGCTAGTATACCCACAGAGATTCTGGGGGATCCTGCCTGTCCTAACCCTCTCTGACACAGTACTTTTCCCCTTTAAGGATTTTTTTTCTTTATTTCACATGATGTGACGGAATGCCCTGCCCACTGAGCCAAAGGTTATGCTCTGCTAAGCGAGCACAGGGAGGAAGAGGATGGATGACTAACTTCTTGGGGGAGGGTCACACAGACAGTATGCAAGAAGTGGCACTTGTGCACTGACCACTGGCTGGCAGATTTTATTTCACACACAGAATTTATTTCAAACACCATCTATGGTAAGGGTGATGCTGCAGGCACTGCTGCTAGTATACCCACAGAGATTCTGGTGGGCCCTGCCTGTCCTAACTCTCTCTCTGACATGGGAGGGGGGTTACACAGTCAGTATGCAAGAACTGGAATTAGTGCACTGATGACTGACTGGGAGATTTTATTCACACATAGAACTCTAGTTCTCACAAGTTGCCCTCAGTTTCCAAGTTCCTTCCTGGCTCATGTCATCATTCATGTTCATGATCCCCTGTCCAAGTCTCCTCTCCCATAACATAGTACTCCCCAGTCCCAACCCTAATCACCGGCTCCTGAGTCACACACCCAGCCCTTGCTGGGTCAATCCCCCCCCCAAGTCCCTGACTCCCAGTCCCTGACTCCCCAACCCCTACTTCCCCAAGTTCCCTTCCTCCCTTAAGTTCTTCTTTCTTTTTCTTGTTTTAGTTTAAAACATTTTTTTTGTTTTGTTTTGTTTTTTAAGAGTGGCAGTGGACTTCTTTGCTTTCCTAAGGGACAAAAACGCAAGCAGCTCAAGCACAGTAAACAAGCTCAGAATCGTCGATCCACAAGGAGCAACCAAGAGAAGTTGCTGCTCTTTCTCCTTCCTGATTCCTCTACATAACTCTAAGGTGGACCACGTGGGTTGCTAGAGCAGTAACCCAATCAGGTGCCAGCTTAGAGAGATGGGCAGCTTGGCCATCCCACCAGGGACCAGAGTCTTGTCTCTGGTCCCTCCTGTGGGTTCCTCCTGCTCTGGCACGTCTCATACTGCAGTTCCTGCAATAGGAGCTGTCTGAACAGATCTGAACAGCCAAAAGTGTTCTGAAGCCATTCCTTTATGAACACTTCAGTATGCTTGGTTCGGTTTGTATTTTCGATGAACTGGTTCGCCCATCTCTATCCCTAACCCCACCCCCTTGCTGTCTACCCTGCCACAGAGCTTAATGTCATTTGCAAACAGACACATCTTGCCCTAGATTCCTTCCCCCATGTTGCTAATGAACATTTTGAAAAGTCAGAACCTAGTAACGATCCTTGTGGTTCACCGCTGGTGACTTCCTCTCTTCTGATTTGATTCTGCTTACCACAACTTTCCAGTTTTTCTATTCTGACCAGTTTCTCACCCATCTGACTGTGTCTTTCACTATACCCAGATCCTGTAGCTTCTTCAGCAACCTTTTGTGAAGTACCAAGTTGACTGCCTTGGTGAAATCAAAGTAGAGTAAATTCACAGCATGACCCTTATCCACTACCCTTGTTACCCAGTCAAAAATACTATTAGGCTGATCTGACAAGGACTTCCTGTAATGTACCCATGAAGTTAACTGACTAGCAGTCCATTGCTTTCCAGATAATTTAAGAGGTCTTCTTTGATTAGTGACTCCATCAGTTTACCTGCAATAGATTTAAGACTGAGAGGTCTGTAGTTATCTGTTGCTCCTTGTCTTCCCCTTATGGAGTGGGACTACGTCTGCTACCCTCCAGTGTTTTGGAACTACCCCTGTCTGAAATGAGCTATTGAATTGGCCCACCAGGGTTCAGCTAGTTTAGTTGCCAATTTCTTGAGCACCCTCAGATGCATCCCGTCTGGCCCTGGGGCCTTATCTATCATTAGGGTTGCTAGCTCTTTCAAAGCCCTTTCACTGGTAACATAGAAACACAGAAACATAGACTTTGATGGCAGATAAGGAACACTTGGCCCACCCAGTCTTCCCATTTCCCTACCTATTGGATAAGCTGCAGATTGTAGTTAACCAACAGCCTACTTCCTGCAACCCCCCACTATAATTGCCTTATGTCTGTCCCATGCATGTTTGAATTCCCCCACTGTTTTAGACCCCACAACCTCTCCAGGAAGGCGGTTCCATTCATCCACCACTCTCTTCGTGAAAAAGAATTTCCTCACATTACCCCTGAGCCGCCCCTCTATCTTTAAATTGTGCCCCTTGTTCTCACACACATCTCTTTTTCTGAAAGATGCTACCCTCCTGACTTTGTTGATTCTCCTGAGGTACTTAAAAGTTTCTATCATGTCCCCCGTCCCTCCTTTCATCCAGGGTATACATATTAAGCTCTCTCAGTCTCTCTTCATATGGTTTCTGATGTAGACCCTGCACCATTTTAGTTGCCCTCCTCTGGACTGCTTCCATCCTGTCTATGTCCTTGCGTAGATGAGGTCTTCAAAACTGCATGCAGTACTCCAGATGGGGTCTCACCAACTGTCTGTATAGAGGGATAACCACTTCCCTTTTTCTACTTGTGATGCCCCTCCCTATGCATCCCAGTATCCCTCTGGCTCTCCTTACTGACTTCTCACATTGCTTACCCACCTTTAGGTCATCTGATATGACTACACCCAGATCCCTTTCCATTATTGTTGTCGTTAATACCTCCCCTGCCATTGTGTACTCCTCTCCTGGATTTTTATTTCCCAGGTGCATTACTTTGCACTCCTTTGCATTGAATCTAAGTTGCCATATGTCTGACCATTCCTCCAACCTTGCCAAGTCCCTTCTCATCCTTTCTACCCCCCTTGTGTATCAACTCTGTTACAGATCTTCGTGTCATCTGCAAAGAGGCATACCTTTCCTTCCAGACCCTCTGCAATGTCAGCTATAAAGACGTTAAAGAGGACTGGACCCAGTACTGAGCCCTGAGGTACTCCACTAGTAAACCCCTTTCTTCAGAATGTGGTCCATTCACTATTACCTTCTGTGTCCTGTTGTGCAGCCAGTTTGCTACCCAGCCTACCACCCTGGGACCCACTCCCAGGCTGGCTAACTTGATTATTATTCTTTTGTGCGGGATTATGTCAAATGCCTTGCTAAAGTCTAGGTAGGCCATATCCACAGCCCCTCCCTGGTCTATTACTTTGGTCACCCAGTCAAAGAAATCGATTAGATTCATCTGACATGACCTTCCTGCTGTGAATCCATGCTGCTTTGGGTCCTGTGCCCTGCTGGCCTCTAGGTACTCAACAATTCTTTCTTTCAGAAGTGATTCCATCATTTTCCCACCACTGAGGTCAAACTAACAGGTCTGTAGTTTCCTGCTTCTGCCTTGCTCCCACTTTTGTGAAGGAGAATCACATCTGCCCTCCTCCAGTCCTCAGGTACCACCCCATCTTCCCATGATTTGTTAAAAAGTATGGTTAGTGGTGTCACTAGGTCCTCCCTTAGCTCTTTTAGGATTCTAGGGTGAATCCCATCAGACCCCATTGCTTTGTCCACCTTGAGTTTTAGGAGTTCTTTCAGTACTCTTTCTTCTGTAAATGGACTGGCATCAACCCCACTATCCAGAGAGCTTCTACTGTTTGGTTTAGGTAACTCCTCCTCTTCTTCTTTTGTGAATACTGAGTAAAAGTATTCATTCAGTATCTCTGCCTTTTCACTGTCTCCCTCTGCCCACCTTTCCTCTCCTTTATTAATCTTCACTATCCCTCCCTTAACCTTTCTATGCTCCCTAATGTACCTATAAAAGGTTTTATCCCCCTTCTTAACTGAGTTGGCTATCTTTTCCTCGGTTTGGGCCTTTGCTTTTCTGACTGCTTTACTGTACTTGCTACCATATCTCAGGGATTCCAATTAG
This sequence comes from Neoceratodus forsteri, assembly GCA_016271365.2. Lineage (NCBI taxonomy): Eukaryota > Metazoa > Chordata > Ceratodontiformes > Ceratodontidae > Neoceratodus > Neoceratodus forsteri. The sequence goes on along the minus strand of CM028130.1, from coordinate 807,608,357 downwards.
AGCTGCCTTAATGCCACTCTCTGGTAGAGGCCCTCTGTCTTAACTTGTGAATACAGAGCAAAAGTAGTCATTAAAATTGCTGCTTTCTGCCCGTCCTCCTCAGTTACCCTACCTCCCTCTGTTAGCTTAACAATTCCTTCTCCCTTCTTTTTTTCCCCAATAAATCAAAAGAACTGTTCTTCCCCATCCTTGACCCCCTCCACAATATGCCTTTGCTTCTCTGACTATCCTTTTGGTTTTCATTGTTCTCATTAGGTACTCTCCCTATTCTTCCTTCCCTTGTTTTTTGTTGCACCTGGTGAAGCCCTTCTTTTTGGCTTTCACTGCTTCCCTGACCTTTCCAGAGAACCATATTGGTCTCTTGTACCTTTTTCTTCTGATTACAATTCTCATGTAACATTTTGCTACCTCAGGAATGGCCCCCTCGATTGCCCCCATCTTTTCTCCACATCCCTGATGCTGTCCACTCCAACTAAATTATCCCAGACCAGCTCCCTCATCCAGATGAAGTCTGCCCTTCTGAAATCTAGGAATTCAGCCTTTGAAGATGGCTTACTTGTCCCAAGGGCCAGTTTGAACCATATAAAGTTATTATTGCTAGACCCTTGTAGCTGTCCACCCTCACTCCTTCTACCACTTCCGAGTTAGAGAGCACCACATCAAGAATGGCATCCTGCCTAGTAGGTTCATTACCTAGATGCACCAGCAGGCAGTTCTGCAACATCCCAGGGGCCACTTGGAACCATATAGAATTATTTCTTCTGGACCCTTGTGGCTCCCCACTCTCACTCCTTCAACTGCATCTAAGTTAGTGAGCACCTCATCGAGAATGGCATCCTGCCTTGTGGGTTCCTTAACTTGCTGTGCCAGCAGGCAGACCTGCAATGTATCCAATAAGATCTGACTTCTGGAGTGCCTAGCCCCTGGAATGATTCAATTGATATCTGGCAGGTTAAGATTTCCAACCACCACCATCTCCCCCTCCACCCCCCCATTTCACGTTCTGCCCCTAACTCCTTATCTCTCTCTTCCCCTCTTCCCCCTGTCATAGATGTTTATAGATCACCCCCATTCTTAGTTTCTTGCCTGGGAATGCCATGAGCTGATGCCATAGTGATTCTATTTCCTTATTACCTTTCCTGCTGTTCTCATCCTTCACTGCCTTTATACCATCTCTGATATACTATATAGGGCAATGCCTCCTCTTTTAACTTTTCTTCTATCCCACCTAAAATGGTGTAGCCTGGAACTGTCAGGTCACAATTGTTATTTTCTTTCACCCAAATTTCTGTGATGGCTACTAAATCCATCTCAGTGTCTGCCATCATTGTCTGGAGGCCACTAATTTTATTTTCCAGACTCCTGGCATTAATGCAGACCCCTTCCTATTTTTCTCCTGATCCTCTCTTGCTCTTTCCTATTCCTTCTCCCTTATTCTTCCCTAGCTTCCTTATTTTTTTTATTTTTCATGCTGAATGTAGGCTTTGACAGCCCTCCCTCATTGGCCTATTCCCCTAACCTAATTTGAACTTCAACCGCACTGTTATACACTTTGCTGTTACTTGTTCCCTGTTCAGGGGCAGCCCTAGCTAGGTTTCCCAGCTGCTTTCCCTTCTCAGTGGTTCCCAAAGCCTCCATCTCCCCTGTAGTCCATTTAACTGTCAAACATAAACATCAAACTTCTGCAGAGTACTGGCCCCCACTCTTGTCAGATGAAGGCCATTATTTTCACCATAGAGAGTCAACTAGAGTCATCACCATAGGGGAGTCAACTAGACTAACAGCTTTTTTGAAGTCAATAAATGACAGATGAAGGTAGGCAGCCTTCAGTCTAGCCTATTTATCAATCAAGTAATATCAAATAAAACAATAGTCTGTTGTATAATTGCCAGCTATAAAATGGGTCTTTTCTTCCTCTATAATTTGATTTGTATTAATCAAATTGTTCAGCATATCCTTCTTTCTTTCTTTCTTTCTTTCTTTCTTTCTTTCTTTCTTTCTTTCTTTCTTTCTTTCTTTCTTTCTTTCCACTGTACATACCTTCTACCCCCGGGAAAGAAACCAGTAGACAGTATTGTATTAAATAGTTTTCCAATAACTCGAACATATTACTTAAAATTCTGAGACTAAATTCTGCAGGGGATATCATCTTCTCCCAAAGCTTTATTTTTGAATTGGGAAAAGATACAGTATTTCCTAGTTTGTTCAGCAATAATGAAGACCCATTCCATTACATATTATATTTGGACCACTTGAGATGAAGGATTATAAGATCTAATATCTTGAGTGTAAAATTGTTTTAAAAAATGAGTAACCACAAATTGCATTTGAATGCTGTCATCTATTACATGTTTAAAATTCCTTTACAGATAAGTAGCCAAAACATTTAGTGATCCTCAGCTTTTATTGCCTTACCTAACTTATGCCACTGACTTCTCCAGGCCAGCTTCTTCTCTTTAAGGCAGTCTTTTGTAATGCAAAAGGAAAAGTAGGCCATAATACATTTTATTTGGCTAACAGAAAGTTATTATTTCTATTAGTCAAATGCAAGATATTACAGCCTACATTTGCTTTTACATCTATTTTACTCTAACATGACAGTACAATTATTGTTTGTACTAGCATTTTTGGTAAGGATTTCAAGTTCTTAAAGTCTAGCCTATCAGGAACTCTCAGGGCAGGGGACCTAGTGAATTTCTAAATTACTGAGTTAACCCCATTTAAATTGTGAGCTATAATTGCCAACCGAACTAGAATAAGTTTTACCCATATAAAAATCAGAAACCTCCTTATAAAGCCATTTTACTAACCTATGTTGCATTTCAGAAAAATAATAAATGTTGCTTTCTGGAGATTCTGTTTGAGAGCAAATTTCTTTTAAAAAGTTGATTTTTGGGGAATTCAACAAGAGACATATTTATCTGAGCCTCATTTGTCACAGACCAGAAAAAGGGGGGGGGGGATTGATTTTTAACTGACCAAGTTGTCATCATTCAGAATAAGAGGTGGAATTTTATCCTGACTATCCAAACGTTCTACAACAAACACTAATAAAAGTGGATAATAATTACTGTCAGATCTCGGTATGATTGAGAGTTGCTGAAAGAGTAACAAATCAATTGGGTCTATACCTATATGAACAATAACTGACAACACTGTTCTAACTTCATAAAGATTGGCAAAATTATTTTCCCTGTCTCCCTCACAATGCCTGTTTAAACATCAAAAGCCAGAGGTACACTGCTGGATAAATTCAACAACTTCCTCCAAGAAGAATTGCTTGTTTTATTTCTAGAGAACCTATTTTTCATAAATAGAAATGAGCTAAACAATCACTAAATGGGTCAAGTATACCAGTTTGAGCTTTGAAGTCTTCTGTAAACATAACTATAGGATCAGAGAAATTAGCCTAAATACCAAACAGAATATGACTTATATTGGGGCCAATCAGAATCACCATAGAATTTACTAGAGATGAGGGAATATACACAGTAACAATTCAAAACCTCATTTCTTAAAACATAACTTTGGCAGCTACACAGCTGTCAAAAGATGAAGAAAGAATATTAATTTCATAAGGTTACACAGAGCTAATACAAGCATCCAGACCCTTGTACATTGAGGAAGAGCTCTGACCAATTTGAGCATTTCTTTCTTCTGCATGTGAGACACTCTTATTCTATGAAGAGTGTCTCATATGTAGCTACCCTGAAAATAGGCACATTCTGGTAAGGTTTAAAAAAAAATAGTATATTATTGCTCTACCTTGATCAATAATATATTATTGCTTTAGCTTGATCAATAATATACCACCGCCAAGTGGTCTCACTTACATTCTTAGGGTATCAGAACTGCTCACCTTCGGTTCATGGTTCTCAGACTATAAGAATGTGTGTGTGAAACTACTCTTATAACCATAAGAGTGGTTCTGGCAATGGTATTAACATACACCACACAATCTGCTGAAGTTTGCCTGCCTAAAATGTGCCTTTTGAATTAAAGACACAAAGTCTATTAAAAACAAGATAATATAAAAATATATATATATATATTTTTTTCAGTTATTAGTTTTTGCCCCACTGGCTTACATCCAGAGGGTGCCCCAAGCCCAATCCCCCAATGTCAACCACCCGGCACTGACCTGGCCCCAGGGCTGCCCCCTCTGGTGGGGCCGGCGGGGTTCCCCAATCTGCTATGGGGTGTGTATTTTTGTCTGTTTTCCTTCCCCTAGGATTCGAGACTTACAATGATGCCTGCAGAGTGGGGCGCTCCCCTCCAAGCATCTGCCCCAACTCCTCCCCTGTCTGCAGCATGGCAGCCGTGTACCCCAGCCTCCGCTAGGGGTCAACCAGGTGCTGGCAACTGAAACCCCCCCTCCTCGGAGAAGGAGAGCAGTCTGTCGGATGCTCAATCCTGCCCTGCCCCTGCCAACCCCCGGCGGTCCGTGCTCATTCCCGAACATGGGTCGCCGGCATTGCGCGAGGTAAGACAACCAGCACCGCAGCCCTCAGTGCCACTGGGCCAACTATAATATGAAAATATTTAATAAATGATACAATGATAATTTGATTACCCTTAATTCTTAACCAGTCTTCATTTTGAGATAATATGTCATAGCCTGTAGCCAAAGACTTGGTCAGATATTTCCAGATGTTTCCCAATATTTCTAAGAGATTCTCTCTGGTGGCCCTTTAGTAGTACTGCGGAAGACAAGGACTTTTTCTGGAGATATTACAGAAAACCAAGAAATATCTGAGCATGTTATTGGCTGAAACTCTAATAGCAGAAAACCTACCAGTAGGAAATGAATAACTGATCAAACTATCATGTTTATGCAAACTTGTTGGGAACTGACCATACAGGATACCAGATGAAGCTAAGGAATGAATGTGAGGAATAACTGCATTTACCCCTTTGAAGTAAAGGTTAACTTGGATTGGAGTGGCCAAAAGAACATAGTCATTTAATTTGTTCTAGTTGCAGTGGTTCAAAGAAATGTAAGGCTGTGATCATTAAGGACATAGCATAAATTATTCTGTTTCTGCTGTTACTTATAAGTTTGCCCTGTGGCCTACTATTTGATGCTAACTAATTGTTAGAATTATCCTTTGAGACTAAACTGGCTCTTAAATGAGCACTGCTTGTATTATCTGGGAACCTGCTAATCTTCTGAGAGGTCCACTGCAGTGTGCTAGTGCAAATGCCTTGATGAGGTTGATGAAAAAATAGCTGAAGTAGTATTATCTTAGACTAGTAGTTTAGGCCTAACATCTAATGTGCGACAATCTCCCCAAAGAGTGGACTATGTACTGGTATGTTTGTACTATATAAACTCCACTGAATAAGGAATCCAAGTATACAAGTTTTCTCTGCCTCTTGAAGAATCTTAAATATATAAGAAGACTGAAGAGAGCCAGGAAGACAGCTCTTAGAGGGAAGACTCTTACACCTGTAAGCTGTTCTGACAGCTTGTAGTTTGAAGGTGGCTCTCACTAATCGATCACAAAGATTAATGATTTAGCATCTCACGAAATCTCTTATTTCATTACTTATAACTTTGAATTGGCCTATGTATACAGTGAATCTTTTTCACTGTCCTTTATCATAATAACATTAATTAACCATTCATCATGGCCCAAGAGGGTTTCCCCAAGTCCAGGGAAGTTGTTGGATGGATATTATAGTAAATGTCGACAGCATAATTACCAGCTCATTTTAGCTGCAAAATAATGGGCTCTGGAGACCACCCAGAAATTACTAAAATTGAATTCCTAATCAGCCTTTACTCAACAGGGCTTATTAAGAAGCAAAGAACGCTAGCTGAATTACTCCTATTGTTGCAGCAATTGCCATGATCAGATCATTTATGTATTTTGAGATAATTGTAAAGAGGCTTTTACTGGTGGCCCTACAGTGGTACAGCAGGCAGGCAAGGATTTTCTCTAAAGATATCACAGACATTTCAGTAAATATCAGATCACATCAATTGCTGCAACAGTAGGTGGACTTTTGATAAAGATATAGGAAGTAACACTAAAAGTGGTTCTAGAGTGGTTTGTGCTTCATTATTGCCATTTTTGGTCCTGGAAGACGTGGGTTAGAGGTTTTGTTCATAAGCACATGAATGCTAGATTCTGTATTATTGGTAGCCTGAGCAATATGGGTGACAACTCCTATTAGAAAGTGACTTTCCTCATTCTTACCTGGAATTTATTTTTTTTAAATCTACAACAGTTCTAATGACCTTAACCCTCTCTAGTAAAACTTCTTCTATTACATATAGAATATATGTATCCTTTAGTGTCAGTGTCAGTGGCTCAGCAGGTAGCACACTTGCCTCTGAGATCGTGAAATCAGAAGGTTGTGGGTTCTATCACCACACCAGGCATTTGGGTTAAATCCCAACACTGACACTGTAGTGCAGCATGAGGGGGAGTGCTGCACTCCTGGAGGTGCCATCTTTTGGATGAGATCCCATGGCACTTCTTGAAAAGAGTAGGGGAGTTTATTAGCTAAAAGAAAAACCATACATATGTACACCACAGATTGTTTACAAAAAACAAAGTGAGATATCAAGCACATTTAACTTAGAGTAGCACAAATGGAAAGAGACAAAACCCCAGCATTCAAAACAATGCAATAATAAATGTACTAAAAAGGGAAAGAAAACCACAGTTCATATCTTCACTTGTGTTTCAGAACAAATAGAAAACTCACCTCCTAGTAGACTCATTTGTCCCAGTGCTGTATTTAAACAAAATGAAAAGGAATATACACTAGACACCCATCATATTTGTGTGATTGGTACATCAAAATCAGTGATCCATGGTATTTTACGCCATGCTGCTTTTAACACCCTGTCCAAGCTAATCCCAGCTTCTTGTTCATAGATTTGTCTTAGTTCTGCTGTAGCTTTTCAATCATCTCAGAATGCAAAATCTGTTTCTGTTGTAGGCAGAATAAACACTGAGTGTTTCATATGGACAATGATATATATATACTAGTACAATATACAGAGTACTTTTATGCAACTTACTTATCCTCCCATGATAATGTCCATACGGTAGGTCTTCAAACTAGACCGAGGCAAACCAGGGCTCATTCCATGTAGTAGCTAACTTACCCCAAAAGCTTATAATGTAAGAGCAAGTAAAAAAGAAGTGCTCCAATGATCCAATTACTGTATACATAAGATCCTGGTACAATATCTCTTTTCCAGAGCCTTATGTTTCTGATTGTCCTTGACATTTATTTTCAAGTGGCAACTAAGCCAATGTATATCCCATATTTTTACAGGGACACATTGTTCTGTTAACAGATTGTTCAAATCAAATAAATATTGGGGGGGGGGGGCAGTATGGAAACGTTACTGATTCTCTATAGTTACATTCCTGTACCCAGTCGTAAAACATTTTCCTGGATTTGGTCACTATCATTATACTTGTTACAGTCCAACATTTGAATTTAACAAAAGTTTCTCTAATGTACATGAGTATTAGAGTGCACCTACTAAGTGGTCCTAGACTATTCCTTTCACAGAGCCGAAACCAGGTGTGACAAGAAAAATATAGGATCAGTACCCAACGTTGACCCATGTGCTGTAATAGAGATCTTATGTTAGCATAAATAAAAATGCTATAAAAAAGGGTTTACCATTCCCAAGCCCCCCCCCGGCCCCGCTTAATAGGTAAATAAACCACATTTCTTTTCAGGGATTCAACCTACTACCCCAGACAGCTTGAAAAACACTAAGTAGGATGGTTTCTAAAATCTTTCGAGGGGAAAACATAGCTGAGATACAAAAATATGAGAACTAGGTAAGTTTCAACCAGATAGACCCTTTTCTTTTTTCCCAGTTTCCTTCTATTCCATTGTGTGACTAGACATTTCCCTTGTTGTTTTTTGTCAGATCAATTTTCTACATCATCTTGCGGTTTCCCAAATGTTATTCCTAACACTTTTACTTTCTCCTGGCTTAAGGTAATTCCTGTCACTTTGTCTGTTGGCACTAGGGGGTGTCCAAATTCAAGCCCAGTACTTTTCTGAAGATTGAGCTTTACCCCAGATACTGAACTGTAGTGCTGACAAATGTCCAAAGTGTCCTGAGCGTCTTCAGTATCTGGAACAATGGTGCAAAGATCATCTGTGTATGCTATTGCCTTAAAAGGTACTGTGTACCCAGGGGTGGTCACATGTCTGATGAGTTGTGATAAGTTCAGCACTTGCAGCAAGGGATCTATACAAAATGCATAAAGTAGCATACTTAGTAGACATCCCTGTTGCACACCTCTTAATACTGACATCATGGGGTTAACTCACCCATTAATTACTGGGGAAACTGTAGTATATTTATATACTCCCTTAATCCAATTAATAAATGTCTGTGGAATTCCATACTGTGCCGAGACAGCCCATAAGAAGGAATGGCTAACTGAGTCAAATGCCCTCTGTTGGTCCAGGGACAGCAGAAACCCAATCAGGGTTCCTGCCTTATTCTGGGACAAATGTTCTGTTATAGAATGGCCAGGGAGTGCACATGTTTGCTCTGTTGATATTAGCTCCTTTGCCACTAGAAGCTATCTGTTATTTAAAATTTTCCTAAAAATCTTAAAGTCCATATTCAGGAGGCTAATTGGTCTCCAGTTTGTAATGTTTTGTCTATCCCCCTTCTTAAAAATGTAAATGAGTCTACCATTAGCCATCCATAATGATGGAGACTGATGTTTCAATATATACAGTATGTTTACACATCTGCTAATTCAGTAGTGCTCTCCTGCCCTATACATTTATAGAATTCTCCTGGGAGCCCATCACCACCTGGTACTTTATCAGTAGCCAAGGATGAAATTATTGCCACTACCTCCTCAGGAGAAATCAGAGCTGTTATCAGTGCTGTGCAATCGGGGGATATACCAGGGACTGTGTAGGTCTGAAAATAACTGATGGATCAGGCAAATTTAGTGCATCAGGTTGAAAAAGTTGCATTGAATATTGTGTGACTACTTCCATAATGCCTTGTGTGGTTGTATGTACCCTCAGGTCAGGGCCTACCAGACTATCCATGTGTTTGCTCTGGCTTCTGTCTCTACTATGTTTCAATGGACAAACCACACATTTTTCCCTTAAATACCAATTTTATGTTGATGTTGTAGGCTTTATGCTTGTAATAAGTCATATTGTGACATCTCCTTTTTGACTTGCTGAATTTGGGGTGCACAATTCTGTCCTGTGGTGTAGGCTATAGAAACATAGAAACATAGAAGTTGATGGCAGATAAGGACCACAAGGCCCATCCAGTTTGCCCATTTCTTTTTCTACCTCATAAATGTGCCATCAAGCCTTTGCTCTGTCAATGGCCTATCTATTCATACTTATCTGTATTGCTCCCTTATGCCTATCCCATGCCTGTTTGGAGCCCTGCACTGTATTCATATCCACCACTTACTGAGGTAGGCCGTTCCATGCATCCACCACCCTTTCTGTGAAAAAGAACTTCCTTACATTACCCCTTAATTGGCCTCCCTCTAATCTCATGCTGTGTCCTCTTGTCCTGCTGTTTTTCTTATATTGAAACATGTTAGACTCTTTCACCTTGTTAATGCCCTTAAGGTGTTTGAAAGTTTTGTTCATATCACCTCTCTCCCTCCTTTGCTCTAGGGTATACATATTGAGTCCATTAATCTATCCTCATATGTTTCCTGATGCAATCTCTGCACCAATTTGGTTGCCCTTCTCTGGACTGCTTCAATTTGGTTATTGTTCTTGTGAAGGTGTGGCCTCCAGTACTGCACGCAGTACTCCAGATGGGGCCTAACCAGTGTCTTGTAAACAGGGATTATTATCTCACTCTTCCAACTTGTGATATTCCTACTAATACACCCTAACATCCCCCTAGCTTTATGTACTGCTTTAGTGGTCTGCTTGGATGATTTCAGGTCATCAGTGATGATGATGCCCAAGTCTCTTTCTTCCCTTGTGACTGCCAGCAACTCCCCTCCCAGCCTATAGGTGGCTTCAGGGTTTCTCTTCCCTATGTGCATGATCTTGCATTTCTTTGCATTAAACCCTAGTTGCCACTTTTCTGACCATGTTGCCAGTTTATCCAGATCTCTTCTTATTCTGCCCACCCCATCTGGATCATCTACTCTGTTTCAGGTCTTGGTGTCATCTGCAAACAGACAAACCTTACCCTCCAGTCCATCTGCAATGTCACTGATGAAGATATTGAAGAGGACTGGCCCCAGGACTGATCCCTGAGGTACCCCACTTGTGACTTGCATGTCTTCTGATTGTATACTGTTTACCATCACTCTCTGTTTTCTGCTTGTCAACCACTTTGCCACCCAGTTGACCAACTTCTGACCCACCCCAAGCCTACCCAGCTTATTAATCAATCTTCTATGTGGAACATTATCAAAAGCTTTGCTGAAGTCAAGGTAGGCAACATCAACTTCTCCCCCTCTGTCCACCACTCTGGTTACCAAGTCAAAGAAATCTATGAGATCAGTTTGACAGGACCTTCATCAACAGTTGCTGAAGTAACTTCCTCTTATGTAAATATTGTAAATAGATGGTGTTCCTCTGTTCTTTTCTATATTGTTTTAATATAGAGACCAAATCCAGGAGTGTGTCTTCCCACCAAAGGGAGGGATAGGTATACATAATAAAGACTGATTTCCATGCCTGGAAAATAAATGGCAAATTGCATTTTAAAGACTCCTGAGTCAAAAGAGATGAATTGAGTTTCCAGTCACATGGGCAATTTCTGGGACTAGGCTCTGGATTCAGTGTGACCTGTGCCATGTAATGATCAGAAAACTCAGTGGGCCTAGTCCTGGCCAAATGGATAGGAATTTTGTCTGACATAAAGAAATAATCTATACTGGTAGGCAAGGACCCTTTTTGAAAAGTGGGATGTGGGTGTTTCCTAACAGAGAGGTATACATCTTTCAATTGTCCAGTGTGAATCATAATTTTTAAAAAAATCATATCACAAAACACCGTACTCATTGTAGAGTGCATCCTCTGTCTGCTATTGACCTGCCACAGTTAAAATCACCCCCAGAACCACATTTTGTGAAGAATGTAGATAGGGCTGAATAGTTTGAAATAATTCCACCCTTCTTGTTTTCATTTGTGGGCCTAAATATTCACCAGCCTATAAAGAACATTCTGAATTTTCACGTCCAAAATTAAAGCTCTCCCCGGCACCAAATCAATCAACTTTATCAATGTGAATGTAATAGCATTAAATAAAACAGCCACCCCTGAACATAGTTCAGTGCCCAAGGACCAGTATGAGAGTCCTTTTGACATAACCTGATGGCTTGCTTCACTTCCAGAGTAGTGTGCACCCTGGTGTCTTGTAAAAAATTATAACTGAAGGGAGAGTTTTCAGGCGAGACAAGACAATTTGCTTCCTTTTATGATTTTTAACACTATTCGTGTTAATAGTATAAAAGGAAAATAAAGTCATAGTGCAGTACTAAGGCCAAATCTTCCTATACTACAGGGAACATTCAGGGGGGTTGTTTGTTCCTCGGGTTGCTAGCCCTGGTTCTCCTCTGCTCACCCTTTCCTTTGTTAGACAAACCCTCACCTTTACCTCCTTTATCGGGAGGGGGGGTTCCTTCCACATCTGACTATGGATCATGCAAAGATCACCACAGAGAAGAGGTATCCAATTCATTCCCAGAAGTAGCAGCCACCTTGGTGAAGGCCTCAAACCTGTTCGAGGTTGTGAAATCAGTGGTTTGGAGAATTTTTGAGGCAGGGGCTTTCCATGTCTGTCTTCTTCTAGAAGCCCCTTTTTGCTTTCCCTTATCCGTATCCTTTGGAGGGGAGAACGAGGGGGAATCTCTAAATCCATACCTCTGTGGCAGCCTCTATGCTATCCACCTCAAGCAGTTCTGTAGAGACAGTGGATTCCTGCTGCACAGCTTCACCCACCACTGCACTGTTCTGCAGGTTGATAATACTAACATCCGGGGGAAGGGGTATCCCTACTCCAGGTTCCATCTGTGCCGTTGGAGGGCCCTGGGATGTCCCAACCTATGTAGGTTGGCTAGGGGCCTGCTGTCTTGCTTTCTCCCTTTGTTCCAGCGCGATCAAGAGATGCTGCTCTTCTCTGTCAGCCTCATCTGGCTGATTGTACACAGCCCAGGAGCATGTGTGACATGTATGTCCCATTGCCTCACACAAGTTACAGTTCTGTTTGTTGTGACAGAAACCGCTTGAATGCCCCAACTCATTACATATGGTACATTTTAGCTTATCACATAGACTACTGATATGCCCTACAGACCCACAATGATAACAGGCCTTTGGCTGGCTGGCATAAAATAACACTCCCTGTCATTCCCAAGAAAAAAAATATAGGTAAATGGACAAGAATATGATAGAAGGCATTCTTAGGATGGCAGAGAAAGGGGAGATACTGTTGATGGGAGACCTGAATATGCCAGATGTTAACTGGAGCACATTTGCTGCAGCCACATCCAAGAGCAGGGCCATTCTCAATGCCCTACAGGTGGCAGGCCTCAGACAGCTAGTTTCGGAACCCACTCATGAGGGAGCAATCTTAGACCTCGTACTCTCAAATGGGGGCAGTGAGAGGATCTCAGATCTAGAAGTGGGCTGCCATCTGGGAACAAGTGACCATCAAACAGTGTGGTTCATGTTAAACTCAGCTACAGAGTCAAGCCATACAAAAGTGAGGGTACTGGACTTCAGGAGGGCTGACTTTGGCAAGATGGGAGTGCCTCAGAAAAGCACTAGCAAACAGGCTAGAAGGAGGGTGGAGCAACAATGGGAATCATCAAAATGCCATCACAGAGGCAACAAGCCTTTGTGTGAAGCAAATAAACAAATCAAAATGAAAGAAAAAGCCACTATGGTTCTCAAAAGAGGTGGCTGGGAAAGTCAGGGAGAAAAAGATAGCATTCCGGAAGTACTGTATAAGGAAACAGAGAAGGAGCAGGACAGAGAGCTGTACCAGTTAAGGCAGAAGGAAGCAGGAATGGAAGTCAGAATAGCAAATACCCAAACTGAGGAAAAGATAGCCAACTCAGTTAAGAAAGGGGATACAACCTTTTATAGGTACATCAGCGGGCATAGAAAGACAAAGGGAGGGATAGTGAGGCTGAATAGAATGAACGGTGGGTGGGCAGAGGGGGACAGTGAAAAAGCAGGGATACTGAAAGAATATTTCTGCTCAGTATTCACAAAAGAGGAGGGGGAAGTGCCTAATCCAATTAACAGAAGCACTCTTGATGGGGGGGTTGATCCCAGCACTTTCACAGAAGAAAGGGTTCTGCAAGAACTCCTAAAACTGAAGGTGGACAAAGCAATGGGGCCTGATGGAATTCACTCTAGAATTCTAAAAGAATTAAGGGGGGAACTAGTGAAACCACTGGCTACTCTTTTTAATAAATCATGGGAGGATGGTGTGGTACCAGAGGACTGGAGGAAGGCGGATGTGATTCCTCTTCACAAAAGTGGGACCAAGATAGAGGCAGGAAACTACAGACCTGTCAGTTTGACCTCTGTGGTAGGGAAAGTGATGGAGTCACTTCTGAAGGAAATAATTGTTGAGTACCTAGAGGTCAGTGGGGCATAGGACCCAAGGCAGCATGGGTTCACAGTGGGATGGTCATGTCAGATGAATCTATTTGATTTATTTGACTGGGTGACCAAAGTAGTAGACCAGGGAGGGGCTGTGGACATGGCCTACCTAGACTTTAGCAAGGCATTTGACACAGTCCCACACAAAAGATTAATAGTCAAATTAACCAGCCTTGGAGTGGGTCCCAGGGTGGTAACCAGGGTAAAACATTGGCTGGACAACAGGACACAGAAGGTAATTGTAAATGGAGTCCACTCTGAAGAAAGAGGGGTTACTAGTGGGGTACAGCAGGGTTCAGTGCTGGGTCCAGTCCTTTTTAATGTCTTTATAAGTGACATTGCAGAGGGACTGGAAGGAAAAGTATGCCTCTTTGCAGATGACACAAAGATCTGCAACAAGGTTGATACACAAGGAGGCATGGAAAGGATGAGAAGGGACTTGGCAAGGTTGGAGGAATGGTCAGAAGTATGGCAGCTAGGATTCAATGCAAAGAAGTGCAAAATAATGCACCTGGGAAACAAGAACCCAGGGGAAGAATACACAATGGGGGGGGGTAGTAACAACAACAAAAAAGGAAAGGGACCTGGGGGTAATCATATCAGATGACCTTAAGGTTAGCAAGCAATGTGAGAAGGCAGTAGGGAGGGTTGGGGTATACTGGGATGCATAGGGAGAGGCATCACCAGCAGAAAACAGGAAGTTGTTATCCAGCTGTACAGACAGTTGGTGAGATCCCATCTGGAGTACTGCGTCCAGTTCTGGAGACCCCATCTCCGCAAGGACATAGACAGAATAGAGACAGTCCTGAGGAGGGCAACAAAAATGGTGCAGGGTCTGCAATAGAAGCCGTACGAGGAGAGACTTAAGGAGCTTAATATGTATACCCTTGAAGAAAGAAGGGAGAGGGGAGACATGATAGAAACTTTAAACCTCAGTGGAATCAACAAAGTCCAAGAGGCTAGCATCTTTCAGAAAAAAGAGACATGCAAGAACAAGGGGACACAATTTAAAGATGGGGTGGTTCAGGGCAATGTGAGGAAGTATTTTTTCACAGAGAGGGTAGTGGATGGAACAGCTTTCTGAGGAGGTTGTGGGGTCTAAAACTGTGGGAGAATTCAGGAATGCATGGGACAGACATAAGGCAATTCTTGTTGGGGGTAGGAAGAAATAGGCTGTTGGTTAACTAGGATCTGCGGCCTATCCTGTAGGTAGGGAAATGGGCAGACTAGATGGGCCAAGTGGTCCTTATCTTCCATCAAAGTCTATGTTTCTATGTTCTATATTTCTATGTTCAAGTCCCAATTCTGTGTTGTTCAAAATCACTTGGATCCTTCTGTCCATATTCGGTCATCGTCTAGAATTGCTTCAGGATTGCCTAACACCGCGCAACATTGTTTTAACCAATATAATAAAACTGCTACACTAACACTCTCATTTCTGAATAATACAGTTATTGTGCAGTTGGCAGGTTTAGTCAATGATAAAACATCAAATGGGGCCCATATGGGGTGAATTTTCAACATGTGGTACTTAGTCCAAAATTTCTGTAGTCCCAAACCAAGTTTAAAACTGAGGTCAAAAGTCGTCTCTCCTGAAACATGTATCAAAGCATATAGTTCAGCTGCATAAATTCCATGGCTTCTTGTAATAAGGATCGTGCCATGAATTTCCTGTTCAGAAAAAAAATCCATGCCCCTTTATACAGGAGACACACAGCATTGTGTCTTTTCACAGGATATGTGGGTGCTCAAAAAAAGGAGACATAGGATCTTGGCCTCATCCCTTCTGTACGGGGGTCCCCCCTGTAATATTAGGTGTTTCCTGATTAGATGTCATCTGACAGCACCTCAGTGTTGCCCCATTTGAAGGCTCTGCATTTTGAGCTTATGCAGCCCCCATCACTGGTTGAGAGTTTGGGGTGTCAGGTAACTGTAAACATTGTATGAGGTGTAGGGGGAAGGATAGCAAGAAATGGACTCCCCATTTACACCCTCGGCATTTGTGTCATTTCCTCTTTGTGGAGTTTATTGCACCTTAGTCATTGTTTTATGTGTCAAAGAGGAGACCTGGGGTATGGTAACTGGGTCAGGTCCCGATACCTGTTGCCTGGCCTGCTCGTCTCTTTTCCAGCCTGCAGACCACAAAGCTGAGTCAATTTACCACTGTTTGGTGGTCATCCTGGGTACGGAGACTTCCCAGTTCAGGCCAGGCTCCAGTCTGCCCGTATACATTTTGCCCAGTGGAACCAAGCGCATCATTTTATGTACATTGCCTTTAAAACAAAAAGTGGTTCATCGCTTATAAATACTGGAAAGGAGAACATCTTAGCACCAGTGTCACTGACCTCTCAGTCACCCTATTGTCTGGAGTTGCCCCCTACTGCACCATGCTTGTTGCTCCCCTGCTCAGGAGATGTTGTAGTCAGAGCCACGCTGGACCTGAAGGTTGGCTGTCACCCGACCTGTTCCTTGTTGCTGCCAGGTAACACAGCACTCTGATTTCACCAGTCCAAATCACAAGCCTTGAATGCTCACTGAATTTCATGCTTTTTCTGATGGAAATGCAGCTTTTCAGAGTGAAGCAGCTGCTCAAGAGTTTACTCATCCATTTCCTCTGGTCATGACTCAGAAGCCGCATTATTACAATCCATCGATGCTAAAGGGCTAGGTTTACCTTCTGCAGCTCAAGAAGCAGGGAGCTGTATTGTAGAGTTCTGCACAACTGGTAAATTCTCCGCATCTGGCTCCATATCCAGTTCTGGGTCTAGTGCAATCGGAGCATCATAGAATAAGTCAGCCTTTCTGTTAAGCAAGGCAGAGGAGGAGGCCTGCTCCTCTACCTCCTGCAAATCCTCACTCCCAGGAGCTCCAGGAGAAGTGGCCATCCTCATCGACAGTGGTTCCCCCTACTGTAAGAGTAGGGGAATTTCCCCAGTGCCCTGGCCAAATGTCCCCCCCATTCACTAAAAAAATACCACCAACAGCTTAATCTGGTTCAAGCAGTTGGCATTCATCTGTAACGCCCTCAAGTTGTGCCCTGAAAATAGGCAGAAATTGTAATGCAGTTGCCCAGTCAACAAAAACTAAATAAATAAATACAATAAAATAAATATTGAGGATGACCACTTCCTCCCTTGGACAAACTAAAGTTTTAATGTGGCTTTTCCTCTAATTTCCTCAGAGAAATAACCCAGTAGAAACTTAAAGATGGGGTTGTGGGAATGTTATCCAGGCAAACTGAAAAAAAAATCTTCCTGTTATTTCAATGGAATCCCTTGTGGTACTATTTAATATTCCTTGGTCAGTACAGACACATGTTTTACTGTCTTTAATTCATGTAAACCATCCGATTGAGTTTTGACCCTTCTTCACAAAACAACTGGAAAATTACTGCACTTCCCTACCCTACAGAGAGACTATGAATTCAAGGGCAGGTTAATGGGCACACAACTTCTTTTTGACACCTCTCGGACACAGAGCTTTGGGAATAGATTCCTCAAGGGATTTGGAGTGGGAAGCAGTCAGTTTAATTTGTTTTATGATTTTGCTTTTTTGAACTTATTTCGCCCTTTTTTCAAGTTTTACTTTATCTTTTTTTTTACTAATTTTAAAACTTCAAGTCCCATACAAGCTCCTTATTTAATTTAGGCTTGACATTTCAGAAACTGTACCCAGTTTAAAGTGATGAGCATTATAAAAACCCTAAAAGTAAAAACTTCTGCAATATGGAGGAGTCAAAGAAGCACTGAACCTCTACATCAAAGAACGAATAAATATGTTTGTATGATACCAAGTTACATAAAAGCATACCAAATCTAATCACTAAAATGGAGGGCAGATTTAGTTTGTCCTTATTTTCTGGTTGGCAATGGTACACAAGGCAAGTTCTGAGTAGGCCAGACAGCCCATTTGTAAATCCATATTTATTTTATTAGTTTTTGATACTAGAGGCTCGATTTTTAAAGAACCGTTAGACAGATGCAAGATGCATCAAACACCTGTCTGTGGCAAAGCCTGGTGCATCAGGGACACTGAGCCAGATTTTAGTAAAAAACGGTGCAACTGCAAAGGTCCCCAAGCTGCCACACATAATCCTTAGTGCCAAAATGATGGCTTTTATCTGAAAAAAAAGAAACTCAAGTTTCTTTGTCTAACAGTTCAAATATTACAGCTTTCAAAATATAATTTCAAGCATTATAAAATATCATAAAAGATTATTTTTGGAAATGGTTGAGAGATATTAGTGGTTATTCTGTTAAATTCTGACATTTAAGAACAGATAAGGTAAATATTATAAACTTAAGTGGAGGATGCTTTGATAAAATATGGTGAGCATAATGGATGCAAGTCTAAATAAGCTCAGTATTTGCCTATGAATCCTTTTCCTATGAATCCTATATTTAATACTTTAGCTCAAAATGCTACGTGGTTTCATGCATATGATAGTATAGAAACACAGCAAGATAGAATTTGTCAGCAGAAAAAGACTGGTAGGCCCATCTAGTCTGCCTTATTTTCCCTGCCTATTTCTACACGCTCAACCCTACTTAGTCACAGGCA
Source organism: Neoceratodus forsteri (assembly GCA_016271365.2). Lineage (NCBI taxonomy): Eukaryota > Metazoa > Chordata > Ceratodontiformes > Ceratodontidae > Neoceratodus > Neoceratodus forsteri. The sequence goes on along the minus strand of CM028130.1, from coordinate 807,590,174 downwards.
TCCCTCCCTCCTCCCTTACGTCTACCTATTATGCCCATGTGCCTATTCCACACATGGTTGAAGCTCACCATTGTCTTCACTCACACCACCTCTTCTGGCAGGCTGTTCCAGGCATCCACCACCCTTTCTGTGAAGAAATATTTCCTCACATCCCTCTTAAACTTCCCTTCTTCAAGCATCATTGCACGTCCCTGTGTTCTCATACTCCTCCTTCACTGAAATAGACTTCTCTCTTGTACCTCATTTATTCCTGTGAAGTACTTATACATATCTCAGTCATCTCCCCTCTCACTCTTCCCTCTTCCAAAGAAGTACAAGTTGAGTTCCTGCAGGCTCTTCTCATACTGTTTCTTGTGCAACACCTGCACCATTTTGGTAGCCCTCTTCTGGATTGCTTACACCCTGTCAATGTCCTCGCAGAGGTGCGTCCTCCAAAAATGGACACAGTACTCTATGTGTGGTCTCACTAGTGAGCGATATACTGACAACACTACCTCCCTTTTCCTGCTAGAAATCCCCCTGCCGGTGCAACCAAGCATTGGGCTAGTCTTGCTTACTGCCTTGATGCACTGTCTTGGCACCTTGAGATCATCATATATGTTTACCCCAAGGTCACTCACTTTCTTAGTGACTGTAAGTCCCCCCCAATCTTATACACAGCCTCCCAATTTCCCTTTGTCAGGTGCCTGACTGTGCTTTTTTGCATTGTAACTCAGTTACCACATCCTGGATGACTCCACAAGTTTCCCCAGATCCCTTTGCATTTACTCATCCTTTTCTGGTGTATACCCTGGTGCAGATTTTGTCTCATACACAAAGACACACACCTTCCCCTCCAGTTCCTCAGCAATGTCCTCTATGAAGACATTAAAGAGGACTTGTCCCAGTAGTGATTTCTGTGGTACTCCCCTGGTTACTCTCCCATCCTCCAACTGACTGCCATTTATCACCTTCTCTGCCTCCTATCCAGTGTTGGGTAAGTGACTTTTTCTATTACTTTCTATTACTTTTGGAAACTTGTTCCAGAAAGCTCTGTGCAGTCAGGGATGCAGAAGTACCAGATAAAGTAATACACCTTACAGTTACAATTACTTATGTCATTGTATACAAAAGAAATACATAACTGTAACTGATTACATTTATTTGAAAGTATCTAATAACTAACATATTACTTTCAAAAAATGTAATCTGTTACAGTTATGTGTTATTTTTGTATTGATTTTGTATAAAAAGAAATAAGTAACTATAATTGTAAGGTGTATTACTTTTTCTAGTACGTCTCCATCCTTGCTAGTGACTGCACAGAGCTTCCTGGAACAAGTTTTCAAATGTAATAGAAAAGTAATAGAAAAAGTAACTTACCTAACACTGCTCCTATCCGTCAACCAGTCTGACAACCAGTTTACCATGTTTTATCTAACCCTCAGGTTGCTACACTAAGTTTCTTAATTAGCCTCCTGTGTGGCACTATGTCAAATGCCTTACTGATGTCCTGATAGGCCATGTCCACTGCCTTCCCCTCATCCACTTCCTTAGTCACTCAGTCAAAGAAATCTATGAAATTTATTTGACATGGTTGTACTCCATGAAACCATGCTGCCAGTGGTCTTCAACACATTTGCCTCCAGGTAATCCATCAGTCTCTGCTTCAGCAGGATTTTCATTAATTTTCCAACACTAATGCGAGACAGACAGACCTATAATTGCTTGCCTTCTCCCTGCTGCCACTCTTGTGCAGAGGTACCACGCCAGCCCTTCCCCAGTCCTCTGGAACTAGCCCATCTCTAATAAGTTGCTGAATAGGGTTGCCAGAGGGGTGGCTTGCACAGTGCTTAATTTTTTTAATAGTCTTGGTTGAATCCCATCTGGCCCCATGGCCTTATTTTCCTTGAGGGTTTCCAACCCCCTTCGGATTCTTTCCTCTGAAATGGACTCATAACCACTCCCCCCTCCTCTGGTGCCTGCTTATATACTGTATGTTGGTCTGTCCTCTCACCCTCTCCACTGTGAAGACCGAGCAGAAGTACTCATTTAAAATGTTAGCTTGTCCTTGGTCTTGCTCAGCCCAGTCCCCCCCAATTCTCCTGATTCTCACTATCCCTTCCCTTGCTTTCTTCCTTCACCCATACCTAAAGAAAGTCATATCCCTCTTTTTTTGCCTCCTTGTCTATATTCTTCTCCGTTTATTCCTTAGCTGCCCTCATCTTCCATCCTACCTCCCTGTGTTTATCTAGGCATACATCCCTGTCCCCCTCCATCTGGGTCTTCTTGTACTTCTTAAAAGCTGTTTTTTCTCTTTTTCCACCTTAGCCACTTCTTTTGAGTACCATAGTGGCCTCTTCTTCCTCCTTTCTTTGTTTATTTCCTTCAAACAACTTGTCATTGCCTTAGTTATTTCCTCCTTATCTATAGTATTACATGAAAAACAAACACATTCCCATAACAATCATTTCAAGTTAAAACATTTTAAAATGTCTTTGATCATTTTAGTATTTACCATGACTGAAAATTAAGCATCCTTCAATAATTTATTTCCTCAAAGTCTTACATTTCTAAATCACAACAGGTTGTTACTCTGATTATTTTACTCTACACAAAGTAAGCATGATCATTGTAGCAGAAAAAGGTTTTTCATAAAACACTCTATACAGTATGTTTGCAAAACTCCTTTTCATTGGCTGAATAAGGACAAGATGTAAGCTGTAGTCTCTGGAATGTATTAGCACTTCAAATATGCCATAAACCTTAATGAAAGCCTTTTGATCTTATAACACAAAACAATGTTTTTTTCCAAATATTCATAAGATATTTCAATCACAGTGGTTCATTGTAAGTATTTACTTTGTGGGTGCACCACTTATATGGTTTATGAAATATCAGTTTATTTCTTTTTTAAACTCTGCTTTATTGGGAGTCAGTATAGTATTACATGTTCTGACGTTGGTTAAGCAAGAACTATGAAGCAGCAGATGTTACATGAAAGTCAATACATTATTGTTATAACCAGTTGTGTGCTACTGTACTTGACTACTACAAAATAAAAGTCCAAAATGTGGAATATAATCTTTGGCATTGTGTCTTCCGTGAGATACAATTTTTATCTATAATTTTGGATTTCAATGTCTCTCAATTTTAAAACTTGGTTTATTAGAAGGCATGACAATTAGCCTTGCAAATGACATTACTTTTGTAAGGATGCCACAGACTGGTTTTCTCTCAGAACTCGGTCTGCACCATGCTGTCAGTTTTCACAACCCTTCAGACAGTTGAATGGTCACCTTAGTATGCTGCCACCACTCAGCTTGACTCTCTCTCTCTAAGGGTATCTTTAAGTCTGAATCCTACCAGAATCACTGCTCACACAGTACAGTGCCCTTTCCCAAAAGGCAAACAATCCACCCCTTTAGTCATAGCTGATAAAACATTTCTTTAAGTATGGTAGTTTTATAGCCTGTCTCTTTGGAAAAGGATTGCAGACTTACCAATTTACCCCAGGTTATCTATATCTCACTAGACGCAGTCACAGAAATCATGAAGTTTACAACAATAACATATACTGTATACTCCATATTTACATATGTTACAGAACTATATATACTAAAGACTATGGGGAATACAGTGCTCTACAAAGATGAAAAATACACATTTGAAATGACAGAGATCACACAGACAACCCTAACTCAGAGCTTACTAACTCTGTAAGTTAAGCAGGCTCTTACTGCCCAACAGGGATTCTGTGCGTTATGGCAGATTCAAATCCATGATGTTACCAGTCCAAAATCCCAACACAATTGATTTCTCAGAGCAAACACACAATACAAATACCAATGACCTGCCAAACCACTATACCTGTATCATTGAACCTGCATCTATGACATCACACCCTGGATCTTTCTTTAGGCTCTGGGGACCACCTCTTCCCAGAACTGGTTCAAACTGTTTTTGTGGATTGGCTTCAGTTTGCATTGTTCCTCCAGCTCCTGGCCTAGCAAGGTGCCATCTAACTCAACCAGACATTTATTTATGATCAAAACATAGGACTCAGCCCTTTTGATGTTTAAGTAAAACAAAGAGCTTTTATAGAACAGGAACTGTTGCTATTCACCACCCAACCTGCTTGTACTCTGAGGAAAAAGGACTGCTTAAACAAAAGCCACTCTCAGCTTAGTTCCCAGAAGCTTGTCTACAAAATAATTCAATTTTAGGATTATATGTGACATCCACATCCACTAGGAGATTTTGAATCCAGAAGACATACTAAAATTATAAACAAAAAAAATACTGGGTGTTATACATGTTGCCATCAGTGTCATTGGCTCAGCAGGTAGCACAATCTGGGAGATCAGAAGGCTGTGGGTTCTATCCCCACATCAGGCACTTGGGCTAATATCCCAAATACTGATACTGTAATGCAGCATGAAGGGGGTGCTGCACTCTTGAGGTGCTGTCTTTCAGATGAGATGTTAAACCGAGGTCCCATCTGCCTGTTCTGGTGGTAGTTCAGGTGGATGTTAAGGATCCCATGTCACTTCTCAAAAAGAGTAGGAGAATTTTTTATTTAAAAATAAACACTTACAAATATCATCCAGAAAAACACAACAAAGATTTAAATTACTGAAATACACCAATCATGAATCAAATAATATAGGACACACTTATTCAAATCTTGTGCTTTAAATAAACCAATTATATATCCTTAAAAAGTTTCTATCCTATCTCTTTGTTAACCTATAAATTACATGTTTTTCCACAATTCTTTTGCTGCTTTTTCTCCATACAATTTACATTCATTTGAAAATTTTTTATCAACCTCTACCTTGATTTTAAAAAAAGAGATCTTTTTACTGTATATTTTTACTTTGCAAAAACCTTTGACATCTCACTTGCCAAATACTCCACTTTAAAATTGCCAAAATCACATATACTGTATTTTTTTAGTTCATCCCAATCCTTTGTTAACTGACCAAATATCAGTATATTGTAAGTCATTTTTCCAAACACGCTCATACCCCATAACATAGCTAAGTTTCCCCAAAAGTTCTTTATAAAAGAACATTCAAAGAAAGGATAATGCATACTTTCTTCCATCATTCCACAAACTACTTCTGGGCATATCATTTTCTCCTTTTTATGTTTTTGGTTGCCTTTAACATTGTTTTTCATGACTATTCATCCAAACTGTTTCCTTCATTTTCCTTGGGATCCTTTTTTCTAAAGTCATGTCTAGTATTTTTTTCAACATGTATACCCATTTCTGTTTTAAAGACTGGTTCTTCATAAAAAGTTTTACACAACACTTCCTTATATAACATCTTTCTATTTTTCCTAATTAATAAATCTGTGGTCACTCCCCAAGCTGTCATATATTTCCTGCATACCTCCAGGTATTTGGGGTATTTAATACTTTTGTTTAAAATTCCCTTTTTATCCTATGTTTGTAATTAGGCTTTGCTTCGATCTTTGTGAAAACTGACTCCACATTTGATCTTTCCCTTGCATAATAGGAATTATGTTCTCATATATAAAAACACTTACAAAATAAAAACTACAGAATGAATCATATTTAAGCCCCCCTGTATTCTAGGCCTATATGTATGTGCTCTTTTTATTGGGTTTAGATGGGAACCCTATAAAAGCTAAAACAAAAAGACTCATAATCTTTACTTGAAATTTCCATGGAACTGGAAATATATAAGCTACATATAGAAAAATAGGTAAAATAAAAGTTTTTAACAAATGAATCCTTTTTTCTTTAGGCATATTCCAATTTTTCCATTTTTGTACTTTCTTTCGTGCAATCTGATATTTAATTTCCCATTTTGTAAGGGCTACCTCCTCTCCCCCAAAGATAATACCTAGGATTTTTATTTCACCTTTCACTATTTCTAGTTCCCCCACTTTATTCTGTTCTACTTTCCCTAAAGGATATATGTTACTTTTTTCTTTATTTATCATAAAACCTGTATACTTATTATGTTTATCAAAGGTTTTTAACACAGATTCTCCTGATTTTAAATCTTTTACCAATATTACACAATCGTCTGCATATGCACAACTATTTTTTAGCTTTTTATTTTCCCATATTATATTCTGTATTTGTACATGTTTCTCAATGTATCTTAACAATGGCTGTAACCCAAACACATATAGGAGAGGACTTAGTGGGCAGTCCATTTGGTATGCCCAAATGACCATTCACCATTGGGTAAGCTTGTGCATCTGAATATAAAACCTTTACTAAAAATATGAATTTATCCAGTATAGTATAGGCTTTTAAAACATCCCATAAATATTCTGTTATTTTCTTGGGCTTCATTAATAATTTCCCTCAAATATATCGAATTCTGCCTGATATCTCTTCCAGGTATCATACATGTTTGTGTGCTTAAAATTAAATAATCTGAGAATAACATTAATCTTTTGTTTATTATGTTAGCTAGCATCTTATAGTCTGAGGTTAACAGACTGATTGATCTCCAATACTTTATATCTAATCTATCCCCTTTATTATATATAAATATTGTCACACCTTGCTTCATACTTTCTGTCATAATGCCTTTTTGGAAAATGTCACTATATACTTTTACCAACATAAATTATATCTCTTCTTCATACTTTTTATAAAAGGTATTTGGTATTCCATCAATACCAGGAGCTGTATTCAGGGTAAGAGATTTTATAGCTTCTTTAATCTCACTAATCTTTATTTCCTCATTCAAAAAGTCCGCTTCTTTTGACTCTAATTTAGGAATATTTATTTTGCTCAGAAATTCTGACATACTTTCTCCTATATCCTTTTGAAATGTATTTTTCACATATTCTTGTACTATAGGTTTCATCTGATTAATTTTGGTTTGTATAACCCCTTGTTTATCTTTTAAACCAAACATTACTCTGTTTTTAACTCTATCTGCATTATTATCAAAATGATTTGTTTGGAAATTAATACATTGGGTCTCACTTTTCTGCTCCATTATTAGTGACTTTATTCTATTATATTGATATTTTTGCATTTGCTCTTTTATTTTTACTATTTGCTTAGAATTATCTATTTCATTTTGTTCTTGCTGTGTGAGAAGTTTATATAAAGTAGCTCTCAAACCCAGGAGTTTTTTATGGTTTTACATTTCTTCCCTTTGTGACATTTCAAGCATTTCAAGCATTAGCTGTTTTATATCTTTTTTTGTATCTTCCCACCATTCTATACTTGAATCATGAAGTTCAAATACTGACTCTCTAGCTTTAAAAAGATTTGAAATTTCTTCATTATATTCCGATACCTGTAGCCTTTCAGTATTCATTCTCCAAAATCCTCTCCTCATCTTAATGTATTGTCCTAGATCTATTTTAATTATAACTCCTAAATGATCTGAAGTTTCTATAGGGCTTGTCTGTATTTCTAATATTTTAGTTTATTTTGGTACTATCCAAAAATCAATCCTAGTTGAAATCTTACCTTTAAAAAAGGTGTGCTCTGCTTTTTTTCCTTTTATTTTGTATGCTTCTACCAAATTCCCTGTCATTAAGTGTATGAGTATCACAAAAAAAGTACTTGTTTTCCTTCCCCAATCTTCCTTAGACAAACTACAATTAAAATCCCCCCCCCCACAAAACCAAGTTTGAAGTATGTATATAGGGTTCCTCTAAGTTAATTTTTTTTTCCTTTCTGATTTAGCTTGAGGACCTTAGATGTTAATTATTCTTACTGTTGTATTTTTAATATGTACATCCATTATAAAAATCCTCCCTGGCACTAAATCTATTATTTTAATCACATTCACTTCTTGTGAAAGGAAAACTATTTCTATTCCAGAACACGTATCCCCCCAATGGACCACAAAGATGGTCCCCACCTCCAATCCTTTTGTATCTGCTTGATTTCATCTGTAGTATACAGTCTTGTATCTTGCAATAATGTTATTTCACTTTGTATCTCACTTAAGACCTTAAAAGTAATAAACCTTTTCTTTTTGTCCCTTATACAATTTACATTTACTGTAGTACGAGTTAAAGAACTCATTTAAATGTCCAAAAGATATTTATTTTCCCATTTTTTCCTTTTAACCAACTTTTGCTTTTTTTTCTTTTCTTGGAGAATTCTGTATCCGTAGTGTCATCTTCTGCCATTTCTTCTGGTTCTATAATGGCAATACATGAGGAAAACAACTCATCTTCCAGATCACTCCACTCCTTTTTCTGCAATATGGTATACCTATTTGTCAAATGAATCCCTTCTCTGTCTTTTTCTAAAGTTATGCTTCTTGAATTTTGGGCCAGTCTTTTTCTTGGACCTTGTAACTATTGTAAACTAATTTCCATGTGTGTTCTTTTGTCTACTTTCTGAGTTTACCACTTTACCTTTTTCTGTTTCTTTTTTCTCATTAGCCTGTATTGTTTTACCTTCTGGCCTATTCAAGGGAAGTGAAAGCCCTTCTTTGTTCCTGGCTTCATAAATTACTTCATCATCCTGTCCTTTCATTTTCTGGGCCTTTGCTAGGTAAACATCCTGATTTGCAGTTTCACCTGGGTCTGGACTTTTAAGAGAGGCCCAGGGGCAATGTAGAAAAAAGTGCCCTTCTTCCTCGCACAAACTGCATTTTATTTCATTTTTATAGTCTGCTCCTCGATGGCCTATCTCGCCACACAATCCAAATGTTATTTGTTCACATGCATTACTTAAGTGGCCTTTGTTACCACATCTATAGCAGACCCGAGGCTGGCCAGCATAGAAAACCACCCCTCAATCTCTTCCCCAAAAAAGCCAGTTTGGTAAGTGTTGAAGTTCTCCATTTAATTGCTTTAAGGTCACTTTATATTTCCAACCTCTGGTACATAAGCATTCATCATCAAGTATGGGCTCTGGAGGCCCATGCACTGTACATTTTTGCTTCAGCCAGAAGGTGATATCAGTCACATTTACACCCTCATTCCTAAACAATGCAGTTATGATTTTAAAAGTAGGCTTAGTTAGCGGAATAACAATGAATTTATTCTACTGGGGTGTATTTTTTAGCTGCTGGAAAAGCTACCAAAATCTATCCAACCCACTCTGATGTTTAAAACTGACATCATACTCTGTCCTACCTGGTACATGAAAAGAGCATATATTTTATATGATTAGAATTTCATATCCTCTTTTAAGAGATGTATCCCTATATACAGTGGGCTGGATATTCAAACTGCACCATTCTGTGGTGCAAGCCCTTGCGCTGCTCAAAAAAGTTGCGCAGGGGTGTGGCCGGGGCGATATTCAATGGAGTTGTGCTATTCAGCAACTCCTTTGAATATCGCCCCCCGGCCACAGCCACTGTGCGTGGCGCAGTGGAACTTGCACCACCACAAGTGGTCAGAGTGGAGCATTCAGATGTGGTGGCGCAAGTTCCATTGCGCCATGTGCAAATTTCCGATATTCAAAAGGTGACATGCAAATGGGACCATAATTTATGCAAGGCACGCGGGGGTCCATTTGCATCTAATTATGGCCCCATTTGCATGCCATTAGCATGCAGGTGCACCGATCCCTGACGACTTGCACCTGGTGCCCTGCCAGGCAGCAGCTGTTGGGGACTGACGCCCCCTGCAGCCCGATCACAGGCATGAAGTAAATCCCCCGCGACTGGCCCAATCACAGGCATGAAATAAATCTTCCCCCCCACTGGCCTGATGTTGGGCAGAACAGAGTTCAACCCCCCCCAAAGACCAATATCCCTGGTGGTCCAGTGGACCATGAAGCCCGATCGTGGGCTTAGGGTCAAACCATCCCCAAAGTCGAATTTCCTGGTGATCTGAGGCCCCCACCACACCACCCATGGAGCCCCACCACCCCGCACCCCATCAGCCAGCGGCGGCAGGCGGGTGGAGTGCTGCCGCTCACCGGCTGACAGGGGGGAGTGGGGTGGTGGGGCTCCATGGGTGGGTGCAGTGGGGGGCCACTAGATCACCAGGGAAATTGGACTTTTGGGGGGTGGGTTTGACCTTATGCCCGCGATCGGGCTTCATGGTCCACTAGACCACCAGGGATATTGGTCTTTGGGGGGGTTGAACTCTGTTCTGCCCATGATCAGGCCAGTCGGTGGGGTTCATTTACATTATGCCCACAATCAGGCCAGTCGGGGGGGTCATTTACATTATGCCCGTGATCGGGCCAGTCAGGGGAGTGAGATCTGCCCGCGATCGGGCTAGTGGGGAGGGGGAGTGTGTTCTGCCCGTGATCAGGCTATGGGGGGGTTACTATTATGCCCACGATCGGGCTGCAGGGGGGCACAGGGAACAAGTGGAGGGCCCCGCACAGGTGGCAGCTGCTGTGTTGTGCTCTGCAATGTGGTAGCTCACCTGTGGGTGGACCTCAACTTGATACTTTTTTTTTTTGGCTCAAAGTTGTGCAGGCGCAGGTAGGGAGTTGCGCCTGCACAACTCTGCACAGCTGGCTGAATATCAGGCTGTGCAGTTTATGCATGGTTCCTCCCGCTCTGGTTGAGCATGCCTTCATTAGCATTGCGCTGTTGCTCAGCATGACTTGGGGGGCGCAAATGCCTCCTGCTGAATATTGCAGAATGGCACATTTTGGACTTGTGCAGGTGCAACCCTATTGTGCATGGCGCAACCCTTTTGAATATCCAGCCCAGTATATTCAATCTGGAGCATCTACAGCTGCTCCTTTGGATTTGAGACATACTGCATTTCTTCTTTTGGATTGCTTAAATTGTTCTTCCAAGAAAAACTTTTCTCTTGTATTCCCTGTCCAGGCATTTTGGTTCACATTTTTCCCTTCATTATTTAGGCAATTTTCATTTTGTATAGTTTTTTGTTCCACGTCCATAGAGGTTTCCTCAAAGTCTGTATATATTTCAATCTCTTTAGTACTGTCAGCATTTTTATTTTCTTTCATTAATTCTTCAGATGCAGTTTCTATTACCTCTTCATTAATTTTTTCTTCATGCGTTTCATCGTTAGAGCAAGACAGTATATTGGGGTCCAGTCCTGTCCCATCCTTTGTTTTTTCCAACCTGCTTGTTGCAGAGCTTCTGTTACCCACTATGGAGTATCATCATAGCGAGGACTGTCACAATCAGAACTTTCTATATTTAGCAGGGGCCCCTTTTTTCCAGAACTTTTCAAAGTTTTATCTTTGTGTTTCATAGACCCTTTTGTTTTACCTTTGCCATTTTCTGCCCGCCTTAGGCTGAGTCTTTTACAATTATCTGTGGCCATTCCTTTCAGGGCAGTAGCTTCATTCTTTGTACTTTTAGTAGCTAGTGAGGGAGCAGCCTGTACTTCACTTGCCACGTCATCACATCTCAGCTTTTCTTGACAGGTCTTTACTTTAACATTCTCCCTCACTATTTTTAACATTAACTGTTATTTTCTTTCTCTCAGTAATTCTACTTCTTTTTCTATTTGCTCTAGAAAATATGCAGAATCTTAAGACTTACTTGGTCCATCTTTCATTGTTGTATACAACACAACCACTTTCTCAAGAACAGTTTCAGAACATTTTCCTGAGCTCCTTAGCCTGTGATTTTCATCCTGCAACTGTGTTTCTTCATTCTTTTTTTCTGATGTTCTATCCGTAATATTTTCTCCAGCAAACATCTCCTCAGGTATTAAGGCAGGGGTGGAGACCTGTTCCCATGCCTCCTGCACATGTGATGAGAATGTAGGCCTTGAACTTGGGCCTCCTCCTTGCAGCACAACCTTCTCCCCTGCTACATCATCACTTCCTCCTCTTCCTGTGTCCAGCTGTGAACTGGGTCCCTCCATCCCACCCGCAGAAAATGACAGCACCCCTGCAGGCAGAGTAGGGGAATTTCCCTGGTGCTGTGGCCACATTTTCCTCCATTCACTAAAATACCACCAACAGCTTAATCTGGTTCAAGGTCAGTTGGCATTCATCTGTATCCCCCTCCCCCCGGGTCATGCCTGAAAATAGGCAAGACTTTGTCTAGTGCACTTACCCGGTCAATAAAAACTAAATAAATAATGTTACTAAGGGCAAATTTTGAGGTTTTTGTACAACAATCAAGAAAAATACATTTTCTTTGACTTAGCAAATGGTTACAGAAATAAGTGTTTCCCTTTTGAGTAAGTACTCACATTCTGCCCACCCACTAGCACCCTACCTCCATCCCCAACAATCCTTGTTAAGCTTTATTTCTAATGAGTCTTTCATCAGCATGGGTTTGTCTTGGGCAGATCCTGCTAGACCAACCTCATTGAGTACTACGATTGGGTGACAAGGGAACTAGATAAGGGCCATGCAGTGGATGTCCTGTATTTGGATTTCAGCAAGGCCTTTGATTCTGTGCTGCATGGGAGACTGGGGGAAGCTGGAAGCTGTGGAGTGGGAGAAAAGACAGTGAAATGGATGAGAAATTGGCTAAGCAATAAGCAGTAGAGGATGGTGGTAGTAGGAGGGGAACTCTCAGCACCAATGGCAGTGATAAGTGGGGTGCCACAGGGATCAGTGCTGGGTCCAGTGTTGTTCGGGTTATTCATAGCTGATCTCTCACATGAGATCCAAAGTAAGATCAGTCTGTTTGCAAACAACACCAAAATGAGGGTGGTGATTGATGACATTGAGGGATGGAAGGGGCTTCAGGATGACCTAACTGAACTGCAGGAATGGTCAGAAACATGGCAGCTGGGGTCCAGTGCTAAGAAGTACAAGGTAATGCACTTCAAAGCAAAGAATCAGGGGAGTGACTATCATCTGGGAAGGGTACAGCTGGGTAGCACCATGGAGGAAAAGGACCTGGGGGTACTTACAATGGGGAGCATGAACAGCTCTGCTCAGTATAGGAAGGTGGCAGTGAAGGCCAACAAGATGCTTGAGGTCACTGGTCAGGTTACACCTGAAGTACTGTGTGCAGTTCTGGCACCCGTACCTGAGGAAGGATGTCAGATTGTTGGAGGTGGTGCAGCATAGAGTGACAAAGGTGATCCAGGGATTGCCAGGCAAGCCCTACGATGAAAGGTTGAGCGAGCTAGATATGTATTCATTGGCGGAGAGGAGGGATGGGGGGGCATGATTGAGATCTTTAAGTTCTTGAAAGTAATGAACAAGACTTGAAGAGAGGGGATCTTCCAATTAAGAAGAGAAAGGGACATGAGAGGCACATTCTTAGACTGGAGCGGGAAGATTCAGAAGGGAGGTAAGGAAACAGCTCTTCATGGAAAGGGTGGTGGGCAAGTGGAAGATAGTGGGCAGTTTAAAGGGGGATGGGACAGGGTGAGGGTGAGGGTAAAGCTAAGAAGGGGAGGAGTGGGGGGCAGCTGCGAGATGAGGGGCTAGCTGCACAATCAAGCCAGCTTGACGGACCATAAGGCCTATTTCTGCTGGCATTTTTGTGTGTTCATATGTTCGTATTTAATTTTAGCAACATTAGAGCTCAACCAATTCAGCTGTGTCTTTAAACCACCCCAGTGGCATCTCACCTTCCCTAATGTTGTCAATACATAAGTGAACATTAACCTCCTACTCACCCTTTAGCACCCAACCTCCATCCTCCACACCATGCCCCCAATAATGGATACCGAAAACAGAAGAATAGGCAGCTGCCCTATGGTTGAGTGATGGTGCTGCTGTCTCAGAGTCCTGTGTAGGATGAATGAATGAATGAATGAATAAATGAATGGATGGATGAATGAATGAATGAATGATGACATCTTGTATAGTAGTAACACCTGATTGACAATCAGGTATTGCCACTATAGAATATGTCTAGATAAAATGTTAGGATTATATTTTTTAAAACAACACTAATTTGTTCCTACAACAGTAAAAACTTCTCAAATACTCAGCAGCCATCATCTTTCCTAACATGGAAGTTGATATCATCACCCAATACCCCGGCACTGCATGTTAGCAGTAGCCAGTCTAACTTGCTGTTTTCTTGTGGTATGAGAAATGGCTCGCAATTATATAGAACTAAAAATAGTTTGGAATATCCCATAAATTTCCAGTATGTTTCTTGAATGTTTTCAGTACATTCCCAGAACTTCCTGGGAAAGCCCTGAATGCCTCACTGACATTATAATATGAAGCATCAGTAAATTACAGCGTGGGAACAGCCTGATAATTTAGTCAGTAGAATAGGAACAGCAATTGTGACTGTGACTGACATGCACCGCCCATTTTACTTCCACTACCCTACATCATGCAAGATAACAGTCCCTGATAGGATGGTGTGCCACTGTAGATAGTGATAGATCCTGGCTAGGATAATATGGGTCTGTAGATTATAATATCCCCTGCATCAGTGACACCCCGTTTGCTTACTCAATTTGGCCTTTAAACACTTTCTTCATATTTCTGGATGGGAGTGGTGCCACATGCTAGGCCAGTGAGCGGCTGTTCTTAGAGTGGACCTCATGGAAGTTTGAGGCATTAAGATGGAATCACACCCCATTTTGTCCAGTGCCTCATGGGTACACCAGCGGTTGTTACAGTCTGGTGACTGTAAGCTGAGTTTCAGCCAGTGAGGCTGTTGGCACACATGCTATTGTCTTTTAATTCCCCCTCCCTTAAGTCTCAGTTCACATTCAAATTTGCACACCTGCAGAAGAAGCAGCAGCACCTGCATTGCACAGTGAAAGCAGCAACCCTTGGCTAGCCAGGCCACAGCAGTCATTTCAGACTGGAGACATGGAGAGAGAGTCCCTCGTTCATGACTGTGGGTTTGTGAAGGTATGTTAAATTGTGCTGCCTGCTGCAACAGAAACCGAAACAGATAATTATTTTTTTAAAGCAAAATACTTTTTTCTTTAACATGTGCTCCATGCTATTTTGTGCTTGACACAGCAGCAACACTGCCAGGGTGGGGAGGCTCAGAGATCCCTGTGATTCCTCTCATCACTAATATCCTATTGGTATGTGCAGTACAGTACAGTGAAGCCCAGCATCATGTTCCTTTTTGTCATTTAGTATCATGAGTGAAGAACAGTCAAGAATAGTCACAGACATCACTTTGCATGTGCCTGTCTTCTTGCAATTTTTCATTTGCATGCTTTGGTGTGTGTTGTGTGGCCTCATGCATTCAAACACCCGAGGCATGCATATATGAGAGCACAACCACACACTCAGTACTAGATTATCCATCTAATATAATGGTCAACATTTTTTGGGGGGGCTGAAAAATAGAAAGAAGTGCAGATGTGTGGTGGTTATGAGATAATCCACAGTCATGTGGTGTGTTTCGTCTAATCAGGAGACAGTATTTTACTAATTTTTCTCACCCATTTTAATATATAGATACAGTATATATGCATATATATATATATATATATATATATATATATATATATATATATATGTAGATATATAAATATATCCACATGTAATAGATAATCCACTATGGGGCATGTGGCCATGCTCTGATATATGCATGCCTTCATGTGTGTTGTGAGGCATGAGGCCACAGGGCCAGTGCATTCAGCCACTCAGGGTGTGTGTATATCAGCATGACTGCACCCCCTGTAGTGGATTATCTGTCTTATAAAATAGTCAGAATTGTTTTGGAGGGGAGTGAGAAATAGAAGGAAGTGCAGGTGTGTGGTCATTGTGGGATAATGCATGGTCATGTTGTGTGTTTCGTCCAATCAGGAGGCAGTAGTTTTATAGATTTTTTGTCACCCATTTTATATCTATATCTATATCTATATCTATAGCTATATCTATATCTACATATTTTTCTATATCTATACCCATATTTACATCTACAGCTACAGCTGTAGCTACAGTTGCAGCCGCATCTGCATCTGCATCTATATCTACATGTACATCTACATCTATGTCTATATCTAAACAGAGAAACATAGAATTTGTCAGCAGTCAAGGACCAGTAGGCCCACCCAGTCTGCCCTATTTTTCCATGCCTATTCTGACACCTCAAACCTTAACTAGTCACCGGCATCCCCCCCTTCTATACTTATTATACCCGTGTGTCTGTCCCATGCATGACTGAAGCTCCTCACTGTTTTCACCCCACCATCTTTTCTGGCAGGCTATTCAAGGTATCCACCACCCTTTCTATGAAGACGTATTTCCTCACATCCCTCCTAAATGTCCACCCCCCAGTTTCATTAAATGCCTCTGTGTTCAGGTACTTTTCCTCCTCTGAAAGAGACTCAACACCTGAACCTTGCTCACTCCTGTGAGGCACTTATAGGTCTCAATAATGTTCCCTTTCACTTACCTCTCCTCTAGGGAGCACATGTTAAGATTCCACAGCCTTTCCCTGTATGGTGTCTCATGCATTCCCCCACATCATGCTGGTATCTCTCCTCTGGACTGCTTCCACCCTGTCAAGGTCCTTGCAGAGGTGCAACATCCAGAACTAGACACAGTACTCTAGATGGCGGTCTCACTAGTGAACGATTCAGTGGTAACACCATCTCCCTTATCCTTCTAGAAATCACCTCACTATGCATCCAAACATTCCACTAGCCTTGCCTACTGCCTTGTCACACTACACTGCCACCTCGTAATCAACAGACATGAATATTTCAAAGTCACTTTCTTGCTTGGTGACTGTTAGTGCATCACCTCATGTTATACAAAGCTCTCAGGTTTCCCTTCCCCAGGTGCATGTCTTCACATGTTTTGACATTGAAATCCAGCTTCCATGCCCTAGACTACTCCTTTAGTTTTAACAGATCCCTTTGAATTCTCTCCACCCGTTCCTGAGTGTTCACCCTGTTGCAAATTTTTGTGTCACCCAGGAAGAGACACACCTTCTCCTCTAGTTCCTCATTAAAGTCTCTTATGAAGAAATGAAAAACCAGTCCCAGTATTGATCCCCATGACACCTTGCTAGTCACTCTCCCACTCCCCGAGTGTCTGCTGTTTACCACCACCCTTTGCCTCCTATCTTTCAACCAGTGTGATACCCAGATTACCATTTTCTCCCTAACACCCAGGCTGCTTAGTTTCTTTATTAACCTCCTATGTGGCACAGTGTCAAAGGCCTTGCTGAAGTCTAGATATGCTACATCCACTGCCCTCTCCTGATCAACCTCCCTTGTAACCCAGTCAATGAAATTTATGATATTTGTTTGGCATGATCTCCCCCTATAAAACCATGCTGCTGGTGGTCCTGCAGCAATATGCATCCAGGTACTACATCAGTCTCTCCATCAGGAGGGTCTCCATTAATTTCCCCACCACTGTTGTGAGACTGACTGGCCTGGAGTTGTAAACCTCCTCCTTGCTGCAGCTCTTGTGCAGAGGAATAACACTGGCACTTCTCCAGTCTTATGGAACTACCCCTTTCTCCAGTCAGGTACTGAATAATGTTGGCACAGGGGTGACTAGCACTGTGTGCAGTTCTTTTAGAACCATGGGTGAATCACATCTGGATCCAATCCCTTCCAGGCTTTCACCTTCAAATATGGACTTGTGTCCACTGCCTCGTCCCTGTGGTGCCTGCTGATACATGTTTATCAGTTCCCCCCACTACTGCAAAGACTGAACAGAAGCACTGATTTGAAATGTAATTTTTTTCTGATCTTCTTCTGCACAGTCACTCCTTACCTTCCTAATTCTTTCTATCCCACCCCTTGGTCTCCTATTTTTCCTTACAAACCTGAAGAAATTCTTAACCTCTTTTTCCTCCATGGTGATCCTCTTCTCTGTGTATGCCTTAGCTGTTCTGACCCTCCTTCCTGCCTCCCTTTGCTTTTCCAGATATATCTGTCCACCAATGTCTGGGTCTGCCTGTACTTCCTAAATGCTGGGTTTTTTTCACCTTTACTGCCATAACCACCTGCTTTGAGAACTATAGTGGCCTCGTCCTCTTCCTTCCCTTACCTACTTCTCTCAAACAGTATGCCATTGCATTAGCCATTCCCCCACCAATCATTTTCTTTTGGGTCTCCACTCCCCCAGGCCAACCCTCTTGGAGGTATTTACTGAGGTAGTCACCATGTTTTTAAAATCTGCCCTCCTGAAATCCAGAACCCTCATTTTAGTGTAATTTATTGTCATGTCCAATCTTTATGCCAAACTGCACAGTATGGTGATTACTTCTACCCAGGGGACTACCCACTGTGATGTTTACAATGCTGTCCCTATTCATAAATACCAAGTCCAGCACTGTCTCATCTCCACTTGGTTCTGTCACCAGCTGCCTGAGAAATGCCCCTTGTAGTGAGTTGAAGATGTCTTTACTTCTTGTATCTGCGGCCAGAATGCTCCAGTCTACATCCAGCAGATTAAAGTCCCTCATAATTAATACTTCTCCCTTTCTTTCCATTCTACCAATGGCCTTCCCCAAAACCTTATCCAACTGTTCTATCGGTGTTGGTGGTCTGTACACCACCCCTATATGGATGAAGGCCATGGCCCTGTCTCTAAATGGGATATCCCCCTTGCTTCCCTGTATCTCTGTGATCTTTATACCTTCACTCACATATAAACCCCACCACCAGCTTTCCTCTCTGTCCTGTCCTTCTGGAACATGAAGTATCCTGGTATGGCCTCTTTCCAGTTGTGGTTGTCAATACACCATAACTCTGTTATGGCCTCCAGATCCAGGACTGCCTCCCCAATGATTCCTTCAAGGTCAGGAATTTTATTTCCTATGCACAGGTAGGTGAGGAAGAAGGAGTCGTGCATGTAGCATGCACGAAAGCTAGGTAGCCAGCAGATCTGTTGGTGCCTCTTCTCGACACTGCACAAGGATTTATGGCATGGCTTTGTTAAAAGTTACAAACTTATCATTTTCTTTCTTTTTTTTGCATAAGCTGTTTTCTTCTCTAGTCTTGGGGACCTTTGCAGAGAAAAACAAAAGTTGTCGGGCAGAGTACCTTCCGAAATTTGTCCTTCCTGGAGTTTAATTCATTGGCAGTAATGGCTTCAAAATGCTTAGTTGAAAATTGAGCCAACAAAAATATTCAATAATTTACTGCAGCAGTAATCCGATGGTACACTGGCTGTATGTAGGCTGTTCTTTCCTCTTCCATTTCAGGAACAAAGTTACACTTCACTAGTAGTTAAAGCCTGGTAAGAACTAGATTTCCAACTCTGTAGCACAGGGTGGACCACAGCAGCAATCTTTAAGAAAGCATTCTGATTTTCTCTCTGGGTAAAAATTGAAAAGGGACGATGGCTCCTACATAATATTGAATATAAAGCTCTCTCTTTCATACTAAAGCACTCCTTCCCAAAAGCCTACAGTCCACTCCCCTTGGTTACTCACTCGAGGTGCACTTGCAACTCTCCTCTGTTTTAACTGTCGATCCCTGCATGGATGCCTCCCAACCTTTATCTGGTAACCCCAACTTTCTAATTTCCAGAAAACCGATTACACTATCTTCATTCTTGCCTACAATGGGTGTGGATCACATCGAGCAACTCTTGGTGGTGCAGAAACTAATGCCCTTTCAGAGCACTAGTACCACATTTGGCTGGTCCTTTTCCCATATCTTTAAATACTTTCAAATAACTCACATGCTATAGCAACACTTTGGTAACATGATAGGAGACTATCCATTCTCTAACACACTTCACCAATATTTAGACTCACTACTCACCTCTCACCTCATCTCTTACTTATGTCAATTCCTCATAGGTGCTCTAGCATGTAAAGAGGAGAACAGAATCTATGGATGGGATTGCTCCCTTCCATCATCAGCTGCCCCAAGACAATGGCCTGTAATTTGGAAACACCTATAGCATTCGACCAAATGGGACCGTTATAGTTACATGCAAATCCAAATTAACCATGATCTTTACTACACCCCAGTCAAATTGCACAGGATGGGACATCTTACCACAGATGTGTGCCCCAAATGCCACCTTGTTCCTGGAACCCTGTTACATAGGCTCTGGTTCTGAGCAAGGACTGTCCCTTTTGGTCCCAGATTCAATCCAGATTAGATACTTTAATACATCTACAAGATACATTCACCCCAGATATATGTATCCTAGGGGATTACTCTGAAAATTTTCTGGATCAGCCAGAGCCCACATAACCCTGATTTCAGCCATGGCTAAAAAGTTCATTTTAAGACACTGGATAGATCCTTTCACTCCTAGCTATATCGAGTGGTACAGAGAAATTTTTTTTTGCCTTACAAGCAGAGATAATCATAATGCCAAATTCAAACATATATGGGAATCCATCCAAACCCTATTAATGATTCATTAGCCATAGATATTTTGGCTGCCATTACAGTCCTGACTTCATGGTCTCTCCTGTAGTAATCAACTGCACCACACGAGATCACACTATGGACTGGCATCAAAACAATCATGTATGGTCTCAAATACCCATTTTGTTACATTTCTCTGGTTATTATGGTGGAAATGGGGGGTGGAGGGTGGGAGGCATCTTGGGGTGGAGGGGTTGGGGGTCCATGGAGGGTTTAATTGTTATTGTAAAATCTGCTTGAGTCAATGTATGTAATTCCTGCATTTGTGTCCTCTCTGGCTCTCGATGATGACTCAATAAAGTATATTGAATTTAGAAAAAAGAAAGCACTCTGAACTTTTATAACTATTGGTATCTGTATTTGTTGTTGCCTCCAAAACTATTGGCATCTGCCTTTGCTTTTGCCATTGACATTAGCATATAATCTCTCTCCTACATATGCTATGCCTTCTGTGCGATGTGCAAGCCTTGAAGTTATTCTGTGTGCTACAAAATAAGCATAAAACAAAAACAAAACTGTTATTGCCATTTTTTATTAATTTAGGAAGATGGCCATAATGACTCTTCGGGGGGAATTTACATTAAAAGTCCTTCCCAAATAAAACTACTGTCTAATGTTGAATCCAAAAGATAAAAAAAATATTAAGATCTTCTGAAAAAAAATCTGTTAAGCCATATGATTCCCTGAAGCTTTTGGGCCCTCAAAAATGTAAATCCTTCCAGAAAGGCAACATTAATGCAATCAAAGCCAGTTTCATGTCATAATGGTGGAATAGAGCTCGCCGTTACAGTAAGTGTACATTGCTGAAAATGAATTTCAGCTGTGCACACTCACAACACAGACAAAAATAGCACCCTGAGACCTATAGGTCTCATTTTTGATGGGGGGGCTGTGCCCCCCTCACACCCCATGGGAGGCTTTGCCCTCACACCCTCCTAATTATGGATTCTCAACTCCAGGAAGTTGCATGTCGAGGAGGATGAAAAACTTAAAAAAATATAAAGCCATCTGCCAACAAAAAAAAAACGATGCCGCACTGGACCCAAACCCTGTACCCTGCACCTCCCAGCTGACCACCCTCCCCACCATGCTAGCAAACCACCTCGGCAGCTATTCACCACACCCCCTCCCACATACCATCCCTCCCCTGTCTCTCCCCCACCACTTGTGTGCACGCGTGTATACCCGCTACTTCCCATCATGGTATTTTGCTCACCCCAGTATCCGGTCCCCCCCCAATTGGTAGCCGTGAACACAGGCACCATAATTGAGTCACCATTTTTGTAGGTGCCCAATTTTGATTGCCTTGTTCACTGGATACCATCAAAGCCAGTTTGGTACAGACACAGCTGTCACTTATTCAATCTGAAACGGAAGCAAATAAAATAGGAGCTATGCCTTGAAAAATCCAAAATTACCTAAAAAAAAAAAATGAAAAAGGAGGAGAGAAAAAAATAACCAGAGATTTAAAATCATTTTGAGCAAGATATGGAAAAAAATGCCAATTTAGGGACATGTGGAAAAAGCTGTCAGTTCAGGGACTTTGGAGGAACTTCAGCCTTCTCAGGCTCAGCTTCACCATATTTTTCAACCATTAAAAAATACCAGTATCTCAGAAAAGGTTACTAAGGAAGTTGAACTCCTCCCCCCCAAAAAAATGGGCAATGCAAGTAATAGGTAGTATCGGTGTCATTCAGCTAAATTTAGAAACATAGAAACATAGAAACATAGAAGTTGACGGCAGATAAGGACCGCAAGGCCCATCCAGTCTGCCCATTTCTTTTTCTACCTTATAAATGTGCCATTGGCCTTTGCTCTGTCAGTGACCTATCTATTCATAGTCATTTGTATTGCTCCCTTGTGCCTATCCCATGCCTGTTTGAAGCCCTGCACTGTATTCATAGCCACCACTTCTTGTGGTAAGCCATTCCATGCATCCACCACCCTTTCTGTGAAAAGAATTTCCTCACATTCCCCTTAATCGGCCTCCTCTAATCTCATGCTGTGTCCTCTTGTCCTGCTATTTTCTTATATTTAAACATGTTAGACTCTTTCACCTTGTTTATGCCCTTAAGGTGTTTGAATGCCTCGATCATATCACCTCTCTCCTCCTTTGCTCAAGGGTATACATATTGAGCTCCTTAATCTGTCCTCATATGTCTTCTGATGCAGTCCCTGCACCATTTGGTTGCTCTTCTCTGGACTGCCTCAATTTGGTTAATGTCCTTGTGAAGGTGTGGCCTCCAATACTGCACGAGTACTCCAGATGGGGCCTAACCAATGTCTTGTACAGAGGGATTATTACTCTCTCTTACGACTTGTGATACCCCTACTAATACACCCTAACACCCCCTAGCCTTACCTACTGCTTTAGAGGTCTGCTTGGATGATTTTAGGTCATCAGTGATGATGATGCCCAAGTCTCTTTCTTCCTTTGTGACTGCTAGCAACTCCTCCCAGCCTATAAGTGGCTTCAGGGTTTCTCTTCCTATGTGCATGATTTTGCACTTCTTTGCATTAAATCCCAGTTGCCACTCTTCTGACCATTCTGCTAGTTTATCCAGATCTCTTCTCATTCTGCCCACCCCATCTGGCTCATCTACTCTGTTGCAGATCTTGGTGTCATCTGCAAACAGACAAGCCTTACCCTCTAGTCCATCTGCAAGGTCACTAATGAAGATGTTGAATAGGACTGGCCCCAGGACTGATCCCTGAGGTACCCCACTTGTGACTTGCATCTCTTCTGACTGTATACCATTTATCACCACTCTCTGTTTTCTGCCAGTCAACCAGTTTGCCACCCAGTTGACCAACTTCTGACCCACCCCAAGCCTACCCAGCTTATTTATCAATCTTCTATGTGGAACAGTGTCAAAAGCTTTGCTGAAGTCAAGGTAGGTGACATCAACTGCTCCCTCTTGGTCCACCACTCTGGTTACCCAGTCAAAGAAATCTATGAGATTAGTTTGACAGGACCTTCCTTTTGTAAACCCATGCTGTCTTGGATCCTGTGCCCCTATGGATTCCAGGTGTTGCACTATCCTTTCCTTAAGGAGTGCCTCCATAATCTTGCCCACTACTGAGGTAAGACTGACCGGTCTGTAGTTCCCGCCACCTCCTGCTACCACTCTTTGTGGAGCGGGATCACATGAGCCTTCTCCAGTCTTCTGGGACTCTCCTGTGCTCAGAGACTCACTAAACAATTCTGCTAATGGCTCTGCTAGTTCCTCCTTTAGCTCCTTAAGTACCCTGGGATGTGTGCCATCAGGTCCCATTGCCTTATCCACTCTGAGCTTAGCAAGCTTGTAGGACCCTTTCTTTTGTGAAGGGAGTAGTGCTCACCTCCCTCCCCCTGTGTCCATGATGCTGGAGCTGTGGGCCCTGCCCTACCTTCTCTTCAGTAAATACTGAGCAAAGTATCTATTTAGGATAGATGCCTTTACAGGGTCCTCCTCACATGCTCCCTTTTCTCCATTAGCTTAGCAATACCCCTCTGGACTTTCTCCTTTCACTAATGTATCTATAGAAAGTCTTGTCACCTTCTTTTACTGTTCGGTACTAGTGTTTCCTCAGTTTGGGACTTTGCCTGCCTTACTGCCTTCCTGCTTCCCTTAGGGCAGTTTGGTATGCCTCCCTATCTTCATCCCGCTGTGTTCCCTTATATTTCCTGAAGGCCAGCCTTTTGGCTCTGACCTTTTCTGCTGCTGTATTTGAGAACCAAAGTGGTTTCCTTCTTCTTTTGCACTTCCTTTTCTGTCTAACACAATGGGATGTTGCTTCAAGTATTGCATCCTTAATGCTTGCCCACTTTGCCTGTACCCCCTCACCTGTGTTTCTTTTTGCTAAGAAGCTAAGCACCTTCCAGAAAGTATACAAGAGCTCAAACAAACATTATGCAGTGTGGAATCCAAACTGGAAATGCATACTAAAAAGTTTACAGAATTAGAAAAGTGACAATCTGATGTGGAGGACATACTTAACCCCATAAAAAAAGAGTTTTATTTGAATGTTGTGAAAAGTTATACAAACTCTCATAATCAAAATGGAAGATCTTGAAAACAGATCTCAAATAAAAATACATCATTCACGATATGTCCCCAAAATGGGAGAAGGAATCTTCTATTAATCATATTCTACAACAGATGTTTCAAGACCTCTTTATAACTGATCGTGTGAACTGGCTGGGAGATTCAAATTCTTTTGTTGGGTCTGAGTCTCCCAGGCTCATTATAATAAAATTCTTTAAGTCTGAAAACAAGCAACAAATTCTTAAAGCTTTTCGAGAGAAAAGGGACTTTAAATTTAAAAGTAATAACATTTTTGTGAAGCAAGATTTTTCCAGATCTTTTGTTACAAAGCAGAAATACAACAAAATCCAGAAAGCCCTCTGGAAAGAAAACATCAGGGACCCGATATTTAAAATCACATTAAGCAGAGCACCAAAATTTGTGCTGTGCCTTGTGATTACCCAGGTGCTCGAAGGTGCTTCATTCAGTTGAATGGCCCACTGGGGCTATTTGATTAAATATAGGGCCATGTCAGCTCAATGCTAAGACACTTAGTGCTGCACCGACAGGGATCCCAAAGTACACTGCCAAAATAAAGAGCACCACAGCACTATCTGCAATAGTCAATGCAACCCAGCAAATGAGCCCATTGGGCATGCAAGGCACTAATGAGCCATTTGCATACCCATTAAGGGCTCATTTGCATGGGTAGTGAGGCAGGTTAGCACAGCGCACCCCCTCAGTCGCCTAGTCCCAAACGTGTAGATAGCCCTGGTGGTAGTGGTCCCCCCTCCCTCCGATTGCTGGCCCATGCTGTAAAAATATATATCCCTGGTGGTAGTAGTTTCCTCCTCCAATCGCCAGCCTGTACTGTACTGTAATACACTGACATCCCTGCTTCTAGTGGTTCCCCCACCCACAAATTGCCAGCCCATACTGTGATAACTGGAAATCCCTGGCATCTAGTGGCCTCCCACTGACGCACCAAACCCCACCCTCCAGTCACCTTCCCAGTACCCTTGGTGCCGCAGTTGCATATGGCGACCAGTGCAACTCTCCTCACACCTCCTCTGCCAGCCACCATATGTTCAGGCAGTGGGGGGGGCTCTTATTTATAGGACAGGCTGATGTGGCCAGTCCTATAAATAAGGGGTACATCCCTTGCCTGGACATACATCAGCTGGCCATGGAGGTCCAGCCAAGGAGATGTGTGAAATGCTGTCTTGGTTGCTGTATGTACCCACAGCACTGAGGGGACTGAGAAGATGACTTGTGGTGTGTTTCCAGTGCCATGATTGGGGGTCACTAGACACCAGTGATTTCCTGTTATCACAGTACATGCCAGTGATTGGTGGGGAGGATTACTAGCATCAGGGATATTTATTTATTTAGTTTTTGTTGACCGGGTAAGTGCACTAGACAAATCCTGCCTATTTTCAGGCATGACCCAGGGGAGGGGGATACAGATGAATGCCAACTGACCTTGAACCAGATTAAGCTGTTGGTGGTATTTTTAGTGAATGAGGGAAATTTGGTCAGGACACCAGGGAAATTCCCCTATTCTTTTCGATAAGTGCCATGAGATCTTTAACATCCACCTGAACTACCACCAATCCAGGCAGAGGGGACCTCGGTATAACATCTCATCTGAAAGACGGCACCTCAGAAGCACAGCACCCCTCTCATGCTGCACTACAGTGTCAGTACTGGGATATTAACCCAAGTGCCAGATGTGGGAACTGAACCCACAGCCCTCTGATCTCCCAGCCTCAGAGGTGAGTGTGCAACCTACTGAGCCACTGACACTGTATTTAAAATATCAGTGTATTATAGTACTGGCTGGTGATTGAAGGGAGGGGGATCCACTACCACCAGGGATATTTTTTCACTTCATGGGCCAGCAATCAGATCGAGAAAGACAACTACCACCAGATATTATTTTCACAGTACAGGCTGGCAATCAGTGTGGGGGAACCATTAGCACCAGGATGTTTTAGTTGTACATTAGGGGTAGGTGATAGGGAGGGGTTCCAGGGACCACAGAGGAGTTGTTGAGCTCCCCCAATGGCCAACCGGCTAGGTGGCTGCATTACCTTGGGCAGCTGCTAAAGTTGCCTGGAGTAAGCCAGAGTTTTGTTTGGCTGTATCTGTGCTGTGCAAAAGGCCCATGCTAAACCCTTTTGCACAGTGCAAAGCTAATGAAAATGGGTGTGGTGCCCTTCCCTTGCCTAAATGCATACATTTTGTTTTGAACTGGTGCTAACTTCTTTGCTCATGCAACAGCCCCTTTTGAGTATGGGGAGCAAGTCCAAACCCCAGTTTGCATGGGCAAAGACCTGCTAGTGCCTGTGCAAACTCTTGAGTGCCGGGCTCCAGAGATTTTGTAATATTCCCAGCAAGACTGAAAGTATCCCTAAACCAACAGCTTTAACTTAGGACAGTAATGAAGAAGCCTTAAGAGATTTGATAATTCATCTGCCAAATGTATTTACAGAAACATAAGATCTGACTTATTGACATGTGCACTGGAGACTGGGGGAGAAAATTGATTGATCTTTAATTGCTGAATGCTTTGTCCCTTTTTAGTTGTTGATAGCGCCACACCTTATAGGAATCTAATCTAAAAGGAGAGAACAAATATTCCTCTGAAATGCTTATGTACAAGTAAAGTATTATAGTACTGCAAGAATCGGTATCCTTTTCAGCTACAATTTTCTTTTTTTGCCATAGATTTGTCCCCATCTGCTGGCAAGGGCACTGTGGTGGCATACCAGCTATCCAGCCTTTATCACATCATACAGTGATCATATGGTGGGGGGTGGGATTTTTCATGGTTGTGAAAATAGCTACATGGTCCCATGTCCCCACCCCCTGAAGACACCAGCATGAAGGACCGAGGTCCAGGCATGCGGTCGTGCTGAAGACATGGCTGCAGCCACGGACCTAATATCATCCTCCCCTCCCCACACCGCAACCTGTAGGAGCAGGCCTGGACCCTTCCCGTGGGAGGAAAGCTGTCATACAGTGGCTTGATCCAGCTCCCACCCTACTACCTGGCCAACCCCGACAACCCAGGCTCATTCCTGAGCCTGAGTTAGCCGGAGTTGCACAAGGTGGGGTTTCCAGCATCTCAACCCTCAGCGCCACTGGGATGACACCTATAATTTTATCTTTGATTTCATTTTAGGATTGTATTATACAGTATACTGGCATGGCGGCAAACATGGAATTTAAGCTGTATATAATTCATGATGGGTTGTTTTCTTGAAGGAGCAACCTGAAATGTTAATGGAATCAATTCCCCTATAAAAAGGTATCAGATTTTAAATACACTCAAGAAAATGTAGGTAGATATTGTATTGTTTTGGCAGACCTTTTGGATAAGAATGCAACTGAAAAAGTTAAAAAAGACTGGGCAAATATTTTTTTTACCATTCTGCCTGTAGAAAAAGTAAAGATGTGTCAACTTTGATCAAAAACATTTTAAAGCATAAACAGTGGATGTACAATCTGATTCAGAGGGAAGAATACTAATGATTAAAATGTGGTTTGTCAGGATGGATGTTATGATAGGTCTCAGTTTATGCTCCTTTTCAAGGTTTCTCTTTATTTTTTGCAGAAATTAACAAGATGTTATGCTATTGGGGCTGTGACAATACATTAATAGAAGGAGACATAAACTGATTACTTTAATTTAGAGTAGACAAATCTACACCTTAAAAAACTGAGATAAATATAAAAGTAGACTTTTTAAAAACTTTATTTCTACTAATGATTTAATAGACCTTTGGAGAGAAACCTATGATTTGGGCAGGCAATATACATATCTATCATCTAGATTTAACATGTACTCAAGAGATTAGTTATTGATATCCAAAGATCTAATAATAGCCTGTTATTTATTTAATTCTAATATCAAGCCTATGACTACATCCAAACATAACCCCATCTCTCTTATAATAGGCTTTGATCACATCTAAATTACAACTGCACTTGGTGGATAAACAATCATTTGTTGAAGGATACAGTTTTTGAACAAAAAGATAGAGCTAAGCATTGGGAACTTTTTGGAAGACAATAATATAGGCCCAGATAACAGTTTAAGCATGGGATGCATTTAAAGTAACAATAGGGTGTACAATTATATCATAAGACTTTTGGAGAAACAAAGAGAGAAAAAAATATAGGACCTGGAGGAGTGGTTGGCAGAATTAGAATCAGAGGTTACAAATGGGATGGAGGAGAAAAATAATACATTAACTTAATTTTTTTTATAGAATATACAGAAATATTTCATATCAAAAATAACTGGATAAAGATAAAAAAACTGGCATATGTGGAGTGAAAAGGAGAGCAAAGAATGCATTCAAACAAATAAGGACTGAATAATGGACTGTTTTTCAGACTATTATGTACACCTATATAAAAAAGAATGTAATCCATCCATACAAGATTTGTCTTATTTCAGTAAATTACTATGTAGATAAAATCTATCTGAAGAAGACAAAATTATACTAGGGAAGCCTACTTCTAAATATGAAATAGATAATACCATGATCTCCATGGCCAAAAACAAATGTCCTGGATTAGATGGCTACATGTTAGAATTCTATATTACGTTTCAGGATCAACTACTCAGGCTGTTAGGATTTTTGTTTCAACAGATCCAGAAAATGAAAAAAAAGACAGAATTCATCTAATAAGGTATACTGTACATGTCTGCTCTTCCTAAACTCAGAAAAGATCCCAAACATGTATCTGATTATACACCAATTGTTGTCTTAAACACAGACTATCACCCAACACAGTAAATCCAAAAGTTATTTTGGGAATCTTTCATCCTAAATAATAGAAATAATTGTCAGCTAAACCCTCATCTCCCTCAGGGAAGCTACAGTAGCTGGGACTTTAACAGCGGCAACATCAGATGGTTTTTATTCATGTATTACTGGCTGTGCCTAATGTTCTTGCCTTTAGTAACTGGGTTTCAATCCTAATATCAATTACTTGTCTACTTCACATACAGAGAAAAGTGAATGTCATTAAGTATGTTGTTTCTTTGTACCTGTCTGTTATGTTTTTTCAGTATAAAATAAATGCACAGTTTAATCAAGTTCTAGAAGATGAAATTTTCCCCACGTAACAAAATGTTTTCCTAACTTAGTGTAGGAGCTGTTTATTTTAATCAAATAACTTGTACAGGAAAACTATGCCAGGAGGATATCTCCTCTTTGTCAGTAACAGTTGTGACTAAAATGTTAATGAAGAACACTTGCAGCTATAAAACTTGTACTGCATTTATTCAGGACCTGCAGTAATATACATTAGTTTTCCATTCATCCTTTGATGCACTACAAAAGTATACTACAGTAGTAATAAGTCTCTGAGGTAATTTATCAAAGCTTTACACTGGAGGTCTGCAACAATTAAACTAGCTTTTCAACGTTGACACTAAATCCATAGAAATAAATCATTCTGGTAGTCCATTATTTCTTAATTACAGGACATATTAGTGCTTTGCTTTAAAAAATCCTCAGAGAACTAATGGTACATTTACTGTGTAGGAAAATTTTTACTTAACCTTTCTAATGTGATAAGACTTCAACAGCACATAAGCATAATCAGAGAGAGGATGTCAAATGGTCAAAATGGTAAAATACTAATGCTTGATATTCCCAAAACATATTCACTTTACAATTTACTTCTTGAGGCACAAGCAATGAATTGGTACTTCATGGCCCAGATATTCAAAGGGTTAACACTATGCTAAGACAATCAGTGATGTGCTGACTGTTACTAGCATGGCTGGCAGCCTAGTTGCATGGCTGATGCTACTATATATTCAAAGATACAGAAAGTGCATCTGTAATCTTTAGGTAGACAAAACAGTTCCAAGCACACACAAACCTGATAGACGGACACCAAGTAGAGCAAAACAAAGGCTGGATTCAGAAAGGTTTGCTGCAAGCTGCGGCAATGGCAGCTTGCAACCACCATCCCTGTGACCTGGCCCATGCACCTGATTCAGAATTGGAGTGGGTGCAGCGGTCTGCATCCTGCAACTTGAGGTACCTGTGCAAGGTAGTGCGCAGCACCCTGGAATGCAGCAGGTCACAGGACAGGGTAGGCAGCAGTTGTGCCACTTGAGGGCCACCATGGCACCCCCATGCCCACCTCTGAGGCTCCATATGGTGTGGGTTCTAGCCCCAAGCCCCTAGCCATGGACCCCCCAGATCAAGGACTCTGACCTGCACTGGTGGCCCAGTTGTCCCCCACCCCCAACACACACACACACACCCCTGGTGGGTGAGTTGGTGACTGGCCCTGGTGGTGAGGGAGGGCTGTGCCAGTCACCAGTGGGGCATTGGGGTGTGGGGGGCTCACACTGTGGGGTGGTGGAGTGGGGACCACTAGACTACTGGGGGTTATGAGAAGAGCAGGGGGGATTGTGCCCCAGGGCATGTGGGGGGGCCTTGACATGTGTGAGTGTGTGGGGGTCTGGGCATATGGGGTGTGCCACACACACTGCCTGGCTCCCTGCTTGCCATGCCCAGGACCCACAGGGGTTGTGGGGCTGGGGCACAGTGGCAACCTCCTGTGAAAAGCAAAGACAAGTTAGACCACCTTTTTGTTGGCGTAACTGGTCTTTGACAGATGTTCACTGGTGGTGGTCTCTGAATCCCATTTGTGGACGTAGTGGCCACCCTACCTGAATAGAGTGCAAATGCTGCCAGAAACTCCCTTATGCTGTGTAGCAAGGGGTTTCAGGCACATAGGTGCAGTTGAGCAGTGGCAGCCTGCAGTATGTTGCAGGCTGCCTATGTGAATCTCACAGGGACACAATGCAGGATGCAAGTGCGACTTGCACCATTTTTTCCGATGCAAGCTACCTTGCATCCTGCTTTTGCATTTCTGAATCCAGCCCAAAGACTTAATTTATTGCAAAAATCCAGGATACCTTGTCCCACCTGACATGTTTCAGACTAATGTCTTTTCTCAAAGATCTCAGTCTGTGGCCAGCTGTGGTGGTGAGCAGAGGACTGTGTCAGTTGTCGACTCTTGCGGTTGGGAAGTGGGGTGTGGGGTGGTTGGATAGTACCTGCCAAGGTGGGGGATTGAAGGGTCTACTTGACCACAAGGGATGATTATATTTTTGATATGGGCAGGTTGAGGCTAGGGAAGGGGGACTGCTAAACCACCAGGAATTACTGTCAGTATGTATGGGAGGGGATCGGGGCTACAAAGGGACCCCTTGACCACCAAGGATTATTGTCAGTACCTACAAAAGGGACTGAGGCTAGGAATGGACTGCTAGACCACCAGGGAGTACTTTCTCATAGTATGAGAGGGAATCAGGGCTAGGGAGGGACCATCAGACCACTAGCAAGCCCAGCCCTTAATGGCGCATGGATGGTGTGTGGGGCACCCACCCCCTTTGTGCACCGTTAAGGGCTGGGTTTCAGAAATGTTAAACTGCACCATACATGTGGGTGCTTAGCACTTCTGAAATCTATGAATTTTGCACTTCACTGCATTTGCATGGGCACAACACACAATTCTGTGTGTCAGCACTGTCAGGTTTGTGCCGCAGATAGATGTCCTTCGAATATGGGCAATGCCCTGACAGCTGGTGCTTTTCCTGGTTAGCATGGTGCAAATCTGGTGTGGGCCACCCTAACTGTTTAAAAATGGGGCCTGAAACGTATAAAAAAAGTAAAATTATATTACAGTCATCTACTCCAGTAAAATTATTGCCATGTCATCCATGTCACAAGAGTCACTCTCTGCTGCAGTCTTCTGCCAGTACCAGCAAATGCAAAAGAACAAGTGTCCTGGCACCCATTTCATAACTAATTGGGGAGCAATATGTCTTCTAATCTTCAGTTATTTTCCATTGCAGAATACACTGGCTTTTGAAGACTCTTTCATGAAGAACCAAACTACACATAAAACATTCCATGCTGCTTCACACTGTCTTGGCAAGCCTGGCTCAGACAGCGTACATGGTGGTGGTATATGTTGCAAGTTTATTCACTCCTGCAATCATATGAACAGCCCTATAAAGTGCTTGATATACATGCAAACCTTACCGTTCCCTTGTCATGGAGTGTCCACTTGAATGCCACACGCACACACACACACTATTAAATATTATTATATTCAGTGGAGCCCTCTTAAGTGCACACCCTCAGGATAAAAGTTTTTTGTGCACTTAAGCGGGCTGTACATTTAACCAGAAAATCACTTCCAGGCACATTTCACTGTTTCTGTAATGTGCTTTATTAAATACCAGGTACCCAAGTAAAAATGACATTACTGCACTGTACTACAGCACAGTAGTACTTATTGTAAAAAACCTCAATCATCTTGTGCTTTGTGTGTTTCAGTGTAGAATTCAAAATGAAACAGAAGGCTAGAGTCAGTCTTTTCTTTTGACAAAAAGAATTTTCTTACAGTGGCCATGCTAAAAAACACCACGGCTGCAGTTAAGATGTTAAGGCAGACTATTTAAGGTGGTAGTGTACAAAATGTGCACTTAAAAGCTGGATTGGACTGAAAATCAATAGGAAAAGTAAAAAGAAAATGTGCATTGAACCGGAATGTGCACTTACATGTAGTGCACTTAAGAGGTACATTTAACATTGGATGAATAGGAAAAAAATCAGGATATGGAAAAAATGTGCATTTAAGTGAGATGTGCACTTATCCGATGTGCACTTAAGTGGTCTGACTGTATTTTTTTTGTTGTTGTTACTTAAGGTAGTTTTATTTTTAGGGTGTAGTTTAAAGTTTTTAGTAAGTAAAAGTAGCAACCATGTTTGTGAAAGAAGGTCAGTCCTGCTGTAGGTGGATTGATTTGCTCACTGTGTGATGTGTTTACTAACAAATCCAATCAGGTTAATGACAAGGATGACCCTGCATTATGTGGAAATAATGCATGGTCATCTGACTGTTTTTCCCCAACTAAACTTCTTTAATTTTTAGACCCATGTTATAAATTAAAATAAAAACCGCAGAAGTTGACTACTTCTTCTAAACATAAAACATTTATTATCACAACTCTAGTTGTGTTCTTTAAATAAAATAATGACATAATTACTAAAAACAGATTTTTATATTATAATGCTATCATATTACTATTTAATGTATAAAATACATAGCATAAAAATAATAGTAGAGATAATCTATAATAATGATCATGATATAATACTAATGTAACAGTAATATCTGCGACACTACAGAAAAGAATATATTAATTATCATGAGGTGATAAGTTAAAGCTGAGCACTGAGGATATACTGTACATCTTGAGCTCAGGAATGAATAGTAACTAGTATTGTAGGTCAAGCAGGGTCATGGTTATATCAGTGGGTGTTACAGACTCTGTCAAACCACTACAAACAGTTGTCACCTGCAGATAAATGTCAACAGCACCTGCCACAAGTAAGCTACTCTAAGACATATTCATTGCTGACATCAAGGCCTCAAGGCTTTGTTGCACCTCTATTTGTAGTCTATTTTACCTTATGTAAATTACTAAACTGGAAGCCAAGGTTGTTCAGCCAAATTGTCAAAGCTGAACCAAGTTTTCAGGCCCCAAACCAAAACAGAATAAATATGGGATATGACATGGGTGAGAGTGAGATAGCAGGAATATCTCCATGAGCTGCCATTGAACTCTTGATATCCCTTGAGTGTCGAAGCCATGAGTGAGATACCTAGAGTTCAATGACAGTGAGTGGAGATATTTCTACTATCTCACTCTCACCCATGTCATATTCAATTTATACAACACTTATGTGTCTTTCTTTTTTCAGTTTTAATGTTATTTATATTTGTTGCAGAAAGTGAAAAAAATTAATTTTGTGCTATTTTTTTGCCAATTATAAAAAAACTAAAAGGTATCTATAAATAAAACACCACATATGTTGTAGATCTTTTTATGCTGAACAACTTTTGGGCTCACAGTACCATGCTATCATTTTTCATTTTAAAGTTATTTGTACTTGTTTGTCGTAAAAGTGAAATGGAAATAAATTTTCTGCTGTTTTTTTGTTAATTATAAAAAAACCTGAAAGGTAGCTATAAATGAAACACCACTCATTTTGTAGATCTTTTTGTGCTGAACAACTTTCATGCTCAGAGTACAATGCTATAATTTTTCATTTTAAAGTTATTTGCATTTGAATACAGTTAGTATTGCTCCTGAGGCCGATCATTCTAAATGAGTCCTGAACCTTTTGTGACATACCCAGTTGGCCAAGATATCTACTGTGTCATACCCAACTGTGAAGATATAAATTATATCTCACATGTGGTCAGTGAGACTTCACTTTTATCTTCCTGAAAAGAGACCCACATATGTTGTATAAATTTAGCTCTGTCCCATCTCTCTTACCCTTAGATAAGACAGGACCAGCTTCAGGTTAGATAATAATTTTGAGGGACAGCACTTGATTTTTTTTACTTGTCCTGTGCTGGGATAATCATGATTTTCACTACATCTATGATAAATGATTTTTTAAAAGAAATGTAATCAGTTTTGATAATGGTACTGTGTCTCATCAACATATTTACAGGTGAACATTTTGCCAAGGCAGCTATTCATCTAATTTTTTTGTTTATTTATTGAAATGTTTCACCAGGTAGGCACACTAAGCAACAAGTTGCTTATCTCCTGGTGCAACTTGGGGAAGGGGGTACAAAGAGGATGGAGCAGTACTACATTGATTCAAGTTACATAAATCAACATTTACATACATTTGTGTAAGACAGGTGTAATATACAGTGTACATTACAATAAGGTGCAATGACAGAGCAGGCATTTGCATAAGACAGGTGCTACATACTGTGAACCATACAATAAGGTAATTTAAGAGAACAATCAAAAGTGCTAGGGAAGATAGGGGAAGGGTCAACACAGACATGGGCATACATGGAGAAAGTAAGCAAAGGGAGAAGGAGTTTAGCTAATATGAATAAGGAAACAAGGATAGATCAGGGAGATGCAACAATTGGATATTATACAGGGAATAAGTGCAAGGAGGCAGGTGGATTTAACTATGTTTGGGCAAAACAAAATGTTAATTGGGAAAAAGAAGTAAGCAAAGAAGCAAAGATGTGAGGAAAAAAAATGGTGAGTTGAGGAGGAGGGGAGAGGCCTAGTCCCTGAGGAACCCCTTCAGGATGCAGAGAAACCCTGCAAAGGGGCTGAAAGGGCTTCAGTGAAAAGGGCGAAGATAGTAGAAGGACATTAGAGAGGGTAGGGGGAGAGAGGGAGAGAAGTGTAGGTTAGTAACTAAGAGAAGAATAGGACCAACTCAGAGGAACCCTTCAGGATGCTGAGAATCCTGCAAGGGGGTGGGGAAGGCCAGTAGATGTGAATGAAGGTGGGAGAGAAAGGGAAGCCTAATCCCAGGAGGTGAACCTCTTCAGGATGCAGAGAACCCTGCAAGGGGACTGAGAGTGCTAAAGACATGGAGGGGGAGAGCTGGATGTAGGAAATTTGGAGAGGGTAGAGGAGAGAGGGAGGAAGTAAGAGCTTAAAACTAGGGGGTGCTAGGGCCAAGTCTATGAGACAACTTCAGGATGCTGAGAGTCACATTATGAGTGCAGGGAGGGCCAGCTCGGGAGGGAGAAGGGGGAAAAAAAGTAAGTGTTAGAGTCTGAGGAGGAGGGTGTGTGGAATTGCATCAGGAAGGGTAGAGGTATAAGTAAAGAAAGGGAGGATTTGTATGGAGTTTTGGAGAAGGAAGTAAGGAGGGTTGTAGCAGGAACAGCTAGGTGCAAGGTAGTTATGGAGGGTAGTGCTGATGGAGTAGAAGGAGGAAGAGTGGTGTATTAGAGGGAGGAGGGAGTTCCATTGTTTTGGTAGGTGATAAGAGAAGCCATACTGACCAATGAGGGTGGAATGGTGGGGCACCACCAGTGTACGGTAGTCGGTAGATCTAAGGGAGTGGGGGGGGGTTATAAATGAGGAGGATAGGTAGAATTGGAGGTCTGCTAACCAATGCTTGGAGGTGAATTTAGTGCAGTGAGAAAGGCAATTATCTGTAAGAGAAGGGAAGGATAGGGCCTGGTAGAGATCGCAGTGGTGGGTGCGAGAGGGAGCAGAGCATCAAGGTCAAAGCAGCAGAAGGAGTTGAAGAGGGTGTCCAATCTGGTCAAGAAAGATTTAGGAGCAGCACCGTAGCTGGTGCTAACATGAACAAGCATTTGTCAATTCTGAATGTTGGCTTGCTGGCATTGGCATTGGTAGTGCACGAGTTAGAGAGATGCATAATAGGAATGGCGGTGAAATATTGAACTAACGCCAACCCCGCCCACTGCAGAAAATGAAAGGCATTGGGGGTGTGCCTTTGGGTTGTCAGCCATAACACTGAAGCCATTCCACCTCACCCCACCCTGAAGATAGCAACATGTGTGGCGGTGTGCCTTGGGGTCTTCGGCCTTTATGCTCACCCCATTCCATAAGGAAATAAGCTGAGATGTGTGCAGTATAGGAGAATAGGGAGAACGTTAGTGCCGAAGACCCCATGCCTTGATGCCTGTCAGTGGCTGTACAGTGGGGGTAGAATGCCATGAGTATTAAGGCTGATGAACACAAGTCATACCCCTGATGCCTGTCAATCTCTACAGGGTGGGCGTTACAGTTGCAAACCTTAAGAACCTGAGTGTTTGTCAGTATTTACACTCCAGATTTTCAAAATGAGCTTTTTGGTACCCTGCCCCTCATGAACAGTGGCACTATAATTTCGTTATTCAATCCTGAAAGGTGATTTTGCACAGCAACTATGCCATTTGGTGCCACAGGTATGGAAGCATATTTTGGGCAGGATGTGAAAAATGACAGCTGTACTGTTCATGAGGAGGTGTGAAAATATTGCAATGTTGAAAATCTGGAGTGAAAATATGAAATATTCATGAAGTTACAAGCGTGTGTAGAAACTGCACAATGCACGTCCATAACGTGGTCATTGTTTGGAATTTTTTCATCAGATTTTGAACATGGTCTTTTTGGCACCTCCCCTCGTGAAGAGTGCCACTGTGATTTTGTTAATCCATCCCAAAAGATGATTTTGCACAGCGACCATGCCATTCTGTGCCACAGGTGTGTAAACACATTTCAGGCAAGATATGAAAAATGACAGCTATACTGTTCATAAGGAAGTGTTAATAAATGGCAATGTTGAAAATGTGGAGTGAAAATACAGTACTAAAAATTGGAGAAGTTACGAATGTGCATAGAAAATGCGCAACGCACGCCCGTAATGTGGTAATTGTTTGGAGATTTTTCACCAAATTTTCAATGTGGGCTTTTTGGAACCCCCACCTTATGAACAGTGGTACTGTCATTTTGTTAATCATTCCCAAAAGGTCATTCCATGCAGTGACCATGAAATCACCTTTCAAGACTGAAAAATGAAATGACAGTGACATGTTCACGAAGTGAGGTCCCAAGAACCCCATGTTGAAAATTTGGGTCCAAACGTCCTAAAAATGGCTGAAATATTAACCTAAGTTGAACCCCCCACTGAGTTCCAGTATACAGCACTTCCTGACTTCTCAGTTCGTAGTTTTGCTTTGAAGAGTGCAGATGCTTCCCGGTCCACAGAAGATTACTGCTCCTGATCTCCAGAGGGTAAGTATGGGTGAGGTTAACAAACAAACCAAAAAGACTCCGGGGGATCGTTTTCTTTAATTATAGGTTAAAAAAAAAGAAAAAATGTTTGTGCACACTGGGCTGGGCTCTCAGTGTGCCACATGAGTTCGGGGGGTGACATGATGCCGATGGGGATTGGGCACCCCAATCAGCAAGCTTGGGAGGGTGGGGAAACATTATGCTGATGGGGATTTGGCACCCCCGTCAGCAAAGAAATTGAGCTTGGGGACTGGTGGGGGCATCCGTACTGGAAGTGGACATCCCAGTGTCAGGAAAATAAAAAAAAATGTCTGGGCACACTGGGTTGGGCTCCCAGTGTGCCACAATGTGGCTGGGGGAGATGCGTGCCAACAAGGGGATTGGGCACCCCCGATGTCAGCTTCGCAGGAGTGTGTGGCTGGCAGCAGGAGCTGTCAATGTGGAAAGCCATGCCAGTGGCTGTTTTATTTATTTATTTATTGAAATATTTCACCAGGAACGACACACTGAGGAACTGCTCCTAACTCCGGCCATGCGTATCACTGTGCACTGTAATGCGCATGGCCGGCGTCTTGTCATCTCCTGCTGTAATGATGAAACTGCACCTGATTGCAGCAGCATCTTTCTTTCAGCTGTTTGGCTCTCGTTGAAGTTTGCTATAATTGCCAGCATGCTCACTGATTG
Organism: Neoceratodus forsteri; assembly: GCA_016271365.2. NCBI lineage: Eukaryota > Metazoa > Chordata > Ceratodontiformes > Ceratodontidae > Neoceratodus > Neoceratodus forsteri. Next base: position 807,551,690 of record CM028130.1, on the reverse strand, counting down.
GCAGCTGAGGGATGCACCCACTAAAGCATCCCCTGCATTGTCCACAACACTGACACACCTCTGAAATGTCCTACTAGCACAAAAGGTTGCTTGTGCACATGCAAGCCAACATAAAAATGAGCAATGCTGACCTGGATCTCTGCTGGTTGTGGCAAGTTAACTTAACTCTGAGGCAGAGGTGCGAGGATCATATCCAGAATCAGTCCATCAGTAATCTAAGACCTATCTTTTAAAAATGTTTTTCAGACCCCTGTTGACTGTCTAATGATAATAAAGCTTCACTAATCAAAACTTATTTGATTTGTTTTCATGGTTATACACTACACTTCTAGATAACTCATTTACATATGAACATATGAAATTGCCAGTAGAATCAGGCCATAATGGTCTATCTAGTCTGGTCAAGTGTACAGCTCAGCTTAAATCATTGGAGCTGCCCCCCTTCCCCTATTCCTCCTGGAGTCATCCACCCCCCCACACACACACTCTCCCCTCAACTTCCCAGAGCTGATTCCTCCCATTCTGAATTTCTTCTTCACCCTTTCCAACCCCCCACCTTGAAGCTGTTTACTGTATTCACTGCTATCACCTCCTCCGCAGCTCATTCCACCCCTTAAGCACCCTTTTGTGAAAAAGTTCATCTTCATTTCCTTTTTGAATCTCCCTCCACTGGCTTTAGGCAGTGCCCTCTTGTAGTAACCTTATTTTCTCAGGTTGAATATACTCTCTGTTCAAACCCTTTTTATGCCTTTGAGGTACTTGAAGGTTTCAATCATGTTCTCACTCTCTTCTGTCCTCCATGGAGTACATGTTGAGCTCCCTCAACCTCTCCTTGTATGTTTTGTCCCCCATATCAGGGATCATCTTGGTAGCCCTCCGCTGGACCCCCTCCAATAGACTAACATCCTTCTTTAGATAAGGGCACTAGAACTGTACATGGTACTCCAGGTGGGATCAGAATAACTTGTTCCCTCCTAGAGATGATTCCTCTGGTGATGCAGCACAGCATTTTATTAGCTTTGGCGTTGTCTTTTGGCATTGCACAGAGTGCTTCATATCACCCCTGATCAGCACTCCTAAATCCTTTTCCTCCTCCAAGGTGGTCACTTAACCCCCTTCCCCAGTCAGTAGCTGGCTACTAGGTTCCTGACTCCCAGGTGCATGACCTTGCACTTCTTGACATTGAATCCCAACTGCCAGATGCCCGACCATTTCTACAGCCTAGCCAGATCTTCCTTTAGTTCTTGTCTCCCCTCCACTGTGTCCACCTTCCCACAGAGCTTGGTATCATCTGCAAAAAGGCATATCTTACTTTTGACACCCTCTGCTATGTCCTCAATAAAGATGTTAAAGAGTACAGGTCTGAGTACTGAGCCCTGTGGGATCCCACTGGTTACAGGCCTAGGTTTTGATAGTTCCCCCCTACCACCACCCCATGGTTCCTGTCCCTCAGCCAGCTCTTGACCCACCCTAGCAGTTTGTCTCCTATACCTAGATCCCTCAGCTTGCTGATCAGCCTGCCAGAGGCACAGAATTGAACACCTTGCTGAAGTCCAGGTATAGGACATCCACTGCCTGCCCCCTGTCCAGTGACCTTGTAACCCAGTTGAAAAAGTCTATTATGTTTCTTTGACAGGATCTACCCTAGACAAACTCATGCTGCCTGTCATCTTGGAGACCATTCACTTTCAGAAAGGACCCCAGCCTTTCCATAAGGACGGTCTCCTTCAACTTGCCCACTATAGAGGTTAGACTGACTGGCCTATAGTTACCCGGCTTGTTCCTGGGTACCACATGTGCTGTTCTCCAATGCTGCTGTACACTCCCTTTTTCCAGCGAGGTGTTAAACAGGTCCATCTGGGTACTGCTAGTACCTCTGCCATTTTCCTCAGGACCCTTTGGTGTACTCCATCTGGGCAAGGAGTCTTGTCCACACTTAGTTCTCTCTCTTAAGATCCTCTCAACTCCAATTTCTCCATTATATTCCTCCCCTCCCCTAGGGCAACCCACAACCATCCCTTGTGGCATGCTCCCTTCCTGTTCCCTGGTGAAGATGGAGCCGAAATACTCATTAAGTGCCTCTGCCTGATCCTCCCCTTTTCTGCCCACCCTCCTTCCCTTTTTAGCCTTACAATCCCATCCCTTCTGGCTTTTCTCTCCTTAATGTAATGGAAGATGTCCTTTTCCCTGAAAGGTAATTTTGTGCTGAACAACTTTGCCACTCGTACTTTGCGTGTAGCACTTACAGTTCAAGAGGTATTCACATTTGTTTGTGGCATGCTGATTATGGCTTGATTTTGCTTAGAAAGACCCAGGATGCAGTGCTAACAGTAAACAGGATACAAGTGGCGGAAGTCCAAAAGAGCTCTTGTGGTATGAATGAGTTAATCCCCTGCGCCAGTCTCAGTTCTTTCACTGCCTTGGCTGCCTGGACCTCTTTTCCTGCTTCTCTAATTTTCACTGCATAAACCTCTCTGACTTTCTCCTTCCTGGAACTTTTGTACCTCAGGAAGGCAACCCTCTTTTCCCCTCAATCAACCTGCCACCTTCCTGCTAAACCAGCTAAGTCTCTTGGCCTTAGAGTTCTCATCACGAGCCTTTGCACATGTGTCAGTGGCCTCAATTAGTCCCTTCTTGATGACTGACCATTTCTGATCCCCATCCATCTCCGGTCTGAGTATGGACAGGTTCCACTCCAATATGTTTCCCATTTTATTGAGGTCCACCTTCCTGAAGTCCACTACTCTAGTTTTGGTCTTGGCTAATTCCTTCCCATGTTGATGTAAAACCACACTGTGTGGTGGTCATTGCCTGCGAAGGGATCCCACACTTCTACTTCCTGGACCTGTTCCCCATCTGATAACAGTAGGTCTAATATGATCCCTTCCCTAGCTGTGTCTGTAATAGCCAGTGTCAGGAAACACTCCTGGATAGCACCTAGGAGGAGCTGCTGTCTTTGACAAGAGGTAGCTGGGGTGCTCCAGTCTATTCCAGGTAGATTGAAGTCTCCCAACTATTACAGTGTTCCCCTACCTTCCTACATTCCTGATCTGGTCTGCTAGCTCACTGACCAATTCTATGCCATGTAAGAGTGTCTGTACACCACCCCCAAATGAATCCTTCCCCCACTGGAGCTTGATAACATTACCCATAGGGCTTCTGCTGCACCCTCCTCCCCTCCTCCCTGGTGCACAGTATCCCTTCCCTTGTTTACAAAGCAACTCCAACCCCTCTCCCTTTCCCTCTGTCCTTCCTTAGCAATTGGTGTCCTGGGATCTTGAGGTCCCAGTCATGGTACTGCGTTGCCCATGTTTCTGTTATGGTAGCTATGTCCACCTCCCCCCTCTGCCATCACCACCTGCAGATCCACTGCCTTGTTGGCCAGACTCCTAACATTTAAGGATACTACCTTCCAGCCTGCCCCCTTTCCCTCTCTGCTTCCAGCCATCCCTTGACTTCCCACCTCCTTGCCTGCCCCTACTATTCCCTCTCCATGAGCCTTCCCTTCTGTTTGAATATCCACTGGGGGAGGGACCCTGAGGCCCACTCTCTTGGTGCTGAGTGCCTTGTCATCTGCTGCTCCCCCTTTCAGTTTAAATCCAGGACCCATGTGCCTTCCTTGCTTAGATGTAGCCTGTCTGGAGTATAGAAGTCATTGTGCTCCCAAGTCCTGCCCCAACCTCCCACCAGCCCATACCCATTTGCCTCACAACTATTCCCCAGCCATGAGTTAAACTCTTCTATCCTCAGCTTCCTAACTGTTCTTGCCCTTGGGACTGGCAGCACCTTTGAGAAAGATACCAGTTGTCTTGTCTACCTGCATACTTCACCCAGCTCCGTGAACCATTCTTGCACCACCTTTACCTTACATCCTGCCAGATCATTGGTTCCTAAATGTACCACAATGTGAGGCTTAAACTCCACCTTTCTGTTGCTTTTCCTCTTGTATTTGTTTCCCCATCTTATTCCCTTCAGTACTGAGTTTCCCAAAATTATAACCCTCTCTCCCACTTCCTGCCTCTCCCTGTCATAATGCCCATCCTTTTCCCCCCTCCTGCCTCTCCCTGTCATATTGACCATCCTTTTGCCCCATCCCTCCATGCGTCCTTCCCTTTTGATCAACCCCCCACTGTCACACATCTTCCCTTAACCTCAGCTTTCCCCTTCCCCCTGCTTGTCCCCTGCTTTGCCACTACCCATGGGCCAGTAAACCCACACCACTGGTCCTCCTCCTGAGATGCCTTTGCTTTGTACATGCTCTCCTTCCATATCCCCCTACCCTTGCTCTTCTTATCCTCCTCCCCCCCGGATCATTTGCCCTCCTGTCACTGGTTCCCTTCCTGATCTTAGTCCATCCCCTTCTCTCCTGCCAACCATTGCTATACCTCTGCTCTGGTCCCCCGCTGCACCCTCATCTCTCCACTTCCTCCACTTGATTATCCATACTCTGCAATAATGTGAACTCTTGTGTTGCCTGTTTCCCTTTGTCTGCAATGCCTCCTCTTTCCTTTCCCTTATCCCCCCTTCCTTACTCCTGGCCTTGACTCTCTCACCCCCTCCCCACATTCACCCCGCACCACCTGCCATTTCCCCCCATTATTCTCACCTGGTCCCTGGAGCACTGGAATTCCTGGACTGTGCACCTTCCTCATGGAATATATGAACATACGAACATACAAAGAAGCCAGCAGAAGAAGGCCATTTAGTCTATCAAGTCTGCTCATGTTGCAGGGTCCACAGCTTGAGCTACTGTCCCTGACCCCTTTTCCCACTCCTCCCATCCTCCCTACCCATGACCCTTACCCTTCCCCATACCTGTCCCAGCTTCTCTTAAAGCTGCCTACTGTTTTCAATGAGATTACCCCTCTAGCAGCATATTCCAAGTGTCCATCATCCTCTCTGTGAAGAAATGCTTCCTGACCTCCCTCCTAAACCTCCCACCCTCCAGCTTAAGACTATGCCCCCTCGTATTATGGTTGCCACTCACCTTAAAGAGACTCTCCTTATCAATCTTATTTATCCATTTCAAGTACCAGAAGGTCCCAATCATGTCCCATCTCTCTCTCTCTCCTGTCTTCCAGGTAGTACATGTTCAGTGCCCTCAACCTCTCCTCATATGCTGTACCCTGCTGACCAGCTATCATCTTTGTAGCCCTCCCCTGGACCTTCTCCAGCAGGTTAATGTCCTTTTTGAGATGTCAGCACCAGTACTGAACTCCATACTCTAGATGTGGCCTTACCAGTGACCTGTACAAGGGCAGTATAACTTCCTCTCTTCTACTACTGAATATGTCCTAGTTCCACCTTCTGCACTGCCTGACAGTGCACTCCACCTTCCCATCCCTCACTGCTCATTATCCCTACTACCCCACCCGCTACCCAGTTCCCATCTCAGCTTCACTATCTCCTCCCTAAGTTGTCCAAGCTGCTTACATTCTAGACGTCCCCCTGTATTCTACATTATACCCAGGAAGACAGCTGCTCCATACCCGTTACATCTGACCATCCTCCCAGTCCTCTTCTGAGTCCTCTGCCTACTGTCCCTGCCTCACCATGTCTCCTCTATGTTTTCTCTCAGCTCCTCCCCCCATCTACTTGGGTGCCCCATCCTCTCTTGCTGCTATACTGTACTGGGTACCCTGGATTGCTACCTGATCTTCATTCCCCCTACCTATACTACCTTGGCATGGCCTGCAGCCTATTGTCATCCATGCGGATGCCCTGCAGATGCCACTTAGTCAGACTTCACACTCCTGCTTCATGGCACTCACTCTTCGGGGTCACTCATGGGAGGGTTAGTATGGCCCTCTGGGAAAAAATACTGGCTGCAGCTGTCCTATTGGCCTAGCTGTGCCACATGTCCCTGGCATTATCTGTGAATCAATCCCTCTCATAACCTCCCATGTTCCTTGGCCTCCCATCTCCCTGTCCCCTGCTCACAAAAACTGCTCAACACACATTCAAAAGCACCAAGAAATTTAATTTAGAAAGCCCCAACTCCCCTTCACCTGTAGTCTGCTCTCCCTCTGCTCAGTGGCAGCTCCTCTTGTACTGGACTACAGCAATGGCTGCCTCACAGTTTTAAAACACTGGTTGCAGCTGCCCTATTGGCCTAGCTGTGCCATGTGTCCCTAGTATCCTCAGTGAATCAGTCCCTCCCTTAACCCCCTCTTCCTCAGCCTCCCACCTCCCAGTCCTCTACTCACAAAAACTGCACAGTACACATTGAAAAACACCAATAAATTTTGTTTGAAAAGCCCCGACTCCCCTTCACTTGTAATCCTCTCTACCTCCACTCGCTGGTGGCTCCTCTGGGACTAGACTACAACAATGCCTTACAGTTTTAAAGCACTGGCTTCCCTATTGGCTTTGTTGCACCACATGTCCCTAGTATCTTCTGTGAATCAGTCCCTCCCATAACCTCCATCATTCCTCTGCCTTCCACCTCTCAGTCCCCTGCTCACAAAAAGTGCACAGCACACATTCAAAAACACCAAGAAATTTCTTTTAGAAAGTCCAGACTCCCCTTCATCTGTAGTCCATTCTCCCTCCACTCAGCGGTGGCTCCTCCATGTCTTTATATTTGTCCTTGTAATAATGTCATTCTAATAATTTTACCTCCTTTGTCACCTCTTTTATTTCATCCTGATTGGTAACCATATGCTGTGACTTTTTTACCCTTCTTCAGTTATGATGATTCCACATTTTCCCATTGTTAGTTGGTAAGCTTAAAGAAGTATGTAACATAATTTATTGATCGTAGGAGTTATGGAACTATTTCCAAAGTAATATTCAATTATAATTTTCTTTTTCTTAATTAACATTTTATTAAGAGTTTTTTAAACATAGTTACATAAAATACAAAGGATCAACAATTCTGCTACCACTACACTAGCCATACCTAACTGGAGTAACAACTCCATGCAAATACAATCTGAGTACCATAACAAATAACCCCCACAAATTACAAGGAACTCCCTTATCCCTGCCACCCACCCCCATACTCCCCCTAATAACAGCACTGGGAGCTTCTATAAAAATACACACACGCTCTCTCCATAGTCAACGAAAACCAGTCTCTGGAACTGAAGGACTGCCAGGAGCCTGCGAAGAATGAGGCACAATGTCCTACTTAATACTGCTCCAATTCCCTCTGGGGTATCCCCTACCTCCCTAATCAATTATAATTTCCATATAAAGTTTTCATAACTAATAAATACGAATACAATGAGCGTATAATAAACAATAAATAATACCATGAGAATATAAGCAATTGTCAGCATCATGTGGACTTTGTTACGCTGTCTGCCAAAACAGAGCACCAGAACAGCTGATCCAAATAAGTGACTCTGCTGTGGTGAAATCAGGGAGTTTTAAGAGGTGTGGATGTGGAGACTGTCAGCTGTGCCATTCTGCCTACAACTGGCATGTATCCAAGGTTTTACAAACAATATTAGCTCTTGTGTGAATTTAAATCTCCCTCCAGTAGTCTGGGCCAGAGCTTCAATCAGGAGGCAGAGACTGTGCTGAGGGCATAGCCTCACTATGTTTTGAGAGGACCTTTATCCTATTTAAGAAGCTGTGAAATGAAATGTAGTGCAATGGCCAGAACATAAGGTCATCAAACCTTGGGGAATCAACTTGGGGGTGATAATCAGCAGGAGATGCTGCAACCTAAGTATGATACACTGCAAAATATTTAAATGTAATGATTTAAATTGCAAAGTCTAATATTCTAATGGTTAGCTGGGAATACTTTGTAAGACTGCTGGATCAGGAGATGTTGGCAAATTTGTAAATTGGGGGAAATTAGTGGCAGATCAGGGAACTGTAACTTCTATAAACCGTAGGTTTTCTGGAAAAAAAACTGTCTGGGGTTCCCTGATAAGTAGGCTCCAGTAAAGGGAATTATGAGGAGATTGTTGGGTAAATTACATGGTTTGCTACTTTGTGGACATAAAGAGAAGCAGAACTGCAGGAGAGGCAGTGATAGATAATGTAGAGAGAACAGTGGAGGGCAGTTTGGAAAATAAGAAGGAGGCCCAATGTGTTGCAGTAACTATAGAACTACTGTTTTTAGGGAAGTACTCTAGAGAAGGCATTGCTACCCTGTGTGCAGCTGATTTGAATCACTCACTATAGAACAAACTGAGGTGAAGAAGGAAATATGCCTTCCCAAGAGAAGGGCTGATTAGCAACTGGTGCAGATGATCACTACGACACCTCCCAAAGAACACCACAGGACATGACTGGGGAGTGTTCAGTAGTTGACAGGGGGAAAGGGGGAAGACGGATCCACTTAGAAAGGGGTAAGCATCCAGAGGTGGCAACATCAAACCATTCTCTTCCTTTGAGTAATACAGTTAGCTCAGTATTGACCATGAGGTGCCAGAACCTGTTGTTCCTCAGACAACCAAATCTTCTTTTAAGATGACAATTATGATAACCTTAGACCCAATGGTAAGGTAAGGTAAGGAGTAGGTAGGCACAAATTGTGGGAGACTCCATATTCAGGTGGTTGGAGACTCTATCATAAAGATCGTATGCAATAACATTTACAGAACTTAAACTGTCAGCATTATTCATTAAACATTGTTATAGCAACAGTGTCATCCTAGTGTTTCATATAAATATCTACCATTTCATACCATGTATAGCCATTTGTTGTGTACTCTGTTTCTGCCACACTGCAAGATGCTGAGACCTGTTGTTCCTGATGGTAATCAGCATGTCTTCACCCTGGTGATGTCATTCAGGGTGTTATTCTCTTTCACCTATGAAGAAGCCAGGAAGACTTTCACATTACTGAGGTCTGCAAAGATTCTTTTCTCCTTTACTCTGTACCTGTTGCAAGACACTGAAAGAGAATCAGTTGTTTGTGGTTTTGTCATGTTCAGTGCCAGTAATGCACAGCAATAACTTAAACTGATGATTTTACCCTGTGCAGAAGTCAGGGAGAGTAGCACATTACTGTGAGGTTTGCAAACTGTATAACTTTCTGTTGCAGTGAAAGGCTGTGATCATTCACACCTGACGTTCAATAGAGGTGATTTCTCAGGATGGCAATAAAACAATCTTCCCATCTCCCTGTAAATGGGGGTGGGAAAAGTAATGGTGCTTTGGAAAATAAGAGTTTCTATACAATGTCTAGCCCACTGTTTTATCCCCAGAAGGTTGTTACTTGACTTACATTCAAGCTAATCTTCAGTGTGTTTCACTCCACATTAAAATTACCATTTTACCAGGGCTAACACATCCACCCCAGTAAGAAGGAACATAGATAAAGCCCCTATTAAAACTTACTCTAAAGCAGACACTGACCAACAGCAATAAAGTTACTCAACATTACAGTACTGACGATGCCTCCATTCTTGATGTCATATTAACAAACCATCCCCATAAAATCCTGCAATCCACCATCTTCCATAATGACATGAGTGATCACGGGATCTTAGTCTGCATCATAGCTTATTTTAAGGCCCACTTCTCACCCAGGCTAATATCAAAACAGTCCTTCTGTAAGTTCAACCCTAAGAGCTACCTGTCGGATCTGAGTAATATAAATTGGCAAAGCCTCTACTTAGCCAAAATGGCAGATGAGGCAGTCAATATCCTTAACGATAAACTTACCTGTATTGCCAACAAACACATCTCCATCATTAAAGCTCAAGTGAGCAAATTCTCCCCCGGTTTGTGCAGGACCTCAAAGATGCTCTCACAAACCATGATAAACGCTGGTCCAGAGCCAAGCATTCCAAGAGCCCTTCCGATTGGCAGGTATTTAGAGCAGCAAGGAATGCTTGTGTTAAACTTGTATGTACCACTAAGGCAAATTAGTACATCACTTCTCTTGAACAGGCTAGCTGGAACCCAGTTAAAATTTGGAGAACCATTAAGTTGATAGAAGGTCACCACACTTCCACCTCCATTCCTACTAAGATCAATGCCAACAGACTTACCATTGAAAACCGTGACCAGATCCACGAAACATTTAATTCTCATTTTGCCACCACCGGGTTGGTTTTCTATTCTTCTCCATACACTGGTCTTGTCAATCCCACCCAGGACAACAAATCCCTCCAGACCGCCCCCTCATCTCTCCCTTTCCAGCTGCAGCCTGTTTTCTACAAAGAAACAGAGGACCTCCTCTCCAAATTAGACATTAGGAAGGGTGGTGGCAAGAATGTGCTAGAACCATTGTTCCTAAATCTAGGTTATTTCCACCTTACTGCCCCAATACTTCACATATTTAACTGCACCATTGGCACTACCTCAGTAGCTAGCTGCTGGAAAGCTGCACATATCATTCCGTTATTTAAAGCTGGTGTTCCATGTGACTTAAATAATTATAGGCCCATTTCCATCTTGCCTATATTATCCAAAATCTTTGAACAATTTATCTCTTTCCAGCTAAAACTCCATGTTGAAAGCTACTCCCTCCTCAACCCTGCCCAATTTGGTTTCAAGCCCAACCACAGCACCATCTCTGTCCTTGCTAAATTAACTAATGATTGGGTTACAGCTCACAATTCAAAAAATGCCACAGGTGCCATTTTCCTTGATCTCAGCAAGGCCTTAGACACCGTCGACCACAACCTTGTTATCAATAGTCTTGTTAAACTAGGAGCCACTCCCTCAACAGCCCAGTGGTTCATCAGCTACGTCTCAGGTAGAGTCCAGAAAGTCAAAGCTGATGGCCTGTTCTCAGTGTTTCTCCCTGTCACCAGGAGTGTTCCACAAGGGTCCATTTTAGGCCCTATTCTCTTTTCTATCTACATCAACAACCTCAACACCAATATCACTAACTCTAAGCTGCACATCTTTGCAGATGATACAGTTCTGTATATATCCAAACCAACCCTGTCCTAAGTCAGCGATGAACTTCAAGCTGACTTTGCACCATTCAAACTGAACCTCATCAACTCAAAGCTCCTCCTAAATGCTAAAAAAAACAGACATGTTTTTTTACCGTGAACAACACCCCTTCCTCTTCTCCAAATCTGTTAAGTGTCTTTATTGTCACCTCTCTAGGCTGTTTCCAAATTTAAATGCCTAGGCATATGGATCGACAGCAAGCTCTCCTGTAACACCCACATTGACAACTTGACTAGTAAGCTCAAAGCCAGACTAGGTTTCTTCTTCAGAAACAGGTCCCTCTTCCCGACTGAGATTAGAACTAGACTTGTCCAGGTCACATTCCTCCCACTACTTCATTATGGTGACTTCATTTATAACTCTACCTCATCTACCAACCTGAACAAACTGGATGTTCCTTATTATCAAACCCTATGGTTCATTACCAAAGCTCCTTTCCATACCCACCACTGTGACCTATACACAGCTGTTGGCTGGACTTCTCTCTCAATCAGATGTTTGTTTCACTCTGGAATCTGGACGCTTACAATTCTGATGAGAAAGCTCCCAGGATACAGTATATATCCTCACTTATCCACATCTCCCATTGCTCATACTCCCTTAGGAAGTCCAACTTTATCCTCCTCGATGCTCCTATGATTCGTACCTCCTTTGGTAAGCATGCAATCTCCTATGCCCTCCCTGCAGCCTTTAACAAACTACAGTCTGTCCATAAACTTTCCAGCCTTGTTTCTGTTAATTTCTTTAAAGCATTAGCCTCAAGAAATGTGAAAGATATACGCAGTTGCTGCTAGTCCTAAGCCTGACTTATGCCTTTTATCCTTTGTCTCCTCCTTTTCCCCCACCCTTCCCACTCTCACCTTTCCTCATATATCCCACCTTGATCCCCTTTTCTATTCCCTTGTCCTCTTCTGTTCACTAGGGCTTTGTGCTCAAATTCTCAGTCTGGCAACCTCCTAGTGTACTAGGTAATTTATAGTGTTACTTTGTAAATACTGTATATATTGTTTATTTTATATATATATATATATATATTGCATATGTCATGTATAAATTGTACCATGGCACTGTATGTTAATTATGTTTCAAGACTGTTTGTACTAGTTCCTGCTGTTTCCCTGTGTATGCTGCTGATTCATGATCTCTGTACATGTTGCTAATTTATGTATATGTTACTGATTTATGTTCAGGACCTCCTTGTGAATGAACCTGCTCAAATGAGTAATTCCTGCAATAAACTTGACTTGACTATTAGCAATACAACTTCCTAACAGGCACAGAAGAGTAGCACCCCAAATGACATCAGCAGCCTGGAGTCTTGCTGACTCAGCATCCAGCAATCTTGGAGAAATTGACACACCAAAAAGTCATAAAAAATACTTCTTTGTCAACTTTTATTACACAATCTGGGACACACATAGTTTTTATAACAATGTTTATTGAGTGGTGCTGCCTGTTTTTGTTCTGAAAACCATTGCATATGATCTTTAAAAGAAAGAATAGATGTTGAATGTTTGCCTACCGGGTCAATATGTCATATGCTTAATAGCGTACTACAAAATTCTGAAACAGAAACAGCATGGTAAAGGACAACAAGAGGGTGCAATACCATAAATGGGTCTGTGTGCGGTACTGCACCCTCTCACAGTTCCAGGCAGAGGATAAGAGTTCTGCTAGCAGCTGTCTTGGCTCAGCAGGATGAGCCACAAGCAAAGAGGGAAGCAAGCAGTGTGTTTGGGACTGGGTTCAATTTTCAATTTTTCGCACTTTGTGTGATATTTATTTTTAACCCCTACCCCTGGAGTTAGTTATTTTAGTTGGGGGGGGTTCAGGGGGTACAGCCTCCCATAATGGGGAGTACAGGGGGAAGCCCCCTGCAAAAACAAGACTTATGCCGCATGCAATATATTGCACTGTATTGGCAGCATGGTATATTGTCTTGTGACATAATGCCCCCTTGCTGAATGCTTGCCTCACACTGCTTCTCTGATGTTTGATGTTTGAACTACAGTATTTGTATCTGTATAAAGTCTTAAAGCCTTAACATCATTTTGGGCATCCAAAAGACATGTGTCTATTGGAACACTATTTTATTCATGTATTAGTTTTCCCTACTTAGCCAAAAGTAAGTGAGAATGTAAATTCAAAAACTGTTTTCAATTTCTATAATGTTATGATTGACTTTCATCATTCAGTGGTTTAAAATTCCTACATGTTTGAGGTCTACAGTGTAAATGGGGGAAGCCACATCACACCTTTTGGATTATAATTAAACCCCAAACTGACTGTTATACCCTCCCATCTGATGAAGCTCTAGTTGTAGGGAAAATCACTGGTGTGACGTGGTAACTGTCCAACAGAGTAAGGACTCTTTACATTTTGTTTATGAGCTGCAACATATGCTGAATTTGCACAATTTTCTTACGTCGCCTTTCTTTTTGCGGTAAAGACAAATGAATCTTTTATGCTTTTTTTGAAATAAAATTGATTTACTCCCATATTAATAGTACTAATTTTCATTTTTTAGTGAATGATGAGTACATAGTTCTTTAAGTTGTTAGTAAGATACTTTCCCTAATGTGTTTGATTATAAATTTTACTTTATATGAGACAGCAGTCCCATTTGCAGTGCACCTTCCCTGCATTCCTCTCCTAGAGCGTTCAGCTCCCTGAGAACCCCTTAGGTCATGATGGCAGGTGAATTGCACAGCCCTCCCACACAGCTCAAGATTGCATTCCTCTCCCTGAGGGTCCGGCTCCCTGAGGGTCCCGAGGATTGCAGGGGCAGGTGAATCATGCAGCCCTTCCCCACAGCTCAAGATTGCATTCCTCTCCCTGAGGGTCTGGCTCCCTGAGAGCCCTGAGGGTTGCGATGGCAGGTGAATTGCATAGCCCTCCCCCACAGCTCAAGATTGCATTCCTCTCCCTGAGGGTCTGGCTCCCCGAGAGCCCCAAGTATTGCAGGGGCAGGTGAATCATGCAGCCCTCCCCCACAGCTCAAGATTGCATTCCTCTCCCCAAGGGTCTGGCTCTCAGAGAACCCAGAGAGTTATGAGTTCCCTACATTCCTCTCCTAGAGGGTTCAGCTCCCTGAGAGCCCCAAAGGTCATGATGGCAGGTGAACTGCACAGCCCTTCCCCACAGCTCAAGACTACATTCCTTTCCCCAAGGGTCTGGCTCCCCAAGATCCCCGAGGGTAGCGAGGGCAGGTGAATCATGCAGCCCCTCCCACAGCTCAAGATTGCATTCCTCTCCCCAAGGGTCCTGCTCCCCGAAAGCTCCGAGGGTTGCAAGGTCAGGTGAATTGCATAGCCCTCCCCCACAGCTCAAGGTATGATTTAAACAGTAGTTTGCAACAGCACAAAGCGCTCAGCTGAGATGGCAGGAAAGGACAATTTGGGCACTATTTTCAAAGCCTCAAACTTTGTGTCTCCATATGAATGCTGATTGGTTTGTTTTTTTTGGCAACCTAATTTCCAACTTAAAAAGTACTGCCTTAACCTACAACTTAGCCGTGCACCTTAATTTGAAACTCTGACTGCTTTTACAATTCTTGTGTTTGCCTGAAAAATTCAGCTCTCACCCCATATTAGCAGAACACCTTTATTGTAATTTAGTCTGCTTTTAAATCAGATTAGCAGAGCCGTTTATTGTAACTCAGGCTGCTTCTAAATCAAATTTCAATCCTAGGTACTGCATTTGCCACAGATTAGCAGAAGACCTTAATTTTGCAACAAACTGCTCTTTTAAACTCAGTTTTCAGCCTAGGAAACTGCCTTTACTACAGTTCGGCTGAGCTCCTTAATTTGTAATTCTGACTGCTTTTAACAGTTTTGTCTTCGGCCCAAATACTGCTTTAGTCACAGTTTAGCTGATCAACTTATTTGTACTAGTAGCCAGATGTAATTTGTTCATGCAGCATAAAGCCTATTTTTAACAAATTATTTGAGCAGTGCAGCTTGTCCTAGGCTCTACTTCCAAGCCCAAACAAACTGGCATTGAGGAAATCATCGCTATCGCGACCTCCACCCCCTTTTGTTGTGTGCCCCACCCTAATCCCCTACCTGTACTTAAAGACTCTTTTTCTCCCTCTTCCCACAGATTGCATTCATCTCCCCAAGGGTCCAGCTCTCCAAGAGCCCCGAGGGTCACAAGGGCAGGTGAATCACTCAGCCCTCCACCACAGCTCAAGGTACAATTTAAACAGTGGTTTGCAACAGCACAACACAAACTGCAACACGCTCAGCTGAGACGGCAGGGAAGGACCCCACCAACACTCTGCCTTGGCTGCCCCATGGCCACCACCACCCTTGGTCAACTCTGACCTTTATAGTTGTGGACACTTGACAGTCAAAAACCTAGCAGGGAAGTTTTCCATCTGCAGGTTATCTGCTCTTGCCTCAAGTGGCCGATAGTCATCTTATCCTTGCTCTGATATTCGAGTACCTATCTGCAATGAACTCTCTCTCATCTCTGGTGGCCTCCACTTTCATTACTACTTTCATTACTGCATTCTTTATCTATGCAGCCCCATCCCAGCAACGCTGAGCCACAATGCAGATGTTTCTACTATGCTGCCATCTCCTTCCAGCTATCCTTTTCTCACCCCATCTCCCCCTCTCCATCACCCTCATTTTATCGACCTCCCCCCTCTGCAAAGAACCCTCCACCCTCCCTTTCCTATAGGAATCACCCCCTTACCCCCACATGCCCCACCCCAATGCTTACTCTGCTCCTCTCTCCTCTCCCTTTCTCCCCTGCATCCCTCCCCATCCACCCTTTCCTACCCCTTCCCTCCACCCGCCCTCTTCTCTGCTCCACTGCCACCTTCTTATCCTGGAGGCACTCAAACCGATGCCTAAACCTCCATGTGCCACCCTCAAAGTGCTGTTCAGGCATGTCCAAACATTCCCCACTTCTCACATACTCTGTCCTCCTCTTACTTCTTGTGGGCAACATACATCCCAACCCTGGCCCTTCTGTGCCCAGGCATACCTCCAACTCATCCACTGCCTCTACCGGACTGCACCGTGGCCTCACCCCTAACTCACTCCCCAAGGGCCTCTGCATTTTCCACCTCAACAACAGGAGCACCCTCCCCAAAATGGATGTCCTAACTGTTTAGGTCACCCAGTACTACCCAGACATACTCTGCATCTCAGAATCCTGGCTATCTGCCAAAATCACTAACTCTTCTCTCACCATTCCTGACTACGACTTATTCCACCAGGACAGAGGCAAGTCAGGCGGGGGTGTGGCACTGTATGTTAGGCAATCCTTCTCATGCTCTATCATCTTCAATGAGTCTTGCCCTTCTTCCCACAAATCAATTGTTGCACACCAATCCTTCCCCATCTCCACCCCGCTCTACATTGGGGCCCTATATGCCCCATCAAAGATCTCGCCTGACTCCATCATCAAGGCCATCTCTTCTATCTACACCAAAACCTCTAATGGTTAACTAGTGCTACTAGGCAATTTCAATCTTGACTGGCTCTCCTTTTCTGCCAAACCACTGCCTTAAGGATTGAAGCCCTAAATCTCTCCCAGCTAATCCATGAACCTACTCACCAAAACCACTGTTCCAAAACCATACCCTTCTGGACTGGATTCTATCTTCCCATCCACATCGTATCTCTGCCTCAGGTATATTCTCCGATGCCCTCAGTGACCATTGTGTCACTTATTGTGTCTGCAAAATCAACTCACCACTCTCCCTTCTGAAATTAATTTGGTCCCGCTTCCTACAGTGCCTCAATGTCTCTGCCCTACTTCAAGAACTTGCTAATGCAGATTGGCTACCTGTCCTTTCTGTGCCCAATGTTGACCTTGCCCAATCTCAGTTCTGTAGTATCTTCCAGAGAATCTGGGACAAACACGCACCCTTAAGGAAAGCTAGGGTGAAACGCCACCACCACCCCTGGATCACACCTGACTTCACTGCTTTGTGTCATTCCTGGGACAAAGCATGGCGACTCTACAAAGCCTCCCATGCAGCACATGATCTTCAATCTTATAAACACCTTAGAAATGAATGCACAAAGGCCTCCCAGCAATCTAAATCTTCTTATTTTAATGCACAATTCACTCAAAACCATAGCCCCCATGCATCTTTCTGGAAGTTGATCAACTCCCTTCTTGATCCACCTTCTAAACAGGCATGCCTAACCCTTAAATTAGACGGTAATACCATCTCAGATCCTGCCTCCTTGGCAGAACTTTTCTATAAGTTCTTCATTTCCTGTGCCCTTTCTGACTCCCCCCCAACCTGGCTAAACCTTCCTCCACTGCCCTCAGCTTCCACTTTCCACCCATTACACCTCTGGAAGTATACAATGCACTCTCCTCCCTTAATTCATCCAAATCCAGCCACGATGGTATCCACCCTAAAATGCTCTGTATCTCTACACTAGCAATTGTTTCCCCCCGACTCACATACTGAACCTCTCTCTCTATCCACAGCCACTGTTCCTAAAGCCTGGAAATCAGACAAAGTCATCCCTCTGCACAAAGGCAATCACCCCTCCCAACGGGGAAACTACAAGTCCATATCGCTTCTCCCCTCCCTAGCTGAAGACCAGGAGTCCCTCATATTGTCCAAATTGTCAGACTCTCTCTCTTCCAACAAATCCCTCTCACTAGTTCAGTCAGGCTTCCACAAACACCACTCCATCATCACCACCCTTCTAAGTGAAACTGACTCCATCCTCTCAGCCATGGACAATAGTCAAGTCACAGCTGCCTTATTCATAGACCTGGCAAAAGCGTTCAACTCTGTCTCCTACCTGCTGCTACTCAGTAAACTTAGCTCTTTAAGCATCATCCAACCTGCCATTGCCTGGTTCTACTCGTATCTCCATAACAGACAGCAATCAGTTCAAATAGGTGATACTCTGTCCTCTCCTTTCCTCTCCCTATCATATCTGGTGTTTCCCAAGGCTCTATTCTTGGCCCCATCCTCTTCCCTCTCTTCATAAACAATCTTCCATCAACCTACCTCACCTCCAACATGCATCTTTATGCAGATGACACTATCATCTTTGCCTTGGGCCCCTCCTATGACAGTGTCCTCCACATTCTCCAAAATGACTTCAGTAGAGTCCACTCCTGGTTCCTTGGGAACCTGCTTACACTCAATGCAAAAAAAAATGGTCACAATGGTCTTTGGTTCCTCCCAGCCTCCCTGCGATCATCACCATGGATGGCTCACCACTGGAGCTGGTCTCAGCCTTCAAATACCTGGGAGTATGGCTGGACAGCCACCTCAACTTCTGCACCCATGTCGAGGTGATCTTCACTAAACTCTGGCCAAAACTCACCATCCTCTATCACCACAAATCTAGCCTACCTATCCAAGCCCATTGTGAGCTTGTACATAAAACTATCTTGCCAGTTATTGACTATGCCAACATAGTCTATGGAACGGCCCCTTCCTCCTCTCTCTCCAGACTTGACATCCTTCTCAACTCCTTCTGCCGCTTTGCCACTGCCTCTCCCCCACTCCCTCACCACTGTCTGCTCTATGATCCACTCTCCCTGGCTCCACTCTCCCACAGGTGAACCACCCACAACCCCTCCTTCTTAGCTAAATACTGGCTTGTTTCCCTTCCCTCCACCTCACCCCAGCCACCTCCCTAAACTACCCTCTTCACCACAGGGACCCCCGCATTTTCCACCTCCCTTGCCCTCACACTATTGCCAGCCAAGCTGCCTTCTGGCACCACCTCCCCCTTCTCTGGAATGACCTTTCCCCAACATCCGCAGGGCCCCTTCTTGTTCTGCTTTTACTCAGCTCCTGAGGCTTCTACCCACTCCACACTGTCCTAACTGCTCTAATGAACTCAGCACACAGCAGAGGCACCACACAGTTTCTACTCACCCACCCTAGCCACCAACTCCAAGCTGACCTCACCTCCATTCTCTAACTCTACACACAGTTTAACTGCATTTCACCGATAATGTATTGTGCTCTTTGAAAATGTTTGTGCAGACTGTCTGTAGTTCTCTACTTTTGTTACTTTCTGTACAAGCTGTACCCGGGTTGCACCTGGAAATGAATCTCGGCTCAGTATGTCTTTCCCAGTCATCAAATTTTAAATAAATAAATAAAAATAAATAAATGAGCACAGTTCTGGCACACAGCATATTCTTTGAATTGACCCAGTAGTAAAGTAAGAACTAGAATGGTACTAGTAGTGGTGGGCTCCATATTCATGAGGATGGAGCTGGTTGCATGTGGGAGGGGCAGAAAAGCAGGATGGCTAGATGCCTTCTTGTGCTTCTGCAGGGTGGGATTTACATAGTATTGGGAGGATATTTCAGAGAAGGATGTAAGAGTGACTTGATGCCACTATCCACCATGGTAATAATGACCGAGCTGGGAAACCCATGGGGGAATTAAAAGACATCCTTTGGGAGCAAGGCACAATGCTTAGATGGGTTGCATCCTCCATATAGGTTTTTTCTTCTTTCTTTCTCTGGGAAGGTTCAGACACTCATTTTTTCATGATTTAAGAAAACCTGCTTGTTTCTTAATCATAAGGGAAATTATTCCTGTGACACTGTGCCTACTCATATAGAGAAATATATTTTTTTCACAATTCATTTACTGTAGATGGACGGCCAGGGGAGAGAGAGAAGAGAGAGAGACAAAAGTAGAAATGCACTTTGAGAACTAAGGAGACCTAAAATTACATGCCAGATGTTTTGAAACATGTTACTGTTATTCTGAATAGAACAGTGGGCTCGCTTGTCCTTAACCTATTTTATTATTAAGTTCAACAGAACATTGTATTTTGGTGGTTTTGAATCCTTCCAGTGTTGAAGAATTACAATTTATGCATTTATTTGTACTAGATGTATGAGAAAATTAATTGTTTCAGATAGATCCATTACCTGCATACAGTCCCATATCCGGGATCTCAGGGGTGAATGGTAAAAAGAGACCATTATGTTATAGATTATAGCAAGGTCTCTACACCAGTATAGCTGTAATGAGGGGCATGCCACAAACATATAAAGCAAAGAAACTCTATTTATTAAACATCTGAGATAGTAATCTGGTATTATACAGCTAAATTTACTGCTGGATTGGTTCAAGGGAGAAGGAGGCACTTCCAAACCTCTTAGTAAGAGCTTTAGGTTTATAGGGGCTGGGGTCAAGTCTGGATGGACAACAAGCTGTACATGTGGGATGGCTTCTGTTCCAGTGAGGATGGAATCAGAGCATTGGGGAGAAGGTTTACAGAGAACATAAGGACACATTGAAACTTGATAGGGGTAGTACAGTTAGGAATAGATACTGTACATCTTCCTAACTGATGGAGACCAAATAGGTCTCCCCAGTTCCTTCTCTGGTGGTGGATGTGTAAATGGAAACAACTGAGGGAGGAGGAAACAGACTAGGATGTTGAGAAAGTAGGTATAGTAGCTTATAGTGGGGAAGAGAAGGGGGTATTACCCAATCTGAAACAGTGCAGGGGTAGGTGGAAGTTAGGTATAAACAATTCAGGGGAGAGGAGGGTCTCGAGGACTATGTGTACAAATGCAAGGAGCCTGAGGAAAATGATCTGTGACCTGCAGGCACTAGTGTCTTTTAAAAATATAAAACCAGCCAAGCAGGTGATTATAGGGAGGAATATTTTAACATGGGAGAGGCCAGCTGTACAGTAAAGAAGGCAAAGTCAGACAGAGATTTAAGGATATCAGAAGGAATGATGGAAGGATTCAAAGCATGCTTATGGTACATATGGGAAAATGCAAACACCAAAGAGGGGATAGTAACACTCAGGAAAGGGAAGCTGTGAGGAGGGGATAAAGGTAAAACTGATATACTCAACCAGTACTTAAACTCAGTGTTTATGGTATAGGAAAAGGTGCCAATGCCTCTGTCATCAAAACCAGGGGAAGGGGAGATAAAATCAACTTAATGTAAAACTGATCACAGAGGGATGGTATTTAAAAGACTACATCTCCCAAAGGTAGACACATCTGTTTGGGTCAGGACCTGTCAGACTTTATCAGAGGAAATGCCACAGGACAGAAGCCTCATGCTGGGGCCAGTCCCTGATGGAACATTGCTGGGGCATTTATGGCCTGTTATGGCTGAACATTATGTTTATATTGAGCTTACATGCCTCTGGGCCAACCCTGTTGGTATCCAGTGAACAAGGCAACTGCAATTTAGCACTTACAAAAACAGTGACTTAGTTATGGCGCCTGTGTTCAGGGCTACCTAGCAGGGTAGCAACCGGATGTCGTGCTGGGTGAGATAGGGCAATGGGAAGTAAGCACATATACGTGCATGCACACATGCGGGGGTGGTAAAGGAAAGGGAAGGAAGGTAGGTGGTGGGCAGCTGCTGAGCTAGTCTGCTAGTGTGTTGGGGAGGGTGGTCAGTTGGGAGGTGCAGGGTTCAAGTCCAGTGCAGTGCATTTTTTCTTTTTGGGCCGGCAGGCAGCTTGTTGTTTTCTTAAGTATTTCACCCCCCCCCCCAAAGTTGAGAATCCTTCAGTATGGGGGTGCAAGAGGGACAGCCTCCCACATTATAAAAACAACCCGTAGTTCTCGGGTGCCCTCTTGCCATTCGCTTCAAATGTGCATCACTGAAATTCATTTTTGGCAATGTACACTCGCCCAAATGGTGATCGCTATTCTGCATTTGCCATTATGACATAGAACCTTTTCTGTTTGAGCCTGTTAACTTTATGGTGTGGTTGCCATTGTTAAGTTTATGTTTCAGTTATGCGGCAGTTGACCTTGTTTGTTTATTGTTGGTGTTTATTTTTTTGTTTCCAGATTTTGTCTTCTTTTTTATTATTCTGTCAGTAACCATTTTTGACGCCTTTGCTGGTGTGTTGTCTGTTTCTCTTTGATGGACCATTTGCACCTGGGAATGAATGTATGGGAGTGGACTTTGTTGTGCCACAGTAGGTACTATTGGTGTTGCACCCGTTTCTCCCTTGCACTGTGCCATATTCAGTGCCATTAGCACTGTGCTTGAGTCCGCCAATGCTGTGTCATATTCTGTGCCATTAGCACTGCACAGTTGCACTACCATTGCTCTGTAGCACTGTGGCTGGATATTTAGCCATTGAAGCAGTTGCACAGTACTTGGTGCACTGTTTCAATATCTGGGTTTCTCTAACGATGTACAATTTTGATCACAGTACTATCACAGCAAATCACAGTTGATCCTGCCTGAATATGGGGTATCAGGTTTACTAGAAAAAAATAGCAAAAATGAAATGTGTCTATGCAAACAAAAGCATAAGGGAGCAAGTGAACACATTATATGCTATTGCAACTGGTATAATGAAATCAGAGACAAGTGGCTGGCAACAGGGGTAAAATATATACAGTCACTGCTAAAGACATGGTCAGATATTTCCTGAATTTCTGTGATAGTTCTAGAGAAATCTCCTGCTTTCTGCATTTTCACAGTATTTGCAGCAGGAGAAATTCTAGAAATTCTGCAGAACATCTGGAAATATCTGATCATGTCTATGGCACTGTAGATAAATGCAGATACATAGATACAGAGATAGAGATAGATATAAACATGCATTTGTGAATGCTGAATATTTACTTGCTTGCATTTGTTAGGTAGGTGTTTGATACTGTCAAGGCCATAATTGACACATTTATAACACAAGTTATAATAGTGAAATTGGCATGGTTGGGAAATGAAGAGGTTTCTACATAATGGTTGTTTTCTTAGATTGCGACCTTGAATTTTCAAAACTTTTTTTTTTTTTTTTGATTGCACTAGCATATGAACATGATGGGCGTCAGTTATGAAATGTGACCCAAAACATTGTTTTACAGAACAACCTTGAAAAAGGGTTTTAGAGGGGGATTTGTTAATGACACCCACCACATTTATTCGAGGGGGTAAAAAACATCAGTATGTTTAAAATGTGGGTTAAAAAGTAAAAATAACACATCAGAAAATGTCAATATTTGTTTATAATTGTATTTTCTTTTTTCAGTTTTGACTTCAAATGTTCAACATAGCTTTTTTATTGCACAATTTATGAACATGATGGGTTTCATTTATAAAATGCTGTCCAAAATGTAATTTTACAGCACAAGTGCTGAAAAGATGTTTTGGGCAGGATTTGAAAAATAACACCTCATGTTCATGATGTGGGGTACAAAAATGGCTATGTTGAAAATATGAGGTCATAATCTGATAAAATAGCAAAGTTAGGAGTAAACATTGAATAATTTCATCATTTCTTCAAAACTTGTCTTTTGTTTGAGATTCTGAACCCAAATTTTCAACTTAGTCTTATAATGACTCCAATTCATAACCCAAACAAGTGCAATTGTTTACATTTCATCCAAAATGTGATTTCATGGAGTAATTGTGAAAACATGTTTCAGACGGAATATGAAGATTTTGTACCTGCCTTGTTTATGACATGGGGTAAAAAAGGCTAAGTTAAAACTTTGAAAACAAAATCTAGAAAATAGCAAAGTTATAAGAAAATGTTGAAGAATGTCAATGTTGCTTCTTAGCTTTTGTTGTTTTTTAAGATTTTGACCCAAGATTTTCAACATTGTATTTTTATTACCCCACCTTATGATCAAGGCAAATGACATTTTTGTTTTTGAATCTCATCTGAAAGGTGATTTTGTGGTATAAGAAAGTTACATTTTATTTAATTAGGTGCCCAATCCCAGCTGTTCTGGGCACCATACAGTAAAAATAGTTTAACAGGGTTATAAAACAATCATATTATAAAACAATCAGCAACAGTAAAAATATTAAAAAGATTTGTATATAAATTAAAAAACATTTGCAGGAAAGACCAGGCTAAAAAGATGAGTCTTTAGGCCCCTCCAAATGCCTCCACCATAGGGGCCTCCCTCAAAGGTTTTGGCAGCAAGTTTCAGAGGACCAGGCTGGCCACCCTGAATAAGTGATCAACTGAGGTCTTCAGCCCAGTCCTCGAAACCGCCATGTGGCCCTAGGTGGAGGAACAAAGGGAGTGAGCTGGGTTGGCAGAAGTAAGGAGGTCTAACAGGTAGCCAGGGCCCAATCCATATAGGGAACATGCCCACCTTGAGGAGAACCCGCCACCTGACCAGCAGACCCTGCAGGACTGAGATCACATGACAGGACCTAGACAGTCCTGTCAGTAGCCTGGCCACTGCATTCTGCACTAGCTGCACCAGCGGAGGTTCCCTCTACTGACCCCAAGGTACAGGCATTACAGTAGTCATGTCTGGATATCACAAAGGCATGTACCGTGATGGTAGGTCTTCAGGCAGAATAAGAGGTTTAATCCAGGCAATGTTCCTCAGATGGTAGAAACCACTTTTGATGACTGCTGACACCTGTGCTTCAAATGTCAGCTTGTCATTGAGGATCACACCCAGATTTCTCACCCTAGAGGATGCCAACAACAGGGTCTATCCCAGGACCAAACCTGCTGTCATCCCAGAGGTATTGCCATCAGGCCTGTGACCCATCTCAATCACCAGTACCTTCATCTCATCTGGGTTAAGTTTCAGCCAGTTAGAGTTCATCCAGTCCTAGATCTCGGCAAGGCATTTATTCAGCTCTTCGATGGCACCATCTGTCCCTGGTGCAAAGGACATGTACAACTGAGTATCATTTGCATAACAGTGAAAATCCAGACTGTTCTGTCTGATGATCCTCCCCAGGGCCAGCATGTACATTGCAAACAACATCGGTGATAAAATTGAGCCTTGAGGAACTCCACAGGTCAAGGGAATTGGGGAGAAGGAGAAATTCCCCAACACTACCCTCTGTCTTCTGACAAGAGAAAGGAGTCAAACCAGCTGATGACAGTACTGGTGAGTCCACAATACTCTCTAATGTGATCCAACAAGATGATGTGGTCCATCATATCAAATGCTGATGACAGATCAAGGAGAATGAGAATTGACTGTTCCCCTTGATCTCTTGCCATGAGAAGGTCATTATGCACCTGGACTAGTGCCATCTCTGTGCTGTGCTCATCCTAAACCAGAACTGGAATGGCTCATAGATGTCAAAAGTGTCCAGGTGTTCCTTGAGCTACAGAGCCACTATCACCTCAACAACCTTCCCTAAGAATGGGAGGTTGGTCTATAATTTGCCAGGACATTGGGGTCAAGAAATGATTTTTTCAGAAGGGGCTTCACCAGTGCCTCCTTCATGGCATCAGAAAAGACTCCCTCTGAAAGCTAACACCTCACTATCCAGGCAAACACTGGACTGATAGCATCAATGCAGCCCCATAGGAGATGAATCAGGCCAGGATCCAGTTCACAAGTGGGCTGCAGCACTGAAATAACCTTGGAGACCTTGGCCACCTCCACTGGACAAACTCCACCCAGACAGTAGGACTACCCCTGCAACACCCAGACACCACCCTGCAGACCTGATCTAGATCCACTGGTGAGATACCAACCCGAATAGAGGATACCTTGTCAGTGAAGAACAGAGAAAACTCTTTGCAAAGTGCTACTGAAAAAGATCTTTTCAACTGTAGACAGACAGGATGAATAAGCCTGTCCACAGTCTGAAAGAGCTGAGCTGCTCTGTTCTTCCCTGCAGCAATCTCCCTGGACAGGAACTCTGCCTTCTTATGGTCGATTGCCCTTTGATAATCAGCATAGTGATTCCTCAAAGCCAGTCTATCCTCCTCCTCTAACTGAGTCCTATATCAGCAATGCTCTAACCTCCGACCCATGATCTTCATCACCTTGTGATCCCCAAACCATTGGGGTCTCAGGTGAGAGGACTGGGTCATATATGGACCAGTGTGATGGCATTGAGTGCCCTGGAGACAGCCCTATTTTAGGCTGCCACCATCTCACCCATGCCAGCTGCACAAACAGCACTAACACCTGAAAAATCAACTACTACTATTGGTCCCTCTGGGGACAATTCCCTTAACGGGCGATAGCTGATCATCTCAACACGGAGGGACCATCAGGGGGACCTAAATGAGAATTTCACTGTACAGTGATCGGACTAAGCAACCCAATCAATCCCAAGGTCAGTGACTTTGAGAACCAGTGAAAATACCAAATTCAAAGTGTGGCCATGGTGATGGGTTGCAGAGGCAAATGCCTGTGCAAGGCCTAGGGATGTCATCAGCTGGAGGAGATCAGAACCAAGTTGTGAGGATTCATCATCAATCCAGGCATTGAAGGCCCCCAGAATAAGCCATCTGGGTGACTCCAATACCCTGTCAGTGATGAAGTCGTAGCTTCCTGCAGAAATTCTCCACCCAACCTTTTTGCACTGACACACATTCAAACAATGAGATAGAGCCAACAGGATGTACAGAGAAATTCAAGTTGGATCTAAAACAGATGACTACACCTCCTCCCCTATGATCCCTTCTTAGCCAATGTACCACAGAGTACCTAGCCAGGGCAAATGCCTCCAAAATTGGCCCTGCATTGTCCCTTAACTAGGTCTCCATGATGCACATCAGGTTGACTGAAGAAATCTAGTCCAACATAATTGTGATCTTATTTCTCATTGACCTGGTGTTTCATAACACTGCACGGAGGGGATCAGTGATGGCTATAGGCCCTCTAGCTTCCTGCCCATGCCATCTGGTGGGAACCCTAGGAATGGAAGCCAAACACTTTGAGCCTTTCTCAAGGCTCTGTTTTCTGCTAGGGTGCCTCCTGATATGTACCAACCCAATCCCCCTCACTTTGACTGCGAAAACATGTTTCAGAGAGAATTTGAAAAATTATGCCTGCCTTGTTTATAAGATAGGGTAAAAAAAAGAATATGTTGAAAATTTGGGGTAAAAATCTAGAAAAGTAGTAACGTTGTGAGTCAATGTTGAAGAATTTCGAAGTTACCTCATAACTTTATTGATTTTTGAGATTTTGATCCCAAATATTCAGCACAGTATTTTTATTGCCCCACCTTATGATCAGGACAGGTGATTTGTTGACCAATGAGCTTGCAGTGTGTATGGTAAGCTTTCATTCACAAAGTTGTCTTGTTGGGACATAGTTTTGCAGTATTGAGTAGACCTAGGTATACTGAGGCAGAATGAGGCAGGATCCCATTACAGTCAATGCAAATTACCTCAGTGGTACCTTGGTGGTACCTTGAGGTAGGAAACATTTTGACAACTACCACTGTATCTATCTATCTGTCTGTCTGTCTGTCTATCTATCTATCTATCTCTGTTTTATTTTCTCATTATGTTATTCATTTTTTTTTATTTTAGTCTTTGGTAACCAAGTTAGGCCCACTAGGCACAAGTGCCTGTTTTCAGGGGTGATCTGGGAGCACTGGGAAGTTAAGTGACTTGCTCAGAGTCACACAGTATGCAAATGGAGGTTGTGAGACTCAAACTCAGGTCTGGTCTGCTGCATGTATCAAGCTCATTTACACCTCGTTCCTCTAACCTCTAGACTATACTGCTAGCCCACTCATTTCACCTATTAGTGCATAATACTTCATGTAGGTACAAAGCTACCTTAGGTAGTGTATATAATCAATTTTCTCTGTTTAGAATGCCAAGATACCTGATAACCTGGGTGGCCTTGAAAGCTTGTATGCTAGAACATAACTTTATAAAATGTGTATAGGAATTTCCAGAAACCTCCTGAGTGGCCAAACAGATTTAATTGCCATGTGTTTATGGAATGAAATCAATAGCTTTGGACTCTTTTGGCAAAAGGGACACAGCCCACCAATACATCAATGCAGAACAAAACAATTTGTCACTCACCCCTGAATGCCATTGCAATTTGCAAACACAGTCACCACCTTTACTCACTAAAAAGCTTTGAGCAGGACATACAAAATAAAAGTTCTTCAACTTACAAACAAATAAATAAAATGTATCTCCCATCATAATTATCTCTCTCACACACACTACAAAGTGTCTTATTGCTTGCACGTAATAATGATGTTTTGTCAAAGAAAGTATCATACTGTCCAAAGAGTCTAATTTTCCAAAGACCAATAATAGATATGGACATTTTTTCTTTATCATTTTAAAACACTTGATGTAAACCCTAAAATCACAAGTCAGACTCCCTCTTCTAAACATAAATCATGTTGTAATTCTCAAGTCTATATGTGCAGCCACTGAATGTCAATTATATTCTTTCCATACAGCAGTGACAAAATATATGTGCAGTACTCCTGGTAAGGTCTGCTCAATGCCTCATACATTTCTGCTTCCTTTGATTTGTATTCTATCATAACAATACAACTCAGCACATTGTTTTCATTGTTTACTGCAGTTATACAATGGACTGAAGACTATAAAAAACTCCAAGTATTTGTCCTCAGTAACTCTGGAGTCTGTTTCAGTCAGTATGCTACAGCCTATTTAAATTCAGCAGATATTCCCTCTTTTGTTACTTTGCTCCCAGACTTATTACCTTAAATTTATCTGCAGTGAACTGCATCTGCCATCAGAAAGCCCAGGTACTTAAACATTCTAAATCCTCATGTATCTGAATACATTGTTTTTCATTCTTTGTGGGCTCTTCAATGTTATTATCATCTCCAGATTTTGGAATCATATGTTCAATACCATTAATCTAACCACTGAATAATAAAAAGGAAGGTTCACAGCAAAACCCCTGCAATACAACATAAATAACATTTTTTCAAATTGAAAGGTTTCCTTTTATGGCTATTCAGTTTGTTACATTTTAGACAGTTTTCTATGCAGTCTGATAATGTTTCAGCCATGCCATGACATCCCAACTTAGCTAGGAACTTTGGATTTGAAACATAGCCAAATGTGTTTGCAAAATTAAGATGCATAATGGAGTCTGCCCTTTAAGGGGCAGACCATGTTGTCCTGGTGCACCTCTTCCCTCCTTTAGGGAATGGTTGTGCTCAGAAGGGGAGGGGAGAAGTAAGGGGAAGGGCCAAGAGCCAGAACAAAGGGCAGGTAGCAGGGAGGGGAGAAGGAAGGTAGATAAGGGTCAGCCACTTTTTGCTGGAATTTTGATTTACATCAACCTGCAGCACGTCGGATTGGCAAGAAAATTCTTTGAGGTTTGTTTTACCAACAGAAGGAGAGGTAAGGAAACTAACAGTTGATTTACTGATTCACAGGATGATTTACAATATATATATAGGCAGGTTTCAGAGGAAACCGCTTGCAATTGATATCAGAGCAAATATAGGGACCCTGAATGGCCAGGGCCACGTTGTGCAAGGGGTTGGGGTTTTCTCCGCGAGTCAATAGATTGCGCTTTTGAATCCTACAGTGGAAATCTAGCTTTGCACTCTGCATGGGAGTTCATTGTGAAAGTTTTTGGGATTTGTCTGGTGCCTTCTTTTGGCTTATGAACTGTTTTGGCTGAATGATAAAGCCATAGAATTGGGGGAACCCCTTTGAGACAGGGGAGAGAGAGCGTAAGCTGGGGCCACATGGTGTGACGTCACACACTGTTTGTGGTATGGTCATTAAGTTTTTTCCTGGTTTTCTGGTCGTTGTGGTGGTGGGTCACCTTTGGGGGATGTCAGGGGGCGACAATAGGCCGGGAAGCGATGGGGGGACAAGCAGAGCTAGGCCACGTGGTGAACCGGGGGGGCACGCCACGTGGGGGTGTAGACAAACCCCTCTTTTTCCTTGTTTGAGGTTTTAGAGGTGGGGTTAGTGGGTGTTGGGACACCTGGCAGTTTGAATAGCAGGCCTGAGGCAAAGGGTGAGTGTTGTGATGTCGCTCACTATGGGGGGTGGCTGGAGAGCTCCTGCTAATAAATAGAGGACTATTGTGGTGTTTTTGCAGATAATGCTAAGACCTGAGGGCAGTTGGGGGCCATGAAGAGGATAGGGTGCTGGGAAGAACGAGCACGATCCCGAAACACGTGGCGTGATGTCACTCACCGCTTAAGGGATAGTAAAAACCCTTTGTTTTCAGTTTTTGGGCTCTGTTGGTGGCGAATGGCCATTCAGAATTCCTGGTAAGCCTGGAAGAAGGCCCCATTGCCGGGACCAAGGAGTACAAGGTTACAAGCCGGGGAGTCTGAGGCAGGTCCTAACCAGGAAAGATAGCTGTGTGGCAGGGCGACTGACTATGGCTGCCAGGAGCAGTTTTGGAAGCTTGCAGTGGTAACAAGGATAGTGGGGGCTAGCTAGACCTAAGGCATAACAGGATCATGACTGCACTGTTATTAAAAAAAAAAAGAAGGGGGACCCAAGTTTGATGCAGACGGATGGTTTTTGGGGAGCTTGTTTTGGTATGTGGCTTGTTTTTTCCTTTCCTTTGGCCAAAATCATGACTATCAGGCCTGAGGAAGGCCTAGGAAGCAGAGGAGAGAGCATGTGCATGGTGGTGGACATGCGACGTGACGTCACACGCGACTGGTGACCTCACGGATGACGTCATACGCTGCTAGGTGACCGCATGTGTAAGCTAGGCCCCCACCCATTGGAGTGGGGGGGTTTGCGATGTTTGGGCCTTTTTCTTTCATGCAGAGGCAGGTTCTAAAGAAAAGTGACTGAGTGGCGAGACCACCACAGGGGGAGCTGGGGGGGAGTCTTGCGGCATGGCCCTCGGTCGGCCTAAATAAAATATAAAAAAAAGGGCAAGGGGAGCACACAGCAGAAGGTATAAGTGTTCTCCGGTGGTGCAGGGGATAAGGTAGGGATAGAGGAACACGCCAAGGGCCTGGGTCCTAGGCTGGCCTCCCCATATTTAGGGTCCGAGGAAGAGACATAAAGGGAGAGAAGGGCCCAGGAGGGTCAGGCCTCCCATGATGGGCATGGTGGGAAGCAGCCAGGGGCCCGGGTGACCTAGCAAGTAAGACAGGGGCATTATGGGGGCCCAGTTTTCGTGGCTTATGAGAGGGGTGGGGTGGGGGACAGAGGGAGGGCACTGCAGCAGGTACACATATGCGACTAACCCTGTTTTCCTTCTTCTATGGTTGGGCTGGTCTGGTTTTTGCACCATGGGGAGTGCAATGGACAGGAGGAAGACACACGGGGAGTTCACAGAGAGACGAATAACCCTGTTTTTTCTTTCTCATAGTTGTCTTCACAGAGAAAAGTTAAGACGAACATGGCACCCAAGAAGAGCAGGCCATCGAAGGAAACCGCTTACAAGGCTATAATTGAATTAGCAGAAAAAGCAAACAAAATGTGGGAACTGGTGGAGGGGGAGGAACCGGGGAAGCCCAGAGAGAAGAGAAAAGCAGGTACAGAAAGAGGAGGCAAGGAGAAGAGGCCAGCTGAAGGGCTACACAGTCCCGCTAGGGTAGCACCGGTGATAGCGGGACCCACCAAGGTAGTCGATCCAGTACCCACGCGGCCGGTAGACCTGGTGACACCAGTAATCACCTCAGCTCAAAGGGGAATCTGGAGGGACCTGGGTACGAGGCCCAGGACAGGAGATCCTGCCTGCAGACCCCAGCAGATCATCCTCCACCTCCACCTCAACCACAGGAAGAAGCAAGGGGACCTTTGGAGGACTCCAGGCAGCTCAACCAGGAGAAGGGTACAGGTAACACATCCAGCGCAGTAGGGGATAGTATAAAAGAATATATAGGGCAAATTTTGGCAGCCCAGGGGACAGGGGGGCTGGGGCAGATGGAATCTGCCCTGGCGGAAATTAGGACAGGAAAAGAGGTACCGGGAGATGCTGTAAATGGAGCGGAAAGAGAGGGAAAGGTACAAGAGAGATAGGCGCACTGGGGATGAGAATAGGCGAGCACGTGCAATTGGCCACGAAAGAAAAAATATGGAGAGGGGAAAATGTGGATATATTCATTTGGTGAGCCGGGAGTTGGCGGCAAAATATGAAGAAACTGAGAGCATAGGTAAGAGTGAGATGGCAGCAACCATGGTGCTCCTAGGGAAAAAAGAGGACGACAAGTTCACGAAAGGGAAGACTTGGGATG
Organism: Neoceratodus forsteri; assembly: GCA_016271365.2. Lineage (NCBI taxonomy): Eukaryota > Metazoa > Chordata > Ceratodontiformes > Ceratodontidae > Neoceratodus > Neoceratodus forsteri. Next base: position 807,519,949 of record CM028130.1, on the reverse strand, counting down.
GGTGGTTTCTAGGTTTTGCCACTTTTTCAGCCATTGTTCTGGAAAGGAGCCTGGAGCTAGGTATTCCACTCATTACCTATTCATTGATTATATGGAGAGCTAAAGCAAAAGGCGGGGTAGGATGGATATACTACAATGAATGTTTTCGTCAGAGAATGGCAACATTCGAGGATGTAAGATGGGACACCAAGCAAATAGACTTATGGACAGTTTATGTAACAGATCAGTCCACACCCGAGGGTGGGTGGGGCAAAAAGGGGTTTACACCACAGAGAGGCTGCTGGGCTTATAATAGGGCTTTCTGCTCATGGCCTCAGTGTCATTTTTGACATGCCTGTTCAAAATGCTGAGGGGGGCACCCGGCAAGCAAGTGCAGAACAACAGGTATACAGGGAGCACAAGGGCATGGGGGGCAAGGATCAGGCCAACATTTTTTTCGGGATGGCCAGGGGTTTAGGGGGCAAACATGGAACAGGGCAGGGAGGGGCAGGGGGGATGGGAGTAGGGGGGGTCAGAACCACTTAAGCAAAAGAGGTTAGACAGGAAGGAAGGGAGGGTTCAGAGAGGGGCGACAGGTGGCATAACAAGGAGCAGTTTGGTATGGCCAGAACCCCCATCAACCTAGCAGCATGGACAGTTTGCCTGGACAGATATCTGGACACGAGCATGCAGGATATGATTTTATGTGGTTTTGACACAGAGTTTTCATTGCAGTCTAAAGGACCCAGACAAGCAAGGGAGGCAAGCAACCTGGTGTCTATAAAAGGGAAAGAGGAAATGCTAAAGCAGAAGACTGAGAAAGAGAAAGCAGCAGGCAGGGTGGAGGGTCCATTTGACACCCCCCATTGAAAAACATGCGGATATCACCTTTGGGTTTGGTACCCAAGAAACAAGAAGGGGAATACAGGGTGATACACCACTTGTCTTACCCAGAAGGAGTCAGTGAATGACTATATCAGGGAGGAACATAGTAGGGTGACATACGCTGACATCAAGATGCAGTCCGGATAATCCGGGCCACAGGGGATGCATGGATGGCAAAAACGGACATTGAGTCTGCCTTCAGACTGCTTCCAGTCAGGAGGGAAGACTGGGATCTCTTGGGTTTTAAAAGTGAGGGGCAGTATTATTTCAACAAGACAATGCCAATGGGGTGTTCCACAGCATGTGCAACATTTGAGGCATTCAGCACATGTTTGCAGTGGATATTCCAAGAAAAAATGGGCTATAGGTCAGTCATCCATTACCTGGATGATTTTCTCCTCATTGGGAAAGGCGAAAGGGAGACACAGAGGATGCTGGGTAAGTTTCATGAATTGTACTGGGAGCTGGGAGTCCCATTGGCACCGGAAAAAACAGAGGGGCCCAGCAAGGTTATGGAATTCCTCGGGATAAAGATAAATGCCACGAGCAAAGTATTCAGGTTACCAGACAAAAAAGTAAGGAGGTTGAAGGAGCTAATCCGGGTACAGCCAGCAGGAGATGGGTACAACTAAAATTGGTTCAGCAGGTACTGGGACACCTGAATTTCGCATGCAGGGCCATAGGACCAGGAAGGGCATTCACAAGGAGGTTGGCCAGAGCTACAGCAGGGGTCACAAAACCACATCACTGGGGTGATCTGACTCAAGGTGTCAGGGAGGATTTTAGTGTATGGGAGGAATTGTTGTAGGATTACAATGGGTGTTCATTTTGGCAGGAGGAGTGGCTGTACAACACAAACCTGGACCTCTACACAGATGCGGCTGGAGGACTGGGCATGGGGGGTTACCTGAGGGGCAGGTGATTTGCAGAACCATGGCCGGCCAGTTGGGTGAGGGACGGGAAACACTACTGGAGATCATGCCCATATGGGCATGCACTTTGGTTTGGGGGGAGGAATTACGGGATCAGAAAGTGACATTTTGGTGTGACAATAGAGCGGTGGTTGATGTACTGAACAACAAGGGAGCCAGGTCGGATTCAGTCATGCAGGTAGTACGACAGTTAGTTTTAAGGGCTTTGCAACTGAACATGTCTTTCAGAGCAAAACACATAGAAGGGGTACACAATACCCTGGCTGACAGCCTTTCCCGTCTGCAGCTGGACCATTTCCGGAAGCTGGCACCAGCAGCGGAAGAACAAAAAACACCCATACCAACGAACATCTGGGATGTTGGCAGGAAGGATCAGAACTGCTGTTTCGCAGCTCATGGGTGCCTCAGACTCTAAGGGCCTATGATGGGGCCTGGAGGGTTTTTCAAACATTCAGGGCAGAACACCAGATGGAGGTAAGTGGGCCACTCTCAGAGGAACAGTTGGGAATGTTCACGGTGGAACAATGGCAGAAAGGGACTGCTCAAGCCACAATGGGGGTTTATCTAGCAGGGATCAGTGTGATCTGCAGCCTGAAAGGATGGAATGACCCAACAAAATCAATGCTCATCAGAAGGATGATGCAGGGCTGGGGCAGGTTGAAAAGAGAGCCAGGGGTTAATAGGAGGCCAACAGGGGAGCAGTGGCTAATAAAGCTAAAAGAGGTGCTCCCGGCAATATGCAAATCAAAGGAGGAGGCCCAGCTATTTCACACAATTTATGTGATAATGTTTGCAGGGGCTATGAGAGTGAGTGAGGTGGTAGGCCATGGAAAAGATGACAAGGAAGGAGGTGTGGAATAGGAGGATGTGATTTGGGGGACAAGAGAAATACAGATCAAGCTAAGAAGGTCAAAGGCTGACCAAAAAGGGCAAGGGTGCATGATAACACTAAGAGGGCAGTCAGAGATTGCGATATGCCTAGTGCAGACCCTGTGGGTTTTCGCCACACAGCAGGTAACCAGGACGGGGAAGCTATTCGTGCATGGTGATGGAAAAAGGGTCACCCACTATCAAATTACAGCAGTGCTGAAAAAGGGCATGGGTTTTCTGGGGGAGGACCCAACTAATTACGCATCCCATTCCCTACGGATTGGGGCGGCCTCACAGTGGGCAGCAATGGGTGAATCCGTGAAGGGCATTTTGGAAAAAGGGCGCTGGTGGTCAGCCAGTTATAAAAGATACATCAGAGCACTGGAGTAAAAATAAATAAATAAATAAATAAGGCGGGAGGGGGGGGATAATACAATGAGGGCACTGAAAGTATATGTAAATTAATTAATTAATTTTCTTTGCACCCCATAGGTAGAAGAAGGAGCACAGAAGTCTGGATCTGCAGCCATTCCTATATTTACTGGGTTGGTAAGAGAGCAGAGAAAAAAGCTCGGGGAAAACAATAGTACCAGGATGTAAGACAGTGTAGGTTGGTATGGCATGGCCTACGGAGGATGAGATGGGCACAGCTTCTGCCCACTCTGAAAGAACTCAAGGGACATCGGCCCAGTCCAGACCTAATCATTATACGCCTAGGGGGCAACAACCTGGCAGGCAGATCATAGGTGCACACATATTTACAAATAAAGAGGGACCTAGTGGCAATAAGACAGTGGTGGCCTCAAGTATGCCTTGCCTGGTTGGATATGATACCACGAAGGGTATGGAGACAGGAGCACAGCCACAGGGTGGTGGAGAGGGCCAGGAGAAAGATGAATAGATGGGTGGGGACATTGATAAGGCAGATGGGAGGACAGGTGATACTGCGGGGAGTAGAAGAATGGGTGGATGACTTCTACAGGTCAGATGGGGTACACTTGTCAGATATAGCAATAGACATATTCAATACGGAAACAATGGGTTTCATAGAGGAATGGAGGAAACAGACAAAAGCTGGTAAGTAAAAAAGAAAAAAAAAGAGGGGAAGGAAGTTTCATCCCTGAGGTAAGGGAGAGTGATTCCTTAAGTTGGGGGGAAGCCAGCCATCCAATGCAAGCTGGAGACTGGCTAGTGGGGAAAAAGGGGGGAGGACAGGAGGGGAAGAAAAAAGGAAAAACAAAAGAGGAGGAAGAAGATGAAGGAGAAAGCGGTCTCGGTTTTCACCATTACCTAACAGAAAAGGAGAAGAAGAAGGCACCCAGGTTTTCGCCTGAGGGATGGATAATCAAAGAGTGATATATGGATGGAAATAAATGAAAATTATGGAAATATGATAATAAAGAAATGGAAAATGGAATATGGATTTATGAATATAAATAAATTAATTGCCAATCTGAGCACAACAACAAACAATGGTCTTTGTGTTTTTGTGAGGGAAAAGGGGGGAATCCGGGGCAATGTTTGCTGCAATACAAATGTCTAATTGCAGTAACAGTTCTTAAAGAATTCCATATTATTTGTCAAACCTGATTTTTCTTTCCAGAAACCAGAATGGCCATCCTTTAAAAAGCCATGTTTTTCACATTTTAATTCCTTATGAACCCGTAAAAATGTTTCTGTGATATTATATTTACTGGTTAAGGTCTGTTAACTACCACTGGCAGAGCTGTACAACTCCATAATTCACAGTTGTGAATTATGGAGTTCCATAAACCATGGATCTCAGAAATATCTGGGAGTGCAGCTAAGCAGCTGTGCAAAAAGCTGTCCTTGCACTGGCTGTTTGCTCCTGCTCCCTCAGGAAAACTGCTAGCATGAATGACAGGCTTCTCAGCAGTGAAACGAAACCTGGGCAAAGTTTGGTAATGAAACTCACACAGGAAAATGGTAAAAAAAAAAAATAACAAGCTCATCATGATTCATACTATGAAATGGAATAGCAGAAATTTATATAACTACTGGTGCATGGAGCTCATTACCAAGAAAGGCAAGTGTAAAATGTTGAAGATTTTACTCTTGTTCAGTTTAGTCACAACTGAGCAGATCATACTGTTTTTTTAATTGCTGTTTCTCGACTTTATTTACTGTTGAACTCTCAGTTCCAAGAGTTCAAATTACGTTCTAGAAGAATTAGTTGTTCAGGGTTAGGAGCTGAACCAGTAAATATAATTATAAAAAGAGTCTCAGAAATGCTGCAATCTGATTGGCTATTAGGATTCCAACAGCCTTACATTAATCCATGTTATACTGTCATGTACAGCCTCATCACCATGGCACATGAATTCTTTCTGTCAGCATTCCATCCTCTAGCCCTGCTGAATGTGTGGAATGATGCATTCTGATTTTGAACCAGCATTCTTAAACTGTTGGTGGAATAACTATTTTATTAAAAATCTCCCTCTAAATGAGGAAAACATTGAAAAAGTATACTTTAAACTCTTTTCTTTTGGTGTGTTTTTTTATAATAGCAATAAGGCACTCCCAGGAGTTAAATTAACTGTCAGTTAATCACCCCCTAGGGGCAATATGGCACTCAGCTGCTCCTCGTGCCACATTACACCCTTAGTGGGTGATTAACAGACTGTTAATCTAACCCCTGGTCATGCCTTGTTTCTTAAAAATTAGAACATGGGGAAGGTGGTGAACTCGGATTTTATCCACACCCAAGGTGTGTGATGCCCAGATAACCCTTGAGGGCATCGCCTTCAGGGTTTATGGAACATCACACACCTCGGGTGTGCATAAAATCCTTGTTAAGCCCACTTCCCCATGAATTTTTCTATATATAACCCATGCCTTTTGCAAGCACATACAAAAAGCTCCTTAACAGGCTACAGTAGTTGAACAAAGTTTGAAAAGTAAAATTAAGTTCCCAATTCCCATCAAATGTGACAAATATAAAAGATGCCTTAACATTTGCAAACATCACTTGCTCCTTTATCCCACTTATACTTTGTATACCCAAAAGATAACATCCAATTTGTTTAATTTTAAGGATACAGTTAATATAAAGAACTAGTGTACTGCCTGGGATTAATAGTAATTTTCAGATGCTGTCAACTATCACTTCTTACACCCGAAATATTTTTGCTTTTCTGCCTGCTAATTAGAAGATTTTCCACCTGACAACACTGGGCTGATGTACGCAGCAGCACTCTGTTTGGAGGCTATAAAAAAGTCAGTTCTGTTCTTTCCACTACATCATCATAAATGTTACCAAAACAGTGATGCACCCGAACAAGAGATGGGTGACGTGGGTAAAATTTGCTTTGCAAATTAACTGATTACTTCTGATAAAGTTCGTATAAAGTCCAAACCATCCATTGCTTAGCTCAGACAAAATGGCCACTCATGACAGTATTAGTTAATTCACAAAGTTGCCAAAATTCGTGAAGTGCCAACTTCGCAAAGTTTTTACAAGATGAAGCTGCCCTTTTTCTAGGTGAAATGACTTAAATTCACCTAACTTCCCCAAACTTTTCCTTAACCTTGTCACTTTTCTAGGTGAAGTTAGGTGAAGTTGCAAAGTGGGAAGTTCCTGTAAAATTTGTGAAAGTGAATTCTGTAACTTTGCTGGAAGTTTGCAGAAGTAAAACATTATAACAACTATAACTAGAACCATTGCAGCCTAAGCAGTGACCTTCACATGTTACCAGTCAAAACGCAGGAAATTGTGACATCACTAGTAACCAAGAAGAGCCAATCCCTGCTGCTTCATGTGAAAGAGAACAATCTGGCAGTGAGAAATAGTTCTCCACAGGTACTAGTGATGTCACAGTCAGCATGATCTATGTGTTGATGATGTATTGGAAGGAAGAGAACTGCCTTTTTCTTAGCCTCCAGACATAGTGCTGCTCCACACATCACCCCAGTATTGCCAGGTGTAAAATCTTCTAATTAGCAAACAGAAATAGAAAAAATATTTCAGATATAAGAAGTGTTAGTTGCCTACATCTGAAAGTTACTATTAATTCCGGGCAGCACACTAAGTCTTTAATGTGATCAGTGTGTGCTATGTTACCCCGCCCCTTCCACGCACACATAACCACACAATAGAAGGCTTCATATGGAGTCAGTCAATGGAAGACACACAAAACAGCTTGCCTGGAGCTGCCAACGTTACTAAACAAACAGCCATGTCTCAGTGCTTCTCTCATCGGCTTCTAAACCCTGTATGCTTCTCCAAGTTCCTTGTTCCACAGCTATATCTTCAGACCACTTGCCTTCCACACCACAGCCATCATTGCTAAGAATGCCACATTGCTCCTCACAAACTCCACTGAACTCAACAACGGAAACTGATCCCCACCCCAGTGATATGCACTGCACATGACACATGCTGCTCCCAACTGCAGACTGCTTATTCAATCACAAAACCACCAAACACCATGAGCCCACCAACAAACTAAGGGATGACTGGCTGCAAACATTCCCCTTTTTATAGGGGGACACTACACTGTAGAAACCCACAAGGTCCTAAAGATTGCCCTTAATTAAACTGCCACTACAGTACAGAAACATCTAAGATTCACAAGCATGAATTCAAAACTAAAAATGGATCTGACCAAACACTAACCTTAAAAAAAAGCTGACTTTGAGTTTAAAGCACTAACAGTAACCACCCTCCTGTGTATTTATACAAAATAAACGATGGATAAGTCTGGCACACTTGAAAATATAACCATCTAAGGACTAATGAGTTAATAAAGCTATTTACCCTTTCAGACGCATGTCCTTATTATCTCATTATCTCTCTTGATGGGTATATTTCCATGCACACCACATTTAGCCATCACTCGCAATATGTATGTATGTATGTATGTATGTATGTATGTATGTATGTATGTATCTATCTATCTATCTATCTATCTATCTATCAAACTGTCTGTTGATCTAGCTCTGTCTAATATATAGAGAATAATGGATGGGTAGCTGGTTATAACAAGGATTTTACCCCCCCGAGGGGTGTGATGCCTCATAAACCCAGAGAGCAAAGCTTGAGGGGATTATGAAGGCATCCCACCCTGAGGGTGTGTGTAAAACATGACTTTTCAACCAGCTACCCTTCCACTATTTTGTATAATTTCTGGTTTGTATTTTTTTTTTTTTGCCTTCTCGGGTTGAATTTGTAGTAGTACAAGTGGATGCCGTTTTTAAGTAAATTAACTTTTTATTGTACTTAATAACATTCAGAACGTTAGGAAATTTTTCAGGAAGGATGAAACCGTACTTTAAAATGTGAAGCTTCAACTTACAGTACAGTTGTAGTGTCATTTGGCACATATGAACCAGGAACTCAGATCAGAATTGACAACTTACTCCTCAACAGATACAAATAACGCTATTTAAATGCAGTAACTAAAAGCAATTACTATGCTTATGTTTAGAATAAGCAAGGTTTTTAAATACATTTCAAAGATTCAGCATCTTCTTGGATTTTTTATTCTTCTTCGTGGCATTGCTATGGTGATCGGTGTCTTGTTTGAAGGTCTCGCATTACCTGCGAAGACAGTGATAGTTTAACATGTGTTAGGGATCTTGTGAAATTTTCAGTAAGTAGATGAAGGTAAACCTACTTTAGTCATCCTGCTGCACCATTGGTCTTCACCTTTTTTTGGGAGGTGGGTAGTTGTGACCACGACTGTGAGTGGCAAGTGTTGTAGTGTAAGAATTGTGTGACTTTCACTGCTGAAGGGAGAAAGCCAGTGCATGAATGTTGTTATAACCAGCTGGTTATAATGACAAAATTATAACCAGCTTTTTCTCTGGAAAAAATACAAACCATTTAAAATATATATATATATATATATATATATATATATATATATATATATATATATATATGTGTGTGTATATATATATATATATATATATATATATATATATGTGTATATATATATATATATATATATATATAGACAAAGAACTCTGTGCGCAAACACTGAGGCAAGGGTTACCCCAAAGGGCATTTGGCTGGGAAGCCAAGTTTCAAGAAAATACAAAATCACACATGCCCCAACAATGCAAAGCATCATGGGCTGCATATGCAAATCACCACAGAATGTTATGCTGGTCAAACTTTAAGCAGAATTGCATGGTGCCGAAAGGCCTCTCACACAGTTTGCACAGGGTGCTAACAGAAGACATAGACACATGTTTCATCCTACCAGGACTCATCAGTATGCCTCATCTGTTTGACACCCCAGTGGAATGGACCAGCTACCCTTAAGGCAGTGAGCCTTGGATATATTGTGGTGAACCCATTAAAATAAAAAAATATTTAAAAGACAAAGAACCTCTGTGCGCAAACACTGAGGCAAGGGTTACCCCAAAGAGCATTTGGCTGGGAAGCCAAGTTTCAAGAAAATACAAAATCACACATGCCCCCACAATGCAAAGCATCATGGGCTGCATATGCAAATCACCACAGAATGTTATGCTGGTCAAACTTTAAGCAGAATTGCATGGTGCCGAAAGGCCTCTCACACAGTTTGCACAGGGTGCTAACAGAAGACATAGACACATGTTTCGTCCTACCAGGACTCATCAGTATGCCTCATCTGTTTGACACCCCAGTGGAATGGACCAGCTACCCTTAAGGCAGTGAGCCTTGGATATATTGTGGTGAACCCATTAAAATAAAAAATATTTAAAAGACAAAAGAACCTCTGTGTAAACACTGAGGCAAGGGTTACCCCAAAGAGCATTTGGCTGGGAAGCCAAGTTTCAAGAAAATACAAAATCACACATGCCCCCACAATGCAAAGCATCATGGGCTGCATATGCAAATCACCACAGAATGTTATGCTGGTCCAACTTTAAGCAGAATTGCATGGTGCCGGAAGGCCTCTCACACAGTTTGCAAAGGGTGCTAACAGAAGACATTGACACATGTTTCGTCCTACCATGACTCATTAGTATGCCTCATCTGTTTGACACCCTAGTGGAATGGACCAGCTACCCTTAAGGCAGTGAGCCTTGGATATATTGTGGTGAACCCATTAAAATAAAAAACTATTTAAAAGACAAAGAACCTCTGTGCGCAAACACTGAGGCAAGGGTTACCCCAAAGGGCATTTGGCTGGGAAGCCAAGTTTCAAGAAAATACAAAATCACACATGCCCCCACAATGCAAAGCATCATGGGCTGCATATGCAAATCACCACAGAATGTTATGCTGGTCCAACTTTAAGCAGAATTGCATGGTGCCGAAAGGCCTCTCACACAGTTTGCAAAGGGTGCTAACAGAAGACCCCAATATATCCAAGGCTCACTGCCTTAAGGGTAGCTGGTTCATTCCACTGGCATGTCAAACAGATGAGGCATACTGATGAGTCCTGGTAGGATGAAACATGTGTCTATGTCTTCTGTTAGCACCCTTGGCAAACTGTGTGAGAGGCCTTTCGGCACCATGCAATTCTGCTTAAAGTTGGACCAGCATAACATTCTGTGGTGATTTGCATATGCAGCCCATGATGCTTTGCATTGTGTGGGCATGTGTGATTTTGTATTTTATATATATAAATATACACATTCATTGCAAAAACCTTCCTTAATGCATCAGTTAGGGTTGAAACAACAAACGTAGGGAAATGAGGCATTAGGGTTTCCAGCCCTAACACCCCCCAACCCTACCACCCCAACCTCATCCTCACCCCCCACACACCAAGCGTTGGGTTTTTGTAGTGCCCCAGAGAAATGGGGGGGCACCACAGAAAATATAGGATCCTCAGAGACATGAGGGGTCAGACAGTTATGGGGACCCTGGTAGCTTATTGGGAAACCCTTGAAAAGCTTAGGAAACCCCCTGAAGCACAGAACAGGCCCCTCTCCAGCAGACAGTCCTAGCAGTCTAAATTCAGGGTTTTAAAAGAAAACAATTTTTTTTCCTTTTTTCTTCTCCCTTCCCTCTGCCCAAGACTGACACCTAGTCAGCTACAGCCAAGCCACTTTGGCAACATTCTTGTCCCAACAGGGGAGAAGGAAGCCAGGCTGAGCCCTCTCAGACAATCTCTGTGGCCAGGGTAGATTAAAATTTAGAGACTTTCTTTTTTAAACCACTGACCCAGCCTCAGGGGGCTGACCTCTGGATGAAGGAGCCAATCCCCTGTCAGGTAGCCAGGATCACCCCAGCCTAGAGGAGGATCTGCACAGGCTGGAGAGAGGAAAAAGAGTTTGACCAGGGAGGGTGATGGACTGGGCAGTGGATGTCGGCTTCCCTGTTGTGAGGTTGAAGCAAATCTCTAGGCCCCTTCACTGTAACTTCCCTCCAAAAGATCTCCAGTAGCAGCAATGGTCAGTTTTCTGCTGACATTTGCTGTCTAATTGGGTCCCCCAGTGTGGTGAGTCAGTCTATTTGCCAGGAAACAGACACAGTGAATCTTTTATGCAGCAGTCTCCATCAGAAGAAGCCGTATCACTCCTTTGTGGTTGTGCACACCCCAGGATACAGAAAACCTTGTTGAAATCCAGGGGGTTCCTGCACACACACCTCATCTAGGGTTCCTCCAGTGCCTCTTCTTCAGCCCATGGAGGGTCCCTGGGAAGCCCAGCATCACCTGCACCCATCTCCACTGACCTCCACCAACCCCAAGTCTTTGCCATGAGGCCCCAGGTTTGAGTTGCTGGTCATAAGTGGTAGCCAGCTGGTAGCTAGAGCCCACCAAAGTGAGTCAGATTAGGGTCTGCCTTGGCTCTAGCTTCAGGGACTTCAGTCATCCGCCTAACTCAGAGTCATGTTGCCCATTCCCCCACATAGATGTTTTCCCAAGGTGGCAGTATAGTACCAGTGGCCTATACCCAGGCCTCGCTGGGGATTGCCAGGCTCTGTGTCTCATCCTCTGAAGTAGAGTAAGTACTGGTGGCCCATGCAAGAGGCCACACTCATGATTGTACTGTCCATAGGTGGCTCCTGTTCCAGTGGCTAATCAAGAGGTCACACTGAAGATTGCCAGATTCTGAAGCTGCAGAGGTGAGGTGGTAAGGGTTCCAGGGACCTACCCAGAGATTGTTCAGTGGATCATCACACCCAGTGTCCTTTCCTTGACTGGATATGACTTGCCCTCCAGCCCAAGGTCAACACAGCTGACAACTCCAGATAAGGGTTCTCTTCACCTACAACTAGGCATCAACACCCATCCGTGACCAGTCGCTTCCCTTTCGACATTGCCTCAGTGACACCAGGAGTCACCTTCTTCCCAGGCCAGGAGGCCTACCATGCTTTACTCTGCTTCTGGTTCACTGGGAGATGCCCCAGTTTATGGCCTGTATAGGAATTGCTTCCTTGGGTTCACACCTAGCGGTCAGCCAACCAAAATACTAGATACCCAAGCTTAGTGCATTGGATTGCTACATCTTTAGGACATGAATCACCTGGACTTTTAAATGACATTAGTGGGGCCAGTTTGTGGTCCCTGTAATCCTATTCATTCTTTCTCTTGCATGATAGTGATAGTGAATGCTAAGTGTTTTCTGTGTGCTCCAACTATTGCTAATAAACCTTGCATCTTGGCTTTAGAGTATGGCTCCAGCCTCTCCTTCCAGATTTATCTGGCATCACCCTAAACTATAGGGGTATGAACCACCACAGCTCATCCACCTCAAACTTGGCATAGTTGACAGGATAAGAGTCAACAAGGAGCCCAAAGTCTGAGCAACTCAAACCCAAGATTCCTTCAGATATTGATGGAGCTACAGCATCATCCTCATCTTCAGTTCAACCACCCCCAATAATGATGACTTATTACTTTGGGGCACCATGGCTACCAAGATACACAGGGGACTGAAGTTCAGACACCTGCAGCCTCGTTGACTTTCGAGCAAAGCTGCAGGCTATGTTCCATCTCTACCAAGTGCTAGAGCAACATATAGTGGAAATCTTGATTGAGCAGCTGGGAGAAGCTGCCAAGTGAGAAGTTGAAAGCTGGTCAGATGAAGAAAAGAACACTGCTGAATGGATCCTGACCCTGCTAAGCAACATCTTCAACAAGCGGAGTGTCTCAGACCTCAAAATGAAATTCTTCTCTCACACACAGTGCCCCTGGGAGACACTGCAGGCCATTGGCTTGAGCCTGCAAGAGGCACACCAGCACTGCAAAAACAAGACACGAGTGAGGATCATGACCCAGATCAAGTACTGATAGAGCAGTTCATCGAGGTGGCCTGGGGAGAGTTTCTACATCAGAAGCTGCAGATGTTACACCATCAAAACCCAGATACAACATTTGTGGACTTCAAGGAGGAAGTCATTGAGGTATTAGGCTCTGGACAACTCAAGGATGAGATGGTGGCCTTCCAACAGATGGCTGGTGTTGCTGGAGCCATGGCCACCAGGGGTCCAATGTTTGAACCCTGCTGCTCTTGCAGCACCTTTACCAGATGGAGAGCAGAGATGGACTCCAACCAAAAAGGAGACTATCCATTGGGATTGGCTGAAATATGACTCATACTCAAGAGGAGCAAGATTTCCACCAGAAGTGCAAGAGCAGCTGACATGGTTGGCACGTACCATACTGGATTTGCAAAAGAAGCTGGCATCACTCAGGGTGGAGATGAACCAAGATACCCAGATTCAGGGTATGCAGCATCCACACAGATTCAGGATGAAAAGGAACCAAGGACGAAGACACAGATTGATGTGAAGAGCAAAGCAAACCCATGTGCCAAAGTGAAGGAACCATTGGGCCCATTCCACAGCCATGTCAGAGGAGTGAAACTGGGAGCAGTGAGATCAAAAGAGCTCAATATCAGCTGTATGAGGAGACCAAAATGGTAATGGAGAAAATTAATCAATACAGCCAAGCCATTGGAATACCATCAGGAAACCCACCTAGAGTTTGGGATGCCAGAACTGAGCTTCATGTACAGATGCCAAGAGCTGTTTCCCATGATGTGAGCCAGTAGGTTCTGGACCAGAATGTCCAAAGGGAGGCCCAGTATCAGGAGCTTACACAGTAAGTAGCAGAGTATGCAGAGCAGAAGGCTGAACTGAAAAAAGAATGTCAAAACCTCAGGAAGTCTGCAACAGCAAGCTCAGAAGATCAAGGTGCAATTTGAGTAAGCACGCTGCCATGAAGAGTCAGAAGCATGGTATGCAAGGAGTAACCGGGAATACCAGATTATGGCCAGAAACCTGAATCATAACCTACTCATAGAGACACAGGCCAAAGGAAAGCAACAGTGGGAACATGAAGCACAGTTAGCAAACTATAGGTCCAAGTTGACCCTGTTGGAGCAGAAGAAGAAGAAGAAGCTCCACAGACACTTACTGGAGTTGCAGACACCCTCGAAGGGGAAGGAGAGCATACAGTTGAATGCTGTATGTCTTTGGGAACTGGAAAGACCCCCAGGGACCAACTTCCCAGAGGTAAGTGATGAGCAAACCAGTCAACGTTTGCGTCCAGAGGTACCTGAATTCTGCCCAGCACCCAAGAAGGAACCAGGGAGAGAACCAGATCTGGTCTGGGCCACAGTGACTGGTAACAGTTGGCTGAACACACAGGCATCACCCTCCATTCAGGTGACAGCCAAGGCAGTTGAAGCACATCACCAGAAGGAGAACAGGACCCCTCCTCAAGCAGGGCCCAAGTCACCAGCCATTCTGAAGGTGTGTGCAACCCAAGAAGATGGGAGGGGTCAAATGATGTCTGCAATCGGGAAAAGCCTTTACTCATGGGAGAGCAAGTGATGGTGAAGTCATGGAGTGGTGGGATGTCAGCTTCTGAATGGGAGCTCAACCCATATGTCGTCTCAGAAATCCCATGCCCAGGATATCAAATCTACCAAGTCCAGGCATTGGATGGAACACAGACTCAGAAGGTGGAACACTAAAATCATTTGAAGTCCTGCACAGTTAATGTTGAATGGGATGGATGGATCAACAAGGAGAGGCAGGAGCTACTCCCAACCAAGGAAACACACCACAGAGTCATTTCCCACTCTGCTAATAACCCCATGGCTGTATCCAATGGTACCACCCTCCAGTAGCCAATGCTGTAGATCCCCCCTCAATGTAGATCCCAGAGGTTGAATTTTGGGGTATCACCTCAGAGGTATGTGACTGAAGCCATACAAACAGTGTTCTCATACAAGTAGAAAAATGAAATAAAAAGAGCCAAGACCATTGCACAGTTGTAAATATGGTTTATTGAAATGTTGTAAGATGTAACTCAGAGCCTTAAAGAGACAAGGAGTCATACATGTTTTCTCCTCTTACACTAACAAAACCAATGCCAAAATGTTTAGAGTGTTAAGAAAATCTAGAATTAAAGATTTGAACTTTATAATCTGCAGGCTGTTAAGAACATCTTAAGTTACCATAATAAGAGCTAGGAATATGTCATTGCTTATGGATGGAATTGTTAAGGAGTCTGCGATTAAGAAGGTAAAAATTTGAAAAATACATGGGGACATGTATTGTTAGGCAGGCCTGAATCTGTAATGCCCCTGAGAAATTGAGGGCACCAAAGAAAACAAGGGATCCTCAGAGACATGAGGGGTCAGACAGTTATGGGGACCCAGGTAGCTCATTGGGAAACTCTTGAAAAGCTTAGGAGACCCCCTGAAGCACAGAACAGGCCCCTCTCCAGCAGACAGTCCTAGCAGTCTAAATTCAGGGTTTTAAAAGAAAACCATTTTTTTCTTCTTTCTTCTCCCTTCTCTCTGCCAAAGACTGACGCCTAGTCAACTAAGGCCAAGCCAGTTTGGCCACATTCCTGTCCCAGCAAGGAAGAAGGAAGCCAGGCTGAGCCCTCTCAGCCAATCTCTGTGGCCAGTGTAGATTCAAATTTAGCGACTTTTTTTTAAGCCATTGACTATGCCTCAGGAGACTGACCTCTGGATGCAGGAGCCAATTTCCTGGCAGGTAACCAGGACTGCCCCAGCCTAGAGGAGGCTCTGCATGGGCTGGAGAGATGAGAAAGTGTTTGACCAGGGATGGTGATGGACTGGGAAGTGGATGTCGGCTTCCCTGTTAAGAGGCTGAAGTGAATCCCTGGGCCCCTTTGGTGTAATTCCCCTCCAGAAGATCTCCAATAGCACCCACGGTCAGTTTTCTGCAGAAATTTGCCATCTAGTCGGGTCTCCCAGTGCGGCAAGTCAGTCTATTTGGCCGGGAAACAGACACAGTGAATCTTTTATGCAGCAGTCTCCAGCAGAAGAAGCCTTATCACTCCTTTGTGGTTAGGCATTCCCCTGGGTACAGAAATCCTTGTTGAAATCCAGGGGGTTCCTGCACACACACCTCATCTAGGGTTCCTCCGGTGCCTCTTCTTTGACCCAAGGAGGGTCCCAGGGAAGCCCAGCACCACCTGCACCCATCTCCACTGACCTCCACCAACCCCAAGTCTTCGCCATGACACCTGAGGTACGAGTTGCCAGTTGTAAGTGGTAGCCAGCTGGTAGCTAGGGCCCACCAAAGTGAGTCAGGTTAGGGGCCTCCTCAGCTCTAGCTTGAGGGACTTCAGTCATCTGCCAAACTCAGAGTCAGGTTGCCCATTCTCCCACATAGTTTTTGTCCCAAGGTGGCAGCATAGTACCAGTGACCTATACCCAGGACTCACCAAGGATTGCCAGGCTCAGTTTCTCATCCCCTGAGGTGGTGTAAGTACTGGTGGCCTGCATAAGAAGCCAAACTGAGGGTCGCCATGCTCTTGATTGTACTGTCCATAGGTGGCTCGTGTTCCAGTGGCTCATCAAAAGGTCACACCGAAGATTGCTAGATTCTGAAGCTGCAGGGGTGAGGTGGTAAGGGTTCTTGGGACCTATCCAGAGGGTGTTCAGTGGATCATCACACCTAGCATTCTTTCCTTGACTGGATATCCCCTGCCCTTCTGCCTGAGGTCACCGCAGCTGACAACTCCAGATAAGGGTTAACTTCACCTACAACAAGGCATCAACACCCACCCTTGACCAGTTACTTCCCTTTTGATGTTGCCTCAGTGACACCAGGAGTCACCTTCATCCCAGGGCTAGGAGGCCTACCATGCTTTACTCTGTTTCTGGTTCACTGGGGGGCACTCCATTTTATGGCCTGTATAGGAAGCACTTCCTTAGGTTCACACTCAGTGGTCTGCCAACCAAAATATGAGAAACCCAAGCTTGGTGCATTGGATTGATACATCTATAGGACTTGAATCACCTGGACTTTTGTATGACATTAATGGGGCCAGTTTCTGGTCCCAGTAATCTTATTCATTCTTTCTCTTGTGTGATAGTAATAGTGAATTCTAAGTCTTTTCTGTGTGCTCCAACTATTGCTAATAAACCTTGCATCTTGGCTCTAGAGTATGCCTCCAGCCTCTCCTTCCAGATTTATCTGGTATCACCCTAAACTATAGGGGTACGAACCACCACAGTTTGTCCACCACATTGTGTCTTGGGTTCATTGGCCCTAGCTCTCACCCCATTCCATGTGTAAGGAAGCTGAGATGATACAATATAGGAGAATAGGGTGAGAGTTAAGCCCAATGACTCCAAGGCACACCCCAATGCCTGTTGGTGTGTGGAGGGTGAGGGTGGGTGTGGTAATGGGGTGGGATGGTGTTAGGGTTGGAAACCCTAATACCTCATTTCCCTACTTTTGTTGCTTCAGCCCTAACTGATGCATTACCACAGTTTTTTGCAATGAATTTCCTTACTTTTTGAGATAGTGTAATCTTACCCTTCTTTGTTTATGAGAGTGCAGTGCCCTCCGGGCCCTGTGCACCCATCGGTCTATAGTGTGTTGTGGTTTTACAGACCCCCAAGTGCAGGGCCCTCTTGGCCCTGCACTCTTATATAACCAGAAGTGTATAGACATTGTAATTAATCCTCATCCCCCTGTGGGAGTGCAGGGCCCTCCGGGCCCCATGCTCCCACTACTGCATAATGGAGGTCCCTGCAGTCCCAGTACTGCATAATGGTATTCATATGTGGGAGTGCAGTTCCCAGAGGGCCCTGTGCTCCCAACTACCTATAATTTGAGAGACACAATGCAGGTTTAAAGACATTCCAATTAACCCTTGTGCCGCAAATGGCACAATATCTTAGTAACCACAGGAACATTAGTAAAAATTCCATTGCAGTTGTAATCATGGACAGGCAACCTGCATTTCAGGTTAGTACAACTAAAGGTGTATTGAGCTGTGTGTAGCAAAAAATCTGTATTTTCGAGATATAGGCACTGAAAGGTACTGTATTCAGCACAATGTTATACTATCAGAAATTTCTAAACTTCAAAATGTTATAAATATGGAAGTAATGTAAATTTTATAACCAAACCAGCAAAAGTCATATCTGTGGGGCAAGCCCTTTCTACCCTGAACATTTCAGCCCGAAAGACCTGTTTCTTTGCAGTGAAGTGACAAAGAAAAAGTAAACTTTAAAAATCCCTTTTTGTGAGCTGATTCCCTTTTTGTGAGCTGTCAAAATCCCTTTTTGTGAGCCCTAAATCCCTTTTTCGTATCATGCAGCTAGTCAAAAAAGTGAACTGAGCATGCTCAGAACCAAACATTTCACAACTGAATAACTTTGGAACAGATTCATATTTTTTCACCAAACCAATGCTGGCTTCTTGTTTGCAGCAAGGTCTTTCTACCCCGAACATTTCAGACCAACATTCCAAATGGTGTGGCCGCAGCATGATGAGGAATAAACAGGCAAAACAGACAAAAAAGTGACTTTTACATTTATTTCACTATTTGCAGCTGAAATCTGCAAATTCAATCAAAATGAAACTTGGCACATCAAGAGATCTACTCCATGGGACAGGGCATACCAAATTTTGTGCAAATCTAGTGAATGGTGGCAAAGTTATTACAGTGCAAAATTTGAGGTTTAACATTAAACTGCCTAATCAACCTAACTATAGTGGTGCTACCGTGCCACTATAATATTAAAAATATATATATATATATATATATATATATATATATATATATATATATATATATATATATATATATATATATTCATTGCAAAAAATGTGTTAATGCATCAGTTAGGGTTGATAGAACAGTGACAAAAGTAAGGAAATGTGATGCATGTGATGTTACAGTTACCACCCCTACCATCCCCCTACTCTCCACACACCAACAGATGTTGGAGTGTGCCATGGCATCATCAGGCCCAACTCTCACCCCATTCCATGTGTAAACAAGCTGTCATGCTATAGTACAGGAGAATCCATTCTATTGCAGTTTGCAACATTACAGGGAGACGATCGTGGAAAAGGCATTTCTGGTGAGGGTTGCCCCAAAAAAGACTGTGCTGTGTTCCTGAGGGCCCGACTAGGTAAACATAACTGTCAGTGTTTGCCTAGGGAGTCCCAAATTTAAGCACTAGTCATTTTTCTCTCTCACTAACTGTAAACAAAATGGTAACCACACAACAGTAAAAGGGCCATTTGCGACAGTAAAATGTAGTAGTGTCAACATTCGTGATGCACATATATTTTTTCCCATTGACTATAATAGGAAAATTGAAATTTGAATAACTTTTGAATGGATTAATATTTTGTCACCAAATCTCAAAAAGCACATCAGTGACCCAGACTTCATTTTCCCCAAAGATTTCAGACCAGACAGGTAAATCATTTGGGATGTAGCCCTGAGCAAAGAAATGCGCAAAAAAAAAAAAGTGCATTTCTTGGTGCTTCACAGCACCACAACTGCTCATCCAACCATAATGCAACTTACCAGATCCAGAGATCTATGGTGCCCAACCACATGTGCAAAATATCAGGCAAATCTGTCATACAGTGGCAAAGTTATTAAAGTGCAACATTTTGGGGTTAACATAGAAGTGACTGGGCAATGCTAACTATAGCTGCACTATTGTACAGCTATAATATATACATATATATATATATATATCACACACACACACACACACACATATATATATATATATATATATATATATATATATATATATATCAATCATGGCAAAAATCCATTTAATGCATCAGTTTGGGTTGTTCCACAGCGACAAAAGTGAGGAAATTCAAAGATAGGGTTAAAACCCAACTCTGCATTCCCCTTCCCAGCACCACACACACACACACACACACACACACACATATACAAGTAGTGGGGGAGTACCAAGGCAACACAACCAATCACAGACAACCAGCAGCAGGTAACAGAAATAACATACAACTGTCTAAATGTACTACAAGACACATCCATCATCATGGTCCACCAACTGTAGAACTTCAACTGCCATCCAAGTGACTTAGGGTATACAGGCATACTGGCCATGAGTTGTTGGTGGACCACATTAAAGAGTTTTGTATTACCAATACATTTTGTTATCTCTTCTGAATGAGAGTGTATTGTTAATGCATCAGTCTAACACATGCAATGTCAGGCAATGGTTTTGGAGACCTTTGTTCACTGTTAATGTCTTCTGATGTTACCCCGCTATAAGCCAATGATGTATCAGTACACTATTATCGGCATAGTCTTGCTGCACAATTATCTTACATTGTACAGGTGCAGATCTCTGCAGGATTCTCAGACACAAAAAGTCACATGGTCACACTACACTATATCTGAATTATGGACAGTTTCACATTTGAAACAGGTAAGTGTTTTCTCTACTAATTAATATGTTGATGACAGTAAGCAGGTTTAAATGCTTCATGCTCACACATTTCTGTTTCTGATAGTGTAGTATCACAGAGGATTTTCAACACCCTTTCATGTGTGTAACTACCTCCTGATCTTAGCCTGGCATAAGGAAATAATGGATCAGCACAGTATTATGTTAAGAGATCGTCTGCACTGTTCTCTGAACTTGCACAGCAGCACAGTTGTATGAAACTGTGTGATCCAAGGTGTTCCATGGAACCATTTCACTCTCTTTGCCTTGGTAACAGTTTCTTGGTTCAAACATATGTCTCTGTTTCTTACAAATTCCTACATTGGTGGTATAAGGGGGGTGGAAAAGAACCCATGCTGCTACTTTTGTAGCTATGAATGCATAATATGACACTGCATTTTTACTGGTCTTTCATGCGTGTTAATGGTTGCTCATGCTATAGTGACATTAGTAAATTATGTATCAGAACACAATTATAAACAGAGTGCTGCTGCACTGTGATCTTATCCTGTACTCTTGGGCAGCTACGTGGTACTATACAACACTAAGTGTTTAATATCATGGCCCATGCTTGACATTCTTAAAGAGATGGTTTGAGATATTGAAAACAACAATATCTCAGTTACTGTGTGGAGACTACTCCTGTTCTGGTATCTTATCTGTGCAAATTGCCAGTATGGGTGTGTACCCACGTGCCAGCAGAAGTCCTACAGTTGGTGGACCATGATGATGGATGTGTCTTGTAGTACATTTGGACAGTTGTATGTTATTTATGTTATCTACTGCTGGTTGTCTGTGATTGGTTGTGTTGCCTTGGTACTCCTCACTACTTGCATGTGCGTGTGTGTGTGTGTGTGTGTGTGTATGTGGTGCTGGGGGGGGATGAGGAATTAGGGATTTAACCCTAACATAAAATGTTCTTACTTTTGTTGCTGTGCAACAACCCTAACTGATGCATTAAACAGAGTTTTTTGCCATGAATTTCCCTTCTTTTTGAAAATGTGCACTAGAAATAGTGAATGGAATGTGGTGGTGGGAGCCGGGGACCCACCATGTTAATTTTTGTCACTTTGCTGTGCTGAAACTGTATGACCGACTGAAATGAAAATTGGTAAATGAAGACATGTATCATACCACAACATGTATAACAAATGTTACCTGAATCTGTTCAACACTTGCACAGCGTCACTCCATAAAAACTGCACAGGAGTGCAGAAAATAACATTTTTGCCACTTTGCTACACAAGAACCATATATCCAACAGAACCAAAAATTGTAAAAAGAAGACATGTACCATAGCACACTGTGTGTCCATAATTATGTGTACATCCATTCAATGGTCGCACAGCACCATGAGCAAACAACATAACATGCACAATTCAGCAACCGTAAGAGCCAGTGACCCAAAAATTGGCTCAGTGAAAGATGCATTATAAATCTTTGAATATTCAAAATGTCAGGCAAATAAGATACACGGTTCAGAAGTTATTGAAGTGTAATGAACCAAATTTTCATTCATTGGAATGGCATAATTCTGCACCTGTTAATGTTTTACACACCAAACCACTGCAAGGCACCTCCATACCACTAGGGCTACCTACACTATAAATTTCAAGCCAGTAGCACCATGCAGAATGCTATGCACAAAATGCTAACTGTGTCACACAGTATCTCCACAGCAAATTATTTTGTCAACATGTAAACAGCATTAGTCACATCCCCAGGACATCCACTCAACACCCTTCAAATTTCAAGTGAAAAAAAAACTTTGCAGTGATATTCTATTTTTACATTTCTGCACCTTTAAGAAGTCTTCTAACACAAGATGGCAGAAATCACAGCTGAAAATGCACTAAAATGGTGGACCTGGAACCAAAAAATCAGTAATCGTGAAGCGGGGCAACTTCAAATGGCAATGACTCTGGAATGGAACAACATTTTTTCACCAAACAAAAGCAAAGGTCTTTCTATGTGCTAAGTTTCAGACCAATCAACCACACACTGGCTGCACTATGCGCCGTGGAAGACAGTGCAGAAAAATAGGAAAAACATCATGTTTTGCACTGCACTTCGCAAACACAAAACCACAAATGATAATGTGAATGCAAACAGTGATGGAAACAGTGAGGTAAAAGAAAATAGTAATGCTAACAGTAGCGCAAACGTAAGCACAAATGGTAACGCACACGGTGACACAAATGGAAATGATAACACAAACAGTAAGAGAAATGCAAGTGCAAAAGTAAATTAAAACAGAAATGGTAACACAAATGGTAACACAAATGCTAATGACAACAGACATGCTGTTATGCAAACGGCAATGAAAATGCAAACGGAAAAGGAAATGCAAATGCAAACAAACAGTAATGAAAGCAGTAACAAAAATACAAACACTAACACAAACACAAACAGAAATGCTAATGGTAATGGCAATGGCAATGCAGAAGGAAACAGTAATGCACTTGACAATGGAAACATTACCGAAAACACAAATGCTAAGGCCAAGAGAAACACAAATGGTAATGAACATGCAAACGGTAATGGTACCGCAATTGGAAATGCAAATGGTTATGGTAACACCTTTCAAAGATGCAAACGTTAAGGGAAACAGAAACGCAAATGGTAACGAACATGCAAACGGTAACTGTAACACAATTGGAAACGCAAATGGTTATGGTAACACAAACGATGATGCCAACGGAAACACAAACTCAAATGCAAGCACGCACACAAATGTAAACTGTAATGCACACGGTGACGTAAAATTAAACGCAAATAAAAACAATAACGGAAACGCAAAGGGCAACAGTAACGCAAACACAAGCGCAAATGCAAACGCAAAGGATAACGCACATGGTGACGCAAAAGAAAACGCAAACAAAAACTGTAATGGAAATGCAAACGCTAACAGTAACGGAAATGCAAATGCAAAGGGTAACGCACACAGTAGCGTAAATGACAATGCTAAAGCAAACGGTAATGGAAACGCAAGCAGAAACATTAATGGTAACAGTAACGCAAATGCACACCATTTTTTTTCCAAACAGGTGCATGCAGAAGCACAGTGAATACAAAGAATGTATGCATAATAATGGCCCTCAGAGCAGAAAATGGGCACTTGGAATACTAAATTTTTTGTATCTCAGGAACCGTATGAAGTACAAAAAATTTTTAAATCTCATATTATTTATGACTTTCCAGGCTAGTTTTGCACTTAGGCCCCTAACAGGGGACAAATAATTATGCTTCCGACAAAAAGTCCATATCTCAAACCGTGATCGAGATACGGGCCTCGAAAGGCGCGACAGACACCATAATGTTATCCTAGGGGAAAAGTTGTCAGTTTCAGACTGCCATAACATTGCAGCTCTATTATATTTTGGCACCAAACCACCAAAAGGCACATCTGTGGTATCTTGACTTTCTGTCCTCCAAATTTCAGCCCAAAAGACCAAATTGTTCTTTTGCAGCAGGGTGGCAAAGATTCTCTATTGTTTTGGCCATAGTGTCACAAAGTACTTTGGCAAATCACAACACTTTCACAAACAAAATCATGAATGTGTCACATATGCAAAAGTACTTTGTGACAATACTTTTTACAAAAATTTAAAAAACATATTTCTGTGGTGTTTTACCCCCCAAAAAAGACATGGCTTGCATCCTTAGGGCTCGACTAGGTGAACACAACAAGAATTGTGTCCCTAGAGGGCCCCACATTTAAATGCCAAGCATTTCTGTGACCACCAACTGAAAACAAGATGGCTGATTTGCGACACTACAAGGGTCATTTGCAAAAGTAAAAAGTGCATTTGCAACACTTTCGCATATTTTAACATTTCCCATTGACTATAATGTGAAATTTGTTTTTTGAATACTTTTTGAACCGTTTAATATTTTTTCACGAAATCTTCAAAAGGCACATCGGGGACTATAGATGTATGTTCCCTGAAGTTTTCATACTGGCCGCACAAAATGTGCGGGCTGTAGTTGTCAGCAACAAAACGTGCAAAAAACATTATTTCAACATTTTGTGGTGCTCTGTAGCTCTGCAACTGTACATCCAATCGTAACTCAGCTTAGCAGATCCACAGACCTATGGTGCCAGACTGTGCATTCCAAATTTCGGCCAAATCCGTCATACATGGGCAAAGTTATTAAGCTGCCAAATTTCAGATTTAACCATAAATGGGGTACTCAACCCTAACTATAGTGGCACTACCATGCCACTATAGTATCTATCTATCTATCTATCTATCTATATTATGGTAGCACAGTAGTGCTACCATAGTTAGGGTTGAGGAACCATTTACGTGTTAAACCCAAAATATTGCACCTTAATAACTTTGCAACCGTTTAACAGATTTGCCTGAAATTTGGAATACAAGATCAAGATCCATATACCTTGGGATCCACCAAGTTTTGTATCAGTCAGATATATGGCTGTGAAGTTATTAAGCATGATCTGCGCATGCATTTACGCTTTTTTTGGAATTCTACGGTCATGCCTACAGGTCGCACGGTTTGTGCAACCAGTCCAAAAACTTCAGGGAACGTGCGGCCGGGGTCCCTGATGTGCCTTTCAAAGATTTTGTGAAAAAATATTAAACGGTTCAAAAGTTATTTAAAAAACAAGTTCCCATTATAAGTCAATGGGAAAAGTTAACAAAACGTTTGACAGTGTCGCAAATGCATTTTTTACTTTCGCAAATGGCCCTTTTACTGTCGCAAAGCCACCATTTTGTTTTCAGTTGGTGATCAGAAAAATGGTTGGCATTTAAATTTGGGACCCTCTAGCAACCTAATTCTTTTTGTAATCACCTAGTCGGACCCTGAGGATGCTAGCCCTGTCTTTATTTTGGGGTAAAACACCCCAGAAATATGTTTTTCACATTTCTGGAAAAAGCTTTCACAAATTGCAACAGTACTTTTCTAGGCTGTAGGAAAATGACAGCAATTCTTTGGCACCCCACTGCAAAAGAATGGTTTAGTGTTTTGGGCTGAAATTTAGAAGGAACGCAGCCGACATCTCACAGATGTGTCTTTCAGTATTTTGTTGAAAAAATATTACACGACGGCAAAGTTACAGCACTCCAAAGTTGACACTTTTTCCCATAGGATAACATTATGGCATCGGACGCATTGCAGCAATCCTTTGGCCTGCTGCAAAATAACGGTTCAGTCTTTTGGGCTGAAATTTGGAGGCAAGACAGCCAATATCCCACAGATGTGCCTTTTAGTAGTTTGGTGAAAAAATATTACAGGGAGCCAAAGTCATGGCACTCTGAACTTCTCTTTTTTCCCCATAGAATAACATTATGGCGTTTGCCGTGCCTTTCAGGGCCCGTATCTCGGAAACGATGCAAGATACGGACTTTTCGCCAGAAAAATTCTTAACCCCCTAACAAGGGCTAAGTACAAAACTAGCCAGGAAAGTCATAAATCATAAGACTTTTGCATTTTTTTTCTACGTCATACGGCTCCTGAGATATAAGCAATTTAGTATTCCAACTCCTCATTTTCTGCTCCGACACCCATTATTATGCATACATTCTTTGTACTCACTGTCTTTCTCTATGAAGCTTTTGGGGAAAATCAGCCTGTGCGTTTCCATTACTGTTACCATTGCCCTTTCCGCTTGCAGTTCCGTACCTGTTTCATTTACCATTCACGTCTACACCACCACATGCGTTATCCTTTGCGTTTTCATTTGCGCTTGCAAGTCTATTATTTTTTACCATTTCTGTCTACAGTACTGTTTCTCTTTCTGTTTCGCTTTGCGTCACCATGACCATTACCATTTGCGTTTGTGGGCACCATGTTACTATGTGACAAGACATCACATGACGGACCGTTCCCATCTATGCCACTGTGTACGTTACCCTTTCTGTTCTCATTCGCGCTTGCGTTACCATGTGCACCACTGTTAGTGCTTCTGTTGCCTTGTTGTTCCTGTTACTATGTCACAAGACATCATGTGTGGAGCCACCGCGTACATTCACTATTTCTCGATATCATTCTCAAAAAGAAGGGAAATTAGAGGCAAAAAACTCCATTTAATGCATCAGTTAGGGTTGTTCCACAGTGACAAAAGTGATGAAATTTGGTGTTAGGGTTGAAAACCCCCTTGAACCTCCCAGCCGGCATTGAGGTGCACATTGGGGTCTTTGGTTCTAACTCTCACCCCATTCTCCTATACCTCTGCTTCTTTACACATGTGATGGGGTGAGAGTTAGGGCCGATGATCCCAACGCACACTACTCACTGTTAAGGCAAGACCATGCTGGCAGGGGTGGTGGTGTAGCCACTTATGTCCTAGCCTCTATTCAATATTCCATCATCTACTCATCCTCCAGTTCTGAGACCCATGATGCCCTACCCATCCATGTGACCCTCTTTTTCACTCTCCCAATCTTCATAGCCGGCATATACTGCTGCCAAAATGTCCATCCTTTGGTCACACTAGACCTCCTAACCTCCCTCACTCCCCTTGCTCGCTCTGGGGAATTATTCATTCTAGGTGACTTCAAAATAAATTGGTTGCCACCTAAAACTACCAAAACTAAAAATGAAATCAGAGCCCTAAACCTCTCCCAATTGATCTCCGAACCCAACCACCCAAACCACAAGACACAACACTACCTACTCAACTGGGCCCTTACATCCCACCCCCACCATCTAATCACCTCTGGCATCCTCCCAGATGAGCTCAGCAACCATAATCCAATATTCATAGTTAGGAATGTCCACAGAACTAAATCACCACACAAAACCATAAAACTACACTCTTTCAAGTCTCTTGACCTTGAACCTCTCTTAAGTAACCTTGCCACTTCTGACTGGTCACCCCTAACCTCCTTCTCCTCAATTGATAAGGCCCTTGCCTACTTCAAAGAAGTCTTTCTTGTAAACTGGAATGCCTTTGCCCCACTCAAACAAACCAGAGTCAGAGGTAACCACTTACCTTGAATAACCCCTGAAAGTCTGGCCTACATCAGGGGTAGAGATTGAGCCTGGAAGTGTGATAAAGCTACCCAGCATCCTAGTGACCGTGTGAACTACCGCATGCTAAGAAATGCTTGCACCAGGGCTACAAGTTTAGCCAAGTCTGAATATTTCAAATCTGTCTTCATCACCAATATAAATTGCCCTTCAAAGTTCTGGAAGGTGGTCCACATGCTATTTACCCCCTCATCTCGCCCACTACCCTGGTACTTAGAGTCAATAGCTCACTAATATGCGACCCACCAGGTGTAGCTGTGGAATTTAACTCCTACTATACCTCCAGCACCACTGAGCTCTGAACCTCTCCTGGTACCCTTCCCCCTTCCCACCCTCTACCGGTGTGCCCTCTCCTTCACCCTCACACCTTCCCTTCACTTTCACTACTGTAACCCCAAATGATGCTCTAAGTGCCCTCCTCACCATCAACCCATCTAAAGGTGCATCCTCTGATGGCCTTGACCCAAAACTCCTCTCCCTCTCTGCTTCAGCCATTGTCTACCAACTCTCAATAATCTTATATCTCTCATTCTCCACTGCCTTGATCCCCTCTTTATGGAAACATGCTGTGATCCTCCCTCTACCCAAAGGGGGTGACCCCTAATCCCCTAGCAGCTATCATCCTATTTCTCTCCTCCCTACCCTTGCCAAGCTTCAAGAACACATTATCCTCTCCCAACTCACCTCTTTTCTATCTGACACCTCCTTTTTCACCCCTTTCCAGTCTGGTTTTAGGAAAAATACTCAACCACCTCTCTCCTATGGCTCCCAGACTCCATCCTAACCATGATGGACAATGGTCAACACTCTGCCATTTTGTTGACCTGGCCAAGGCCTTCAACACCATCTCTCACTCCCTCTCCCTCAACTCACCATGGCGGCTGGCCTATCTCCCTCTGCCACAAACTGGTTCAAGGCCTACCTTATTGGCAGAACCCAATCAGTTAAGATCTTGGATGCCTCTTCCCTTTCCCTCCCCTCTCAATCAGCACTGAAGTTCCCCAGGGTTCAGTATTAGGCCCCTTCCTGTTCTCCATCTTCTTAAATGACCTTCCCTCTGTTTGCTCCACATCCACTACTATACACATGTATGCTGATGATACAGTTCTGTATGCATCTGGCTCCTGTCCTGATGAGGTTACAATCAGTTTACAGCAAGACTTCAACAAGGTTCAGCTCTGGTTTGCTAGCCATCAACTTTTCCTCAATGCCAAGAAGACTGTCTCCATGAACTTTGGCACAAGGCAGAGACTCTCTAGGCTTCCCTCCCTACCCACTTTCTACACCCTTGATGGGACTTTACTTGAGGACACATCTTCCTTCAGGTACTTTGGTTGGACCAACACCTAAGCTTCTCTGGATATCCAGAAAAAGCTGCACCCCAAGCTTGATGCCCTGTTCAGGAACCATAGTTGCATCTGTCGTACGGCTAGGCATGAACTTGTTCAGAAGATGATACTGCCTATTTGTGACTACTGTGACGTAGACTATGGTGCTGTGACTAAGTCCTCCCTGACCAGACTGGACACCCTCTTCAATTCCTTCTGCCACTTTTCACTGGATGCCCTCCCTCGCACCCATCACTGTGATCTTAATCATGCCCTATCATTCCACTCAGTTACAAATTGGCAACTCTCCCACAGTTCTAAATTCACCTCCAAGCACTGGTTGGGTGAGCTCCATTCCTACCTCACCTCCTCCTTTATAACACCCCCACCCTCCCATTCCCTTAGATCAACTGACTCCTGTACCCTGGTTGTCTCTTGCAGATCCACCCAAATTGGCCAATCCTGTTAGTCTCACCAACTCCCAAAAATGTGGAATTCCTTCCCACCTCAAATCCAGCACTCATCCTCCATCTACTCCATCAGCTCTACCCTCAATAATTACCTTGCACCTAGCTGCTCCTGCCATGTCCCTCCCTAATTCCCTCCTCTGAGCCCTGGACAAACCCTACCTCTCTACCCTTACCTTCATTTTACCCTGTGCACACCCATCCCCCCAAATCTCTAGCCCTCCTGCCCCCAAATTGCTCCCCATTACTGGCCTCCCTTGATCTCTTCACAGAATGTGAAACAAACTAATGCTCCATGGGTCACTCTCACCCCTAGGCTTGTATCTCTGACCTACTCCTCCCTTCCCCACCATCCCAAAGTGATCTCTGGGACATTGCTCTTATCCTCTTCTCTGGTCCCAGCAGTCCCCTTGAGGAGTTCTTTTGTATCCTGGGGTTCTTCAGGGACACGAGTATTCCCCTCCTCCACCTCACCCCTCCCTCCCCTTTTCTCTTTTCTTTCATGTAAGCACTTGTTTACTTATTAACCTGGCACCTTATTATTGTCCACTCTTTCTACATGTTATGAGCAACACTGTTGTAACACTGTTTGTAACACCTGCCTTACAACTGTATGTTAATGTTGATCTTGTAACGTAAATGTTTATTGTCTCACTCCTATTGTACCCCTTCCCCCCAGATCACACAGGGAGACAAGCGACTTGTTGCTCAGTGTGCCTTCCTGGAGAAACACTTCAATAAATAAATAAATAAATAATATCCTCATTCATGCAGGTCCCTTTGGGACCTTCATGAGACAGTATAATTGTATCATCATTCATGGAGGCCCTTTGGGACCTGCATGAACATATCCATTTGGCTATCCAAGCAGCATCCAGTGATATGAGTGACTCAAATTGAGTGACTCAATTTGAGCGACCATGATTAGAGTAAGTGGGGAACCATAGCGACAGTGGGAACAGTGAAGAATAATAATAAGAACAATAGTGAAAGATGGAGAGAGCAATGGTAGGAGGGATCTCAGAAGATGAAGGATATAGCAGGTAGTTCACCATGGCAGTTCCTAGGTGGCCAGTTGATCTAGTGGAGGCAGTGTATGTCTCTGATGTTGGAGGACCCGGGTTCTAACCTGCGTTGGATCTCTGGGTTTATCATTGTTTTTTTGTGTTTGCACTTATTTCTTTTTTATTTTCCACCCCCCATTTCCCCACCCTCCTGGTGGTCCCCCATTCACAGGTTGATCATGCCTGAATAGCACCCTCCCAAAGATTCCCTGTACCCCAGTGTCAGGTTCACCCATGGAGTTGATTATAATTATTAAGGGGTGGGGGGGGTGAAGCTTCCCACATTAAACAGGGTGTAAATTCATTGTGCTTGCCTGTAGAGTGCATTCCAGACCATCGCTGTTTATGGTCCCACTGCAGTGCACATTATCATTGTTGTTTTTGGTGATGTGCCCTCGCTGATATGGTGATCGCTATTTTGTGTTTACTCATATCACATGGAAGTTATGGAAGCACAGGTCCCTCTGGGCCCTGCAATTCCATCTCTTCATAGATGCATGCATCTAGGTTGGTGTGGAAGCACAGGACCCTCTGGGCCTTGTGCTTCCATTTCTCCCCAAAAACTACTTATTTGCTAAATTGTATGGCTTGTGAAACTTCTAAGTTTATGCTATAGGAATTTCAGTTTTTTAATTTTTATGTTTTTTATATGGCCCCTAAATTTTGTTCAGGTATTATGTGTTATTCTTTCTTTTGATAAATAGATTGTACATTAAAAAAGAACAGTGTTGAATCTACATGTCAGTTTTCCCAATAGGCTGCTTTTTAAAGGCTGGTTCAAATTCTGTTATTGCTCTAGCTATCCATGCCTTTTAGTTATTTTAATGGGTGATTCTGATTTACATTTTAGAACTGTATAATGTAGTCAATATCCCTGTTCTACTCTTTTTTTTTAAACTTTATTTGTTCAATTTTCATGTTATTACACATATAAGACTTCTGTATCCAGGACAATCCAACATTATATTGACACATCAAAATGGAAAGGATAAACCCCCTCCTTAATCAAAGAATTTGTGCATCTCAGACATATTGATACCTCATCTGGGGTAAAAACTAACAAGATTTTTTTTTAAGTAAATCAAGATCAAAGCTGTGAAACAAGCCCATGAGCAGTGTGACTAATTTCAGTTATCTAAAGTCCCATATTAGGAAGTCCAGAAATTCATGCTCTGCTTTGGAGCTCATGTTGTCACACTATCCACCTAAAAAGAAAGGAAACAATTCCAAGTCCTCAATGTGTATTAAATATAGGCAGCACATTTTCATAAGAATTCAAAAGTATTTAAAGAGTATAATGCTAAAGATAAGAAAACTCCAATCAAGCAAACATAGTAGGATGTTTTATGCAAGACATTTAAGAGGGTAACCCCAAATACAACTGTCCCCAGTCTTACAAAACCTCTCGGTCCCAGCAACATGCTAAGGAGAAGGAAGAATTTTTTTCCATCAAACAATCCCGGCATATTTCAACTTCAACAGGGACTGTAAAGTGTCCTACACAAGTAAGGCTATGAGGGAATACTTAAGATAGTTCAGCCATCCTCAGAGTCCTTGGGAACCCCGATCATGACGTTGATTCCTGCGGCTGGTCACAAAATGAGTAGCCCATTTACCCGCTTCTCCAGGGTCTGAGAAAACCCAAACCTTTCCCTCATGCTCAATTCTAAGTCTGGCTGGATAAATCATAGCATGGATGATATTGGCTTCCCTCAGTAGCATGTGTGAGCCATCAAATTTCTTTCGTCTCATTCAGGTTGAGTAGCTGATATCCAGAAATAGGTACACTGAGCGATCATCTTGTGTGAGGGGACCCATATGTCTGGCCAGGTTTAAGATCTTGTCTCAGGTACCAATACCATCGGTGACAAACAACAGAGTTTGGGAAACATCTAAGTCCTCCCTATATCCCTTTGGAGTGATGCGGTGAGCATTTTGCAACCCAAAGCAAATATTTTGGCCCTCAGGTACTATCTTTTCCCCAAGCTAGTCTTGCAAAAACATGAAGGGATGATCCCCTTCACTCCCTTCAGGTAAACCAAGGATTCTAAGATGGGAAGAACAGGCCTAGTTTTCCAGGGTTTAAAGCCACATGTGTAGATGAGCGTTCTCCTTTACTATTAGTGCGGTTATAGCCATAGAAGATTCTGACTGCTTTTTAACATCATACATTTCAGTCTTTAGCTCTGTTACCTCTGGTTCAACCATAGTCATTCTTGTCCCAAAAGTGTCCATTTTGGCATTTACGTCTGAAATTGAAGAAATTAATCTCTGTAGCTTCACTCCAATTATAGCTATTGTTTCCTCTGACTCCTGCAATGAGGTGGCCTGCATCTCACTGCAGGTGCTCATGGACTGAGACGTAGATGAAGATTTTCCTACGGTACCGTCACCTCCATCTTTCTGAGGATTTCCCATTATAGGCTTTGAGGAATCCTCTTTTCAGCTGTTCTAAAATGAAATCTGAAGCACCCCTCAAAAAGGTTGATTTTATGTAATTTTATATCCACCTGAATGAGCTATGAAAGATTGTTGCTGCTCAGCTTGGGCTCCATAGCGCCCGCCCCGTTCTACTCTTAATTGTTGGCACAATGCATTCATGTTCTACTATAGAAATATGAGGTTGTTTGGGACCTAAACTACATCATACAGTTCTAAAATGGTACTTAGCACCAGATTGTGAAGCAGAAACATACTTAAAGGCTTGTACAGATGAACAATAACAACATTTTAACCACTACATAGAAAAAAGCTTCTACTGGGAAAAATTACTTCCAGGTTCAGAGCAGTTCTCCTTTACATGCAGATATGGAGGGGTTTATGGCTTGTTGAAGTTGAAATGAAGGAAAAAAACTAAGTGCAAATTATTTTTTCATATGAAGGGATCTTTTTTCATATTAATGAGACAACCTCATGAAAAAAGGTCCATTTACACAAAAAAAGAATGTGAAAAAAACTAAGTTCAAATTATTTTTCCATATGAAGCGATACGTTTTCATGAGGTTATGTCATTCACATGAAGAAGGATCCCTTCATATGAAAAATTAATGTGAAAAAAAATTATTTTATCCTATGAAGGGATCCTCTATCATCATGAAGCTGTGTCACTCATATGAAAAAGGATCCCTTCATACAGAAAAGAATGTGGAAAAAACTATGTCCAAATTCTTTTTTCATATGAAGGGATCCCTTTTCATGAGGTTGCGTTGTTTATATGAAAAAGGATCCCTTCATATAAAAAAATAATTTTTTTTCCAGATTCTTTGTTTGCATGAATGGTTTCTTTTTTGTGAGGTTGTGCCATTCATTCAAAAAAAGGATGCCTTCCTAGAAACAAAGAATCTAAAAATAATTAAGTCCAAATTCTTTTTTCATATGAAAGGATCTTTTTTCATATGGTCCAATT
Organism: Neoceratodus forsteri; assembly: GCA_016271365.2. NCBI lineage: Eukaryota > Metazoa > Chordata > Ceratodontiformes > Ceratodontidae > Neoceratodus > Neoceratodus forsteri. Next base: position 807,486,379 of record CM028130.1, on the reverse strand, counting down.
CCTTTTTCATATGGCTATATGAAATAGAAATGTGAGCCCTGAAAAAAGATTTAAAAATGTATAAAAACTCATATCTGGGTCATTATTCAAAAAAGTTTCTCCCAGTTAGCAAGATACATTTGTTGCTGTCTTTGCAGGATCTGATTTTTATGGGTTTTCAAAAAATAGTTTTTGGAAAAAAAAGGTGGTAGCCATATGAAAACAAAAAAAGATTACTCCCATACAAAAAAGGATGTTTTTTTGAGGACCAAATCTTTTTTCGTTCCAAGCAGTTATCCATAAAACTGTACTGAGCATGCTCAGAATTGAAATTTCAAATTCTTATAACTTTGGAACAGATTACTATTTTTTCACCAAACCAGTGAAAGGCACCACAATGGCCCAATCTCTTTCTACCTGGAAAATTTAGAGCAAAATTCCAAAACATCTGAGCACTAGTAGATGACAAAAAAGCGCCCCACACATACTTTTTTCACTTATTTTGCTATCTGTTTTGTGGAATCTACACCTCCAACCAGAATGAAACTTGATACAGCAAGAGATCTTGCCCCTGAGACCATACATGCAAAATTGTGTGCAAATCCATTCAATGGTTGCAATGGTATTAAAGTGCAAAATTTGTCATTTAACATAGAAATACCTAGTCAACCCTAACTACAGTATAGTGGTGCTTCCACGCTTTTATATCTATCCACATTTGTCTATTATTTCTCTCTCTCTCTCTCACTATATATATACATATATATATACACTAGATGACATTTCAGTTACTTTCTGTCTTTGAATTCTATATGCTGGTATATATGTAACAATTAATACACTACAGGACATGTGGTACTGCTCCGATATATGCATGCATTCAACAACCCAGGGCATACATTTATTAGTTCATAACCCCATGCTCTGTAATTTATTATCTATCTAATAAAATAGCTAGAAATGTTTTTTTTTTTTGTGGGCTTTAAAAAGCAGTCCTTGTCTGGAAGAAATTACAGTTTTATTAAGGTGATGTAGTTGATCTTCATAGGGCTTGTGTTGTAGAAATTAATTTTATTTAGGTGTTCTGGTTGATCCTACCATGATTTTCTTCTTTTTCCATATAGATTTTTATCCTTTCGGAGATCTGGCAGGTGGCTGTGGCCATCCTGATGGAAGGACTCTCTGTCTGGTCCCACCACTCCTGCACTTGCAATCCCAGTAATTCCTGTGGATTGCACCCCCATGGTGGGGCCAGGAAGGAGGCTACCAGCTTCTCCTCTCTCCCTCCTGGATACCCAATGCAGAAGCCAGGGATGGCCCTTGGGAGCGGCAGACCATCACAGAGCCTGCCAGGCTCTTTTCCTCCATTTTCTCCCTGTCCCCCCTTCCCTACTGATGTACATATGTTGGACCATACCTCCTGACCCATACTGCCCTCTAGCCACTGCCAGAGGGCAGTAAATAAGCAGGACAGCAAGCCTTCTTCCCCCTGAGAAAAGAGAGCAGTTCTCTAGATGCTCAATCCTCTCTCCACCCTGCTGACCTCGGTGGCCCAGACTCATTCCCAAACCTTGGTCTCTGTCATGGCATAAGGTGTAGCAACCAGTGTTTCAACCTCCAGCACCACTGGGCTGGCTCCTACCATGACTTTCATAGCAAAAAGTTATTAAAAAGATATCTGGTTGATCCTGCTATTTTTATATTTTCAACTGTAATCACTTTCACTTTTCTCATTCACTGTAGTATGACTGAGCAGTGTTCATTGCACTACAGAATATGTTGGAAAATGCTTAGAATTAGGGACTTTTTGTTCAAAATGATGTAAGGTGTGTGATTTAAGGTCAGTTCAGTAAGATTTTTGTAGAAGAAGCCACCACATGTAAAGAGAGGGAAGCAAGCGAGTCGGCAGCTTCAGAAATGTAGACGCCAGCTTGAGCGAGTGTTGACAAAGCAAAACTCACTCCCTCACTCTACAGTTAGTGACTTATTTTACACAAAACTCATTAAATTGACCTTAAATCTCACACCTTACATTATTTTGAACAAAGCTTTCAGTATTCTAAGCCTTTGCCAGCATATTCTTCAGTGCAATGAATTCCTCTAGGTCATGCTACAGAGAATGAGGAAAGTGAAAGTCATTACAGGTGAAAGAGTATAAACGTGACAGGATCAACCAGTTAAGTGTTTGTTTTTTGTTAGTTTTTGACCTATTAAAGGTATAGCAGGATCAACCAGATAATTGTTTGCAGTGAGGGACAGCTATATAGGTTTATTTCATTATGATGCGGGCTGTGTGTGCTAGATGTGTGTGTGACAGCTTGTGTGCCAGATGTGGAGTGATCTTGCTGCTAGTGAGAAGGCCCTGAGGGATGGTAAGTAGTACAGGCATGCAACTGAAGTGGGAGGCGAGTGGTCATTGTGGAATAATGCATGGTCATGTGTGTGTTTTTATCTGGTTCCATGTCATGTCAGCAAAAATAAAATAGCAAGGGCAAAAAGACCGATGGAAAAACACTGATGACAAAAACAGCAATGGACTTACTAGCACCTAGACAAAAAAGTGAACCAGGCACCAGGAAGAAAAAATGAAAAAAACAGCACAAATAGGTATAATGGAGGGACAACACTAATGAAGGGGAACAAAATTGGAAAAGGGGAATCCCAACTCTTGTTTCTGCCGTGATAGTCTGTGAGGGGCTTCACTCACCACACCCCCATTAAAATATATAATCATCCCCAGGGGGCAGAACTCAGGAACAGGGAGTATCTCAGGATGGGGTGGATAAACTATTCCTACTTGGGGGGGGTGGGGGAACAACTCTGGGAGGGATTCACCTAAAATATAACAAGCTGGAGGGGGAGGGAAGTGAAGACAGCTGCCACACTATCCAAAAACAGTTACTGTGGGAATCAAACCCGGGGTCTGTTGGGCATATGAGCAGCACATGCAGGCAGTGACCAAAACCTCTACATTATGCTGCCAACACAGCTCAAGATCACACAAACATGATTCTTCTACTCCTGCAGAACAACCCTACAGCCCCCATTACTGGCAACTTGTAGTAATGACCATTTTTCTCAAAATACACTGGCGCTCTAAACACACAGTCACCAATATTCCCATCACTTTTTTTCATTCACCCAAAATCACTCACTCAAACACGGGATATCATTTTATCCAATCAGGGAACCTGATTTCACTGATTTTTCCTACCCATTTTATAAAACTATACATATACAGTACATATCTGTCTGCCTGCCTGCCTGCCTGTCTGTCTGTCTGTCTATCTATCTATCTATATACACACACATGTTCTTCTTCATCTTAACTTTACACTTGACTATTCTTCTTACCAGCTCTTCACCCCCCCCAAAAAAAGAAGTTTTACAAATGCACATAAAAGCTTCATAGTGTCTATTATAAGCAATGTTCTGCTGTTAGAGAATTTATGTATTGGATTTAATACATTTGGTTTGAGAAATCATCTATTGAATTGTCTTACTATAATGGTGCTCATTATGCATAGAGTGCACTGTATATACCTATAGTATATATACAGTACAACAAAACATCACCTTAAACAAAGATAATCCTCCAGGCATCCAGCCCCTAGGTAATGCAAAGAAGAAAAAGAGAAGGGAGGGCCAATAGGAGAGCATGGACAAAATATACCAAAGACAAGGGGCCTGATTCTAGAAGGGGATACGTTGGCATAAAGCGAGATATGCTGCACCCCATGGCGTATCTTGCTAAGCACACCAGGCGATATGCCAGACTCTATTACAAGAGGCAGGATGTGCCATGGCATCTGTGGGCTGCGACAATTGCAATATACACTAACACTTATGCCACAGCCCACAATGCCTGGCACAACTGTGGGTTACAACAGCAACATAGCCAAATTCCAGTAGGGCAGCTGTCACAACCCACAGTTGCGATTTCAAGAGCCGCAGTGGTGTACCCAAGGTATGACAGTTCGAACCTGTCATACTTGGCATTCAATGGCTGACACCATTGGATACCACCATGCAGAGCCCTGGCAATGGTGCCAGGTGAACCCCCAAGACCTTACCAACTCACACCTGCCCCCAACCCCCAATCTGCCAGGACCACAAGGGTCCATTTCTGGTGTGCCCCTCAGACGCCTGTGCCATGCGTCCCACTCCCCATGCCCCCTGGTGTCTGCCGAGGTGGTCTGGGGCTGGGTGGGCTTTGGGGGGCCATCTGTCTCTTTCCACAAGTTGCGACATGCGGCTGCAATATGCCATGCATGTGCTACCACCATACGCATGGCGTATCTAGCATGTCGCAAGTGACAGGACCCTGCGGCTTCTGGAATGCGGTGTAGGGTCCCTGGCATAGGGGTGACTGGTGTAACTCACATGCAGTTGTGAGTTAAGCCAGTCGTCTTGGAATCAGGTCCTAAATATTTATATGATTAACACTGTGCTAACAGGGTTGGTACTACACAAACAGTCTGTGATTATCTACTAGTATTTTTTATGTGACAAAATCTATACAAGCACTAAAAGTGACATATTAGAAGGCACTGTTAGTGCAACAATCACCTGTTGGCACATGAATGCAGACAGGTTAGCCATGCATGCAAATTACTGTTTTTCTGCCTTGAGTACAGGTAACCCTGGCATATTTAAAGTTTTGTTTGAAGTGCTAACAAGCTGGTAGTGATGTACTAGTTAACACTTCTAAAAACCATGTCTTACCAATGGGTACAGTGGTGTGCACCTTACCTTCCAGAAGTTCTCTTGCCATTTGCAAAAATGTTGCAAAGCAACCTGTGCTAGGTAACCCCTCCCACCTGATCCCAGATTCAGTGACAACATTTCAGTTTTTTTCACTAATGGCTTCCGAAAACAACATAAAGGGAGGGGAATCAAGCAGCTAGCTGAAGTCATGACTTTAATTTTATGATTCACACTTTCTTGATACATAAAATAGTAAATAATAATAAAAACAACAGTACATAATGAATGAAAAGAATAAGAAATTATCGTATGGTATATTACATTCAGTTTTTTTAATCTTGGAAAGGAAACTGTTCAAATAAATATAGCAGGTGTTTGAACTTTTAAACCTGTCTGACCTATTATTTTGAATGTCCCCAAATAGCCTAGGCCACACATTACTTACAACCTGTGGCTGATGTGTTGGGATTTATATGTACCTCTCAACCTCTCAGCATTAAAAATCATAGCACTGGCCTTCAAAAATTATAGCAAATGGCCTTAATGTGGAGGAGTTTCTTATTTTGAATAATAAAATGTCCACAAATAGTGGGCTCCTTATAGTTAGTGATAATGAATGTTTCTATCAACTTAGTTCAATAATCTAATAGTTTGTGTGTCCAGAAATAGCTCTAAGATTATTATGAATGTTAGTATACCCATGCGGAGCAAGGGTAAATTTGAGAGTGAAAATCATAGCACTATACAAAATTCATAGTATTTGAGAGGTATGGATTCACATGCCCCTAGCAGTTTGGGAAAAATAGCTAAGGAACACTTTTGGGATTGTCCCTGAGGTTAGGGAGTGTAGGGTCTAGCTGGCAAGTTCTCAATTGGAAGACGTTTGGTTTTAAGGTACTGAGACAGCTGGAGAAGATGGTGTGAGCAGTAGGACCCACATTCAAGTGGAAGATCAGGACTCCTGTTTGGTGCAAAAACGTCTAATGAGGACTGTATAAAAGTGATTGGAAAAGTTTCTTAGAGTGGTCGTCTTGAGAGCTGTGAAGTGACAGACCTGCAGGCAGATGGGTCCAATCAAGTGAGAATTAGAATTTAGGGAGAAGTACCATAGTGGGGAGCACCTTTTGATGGGGATGGAGTTCAAAATCTAAAATTTACTAGTGAGGGTATCTTCAGACATGCAAGGAGTGACCTAGTTTTCAAGAAGGAACCCAGACCAATGAGAAGCCAGTCAGAGAATAAAGATTTCCCCCAAGGTAAAGACATTCCCATAAACCAGCATATCCCTAAAGAGAAAGGGAGTGACTTTTAAATGTTTGAAAAATTCTTTCAGAGGTTTCTGCCAAAGAGGAGGGAGTAGATCAAATGTTCCCAAAGTTTGACCCTGAATGGTTTGGTACTGATGGTAAGCCTCACGAATCTTGTAGGCAGAAAAAGCAAGGAAAGGGGAGACCCTCCACTCTCTGAGATAATCGAAGTTGTGGATTTTAAGAATAGGGGAAGGGTGAAATAATTATCCTCAAATAGGAGACTCTGCAAGGGTTCTATGTGATAAAGACTAGTCTGAAAGACCACCTATCACATACAGTGAACAAACTAGAGACCATAGTAAAAAGGGTGACGGATATTGTACCGACCATCACAAATAGCAACAGTTGCTACAATACTTACCAAAATCACACAGAAATAATTTTTTCATTGGGGTGCTGCATCCCCCACGCACCCCCAAGTGGGGGGCAAGATCACTGCACCCTCCAAACTTAAATAATCAACTCTGAAGGGGGTGCGGACCACGGGGCAATTTTATTGGATTTTTTTTAAAAAAAAAAGGATTCTGCCCATAGCCGAGCCCAAACCTGGGTCTGCTTGCATGGCAAACAACGGTGTAAACCACTATGCTATGCAAGCAGCTCAGTGGGAATTGGCCACAAAGGATGCTATATCCTGTAATAGTGAGTATAGCTCCTTGCTATACTCTCTGTACAGGATATAACAATGTATTGCACCACTCGCTGTCTTGTAGAGTGCTATTATTGAGTCACTAAAAAGTGCAGCACTCAATAATCAGTGTTCTGCATGAGTGCTACCCTCTGCAAGTGGAAATTAAAGTGATTGTCCCCTCAACCTTTTTCTGTTTTCCTGTGTAGTTTGAAGAGAAGAACAATGACTCCCTCTCTTGAAGCCCCCCAATTTCATCCTAATTTAAATATAAATGAAGTTGCTTTACTTCGTTTTACCCTGGTGTGAAATCCTGTTTCACTCTATTGCAAAGGCCATGGCCCAACTCATAAAAAGAAGCATGAGATATGATAATGCACATTTGCACATCAAAGGGACTAGGATTAATCAAAGATATCAACCAGCCCAGCCCCCAATGTTCCCCCACAACGCTCCAAGCCCACCCATTCTACCTCAGAGTACTATCTAAAGGTGAGGTAAAAAAATATCTCTCCAAAGTCATTGGAAAGTCCAGGCACAGCTCCAAGGGCCTTGATCTAAAATTAATCTCTCTTACCCTTGATGAACTGCTAACCCCACTGACCTGCATCATAAATCTGTCCCTCACCACAGGTACCTTTCCAAAACTTTGGAAAGGCACAATCGCAACCCCAGTCCATAAAGCAGGCATTAAGTCTGACCATGGCAAATACCGCCCAATTTCAATCCTACCACATTGCTCAAAAGCCCTAGGGCGTATTGTCTATGATCAGCTGGTGGAACACCTTGACAAATACCAACTACAATGCCAGCAGCAGCATGACTTCCATCACCACCACAGCACTACCACAGCACTTCTCGAGTTCAAGAGTTACATTCACAGTGCAGTCGACCAGGGGCACTTGGTTGGGGCAACCTTTATTGACCTCACTAAGGACTTTGATATGGTCAGCCACGACCTTCTTCTGGCCCAATTAGAGGTAATTGGGCTCTCCTCTGACTCACTGCACTGGTTCCAGAGCTGCCTCTCTGGACATGTTCAGCAGGTGAAAATATGCAATGTACTCTCTGACCCCCTTCAAGTGTCCATCGGAGTCCCCCAAGGATCCATCCTGGGACCCCTCCTCTTTAGGCTCTTTCTAAACAACCTACCACTACCCTGTCAACAAAAAATCCTTCTCTATGCTGATGATGCAGTGATCTACTCATCATTCTAACCCAATCACACTGGAGCAGCATCTTCAACAGGACTTTTACAATGTCAAAAACTGGTTTAACAAAGCTAAACTCCTAGTCAACTGTAAAAAGATGAAGACCATGCTCTTTGATCCTGCGCACAGCCGCCACAGGGCTGCAACCCTGAACATCCAGAATCTACAAAAGATCGCCATTGAAATGGTCCCCAAATTCAAATACCTGGGCCTCACATTTGACAGCTCCCTCTCATACACCGCACATATCAATCATGTGGCCTCTACAGCCAACAGGAAGCTCGACCTGCTATATAAGCACAGAAGCTGCCTCTCTGATAAAGCCCTCCAGCTTGCCATAACCAGCTCGGTCTTCTCAACCATTGATTATGGCCTTGCTATCTACACTGCAGTCTCTGACAGCACCCTCAGGTTACTTGCCACTACACTCAACAAAGCCTGCAGACTTTCACTTGAAGCTCCATGCCTGACCCATACCTGCCACCTCTACCAGCAAACCGGTTGGCTAAATCTGAATTACAGGGCCCACTATCAAACCTGTCTCCTTGCCAAAAAAGCAATTCTGAACCTACTGCCTCTGGGGCCCAGCCCCCTCATACACCAGGTCACTCCAACAAGGACTACAAGGCCATCCAATAAGATCTCCATCAAGATCCCCTAATGTCACACCACCCAAGGTCAGCAATCCTTTGAATACCAGGCCACGCAATGGCTTACCTAACTCCCACCAGAACTAGCTACTGCTAACAAAATCGGCTTGTTCAAATCTGCACTTAGATCCCACCTGTCCAGCCAAGGGAAATGCACCTACCCTAGCTGACCAACCCACCTGGTTAAAAATTCTGACTACCTCACCTATGCACACTTAGCAATCACCCAATCTGATACTTCCCACTCCTACCCTCCTCCACCAACCCCTTTCCCCCCTGTCCTCAGCCCCAGTCCCACACCCCCCCTTTTCCCTAGGGATCCATGCCCCTACCTATCTCACAACCCCTGTCCTTCAACTCTTCCATCCTTTACTGACAAGGTGACCCCTAGCCAATGGTTCCCCAAGCTGAACACCTCCCATTCCCCCCTCCCTTCACTCTTGAACCTCCCTCCTCCTCCACCCCACTCTCTTGAGTTATTTCTGCTGCAGCTCTGACTTTGCCTGTTTGTTAAAGCACAATCCCTATCCCATGTGCTACGTCACTTGTTTAATGCTCATTGTAACCCTGTGTTTTACTATTGTATGTTCACATTTTCTTCCTGACGCGGAACCTTTGTAAATGAGTTTGTAGCTCAAAGGTTGTAATCCAAGAAATCAATAAATAAAATAAAATAAAACAGCTCCTACACATAAGAATTAATCAGTTGAATAACAAAACTTCACAAGCACCAACATCCTTCTAATTGCAAGTTTTGCAACTCAGATGCACTTTAAACAACAGAAAACATTAGGAAGCTTGCCTTGAAAATGTAGATGGCCAGCATAAGACAAGAACACAGTAGCTTCAGAAAACATATCACAGAACTAATTGACAGTAGCACTTCTACTGGCTTGTGCATGTACACATGGTCAGCTCTCATGATGCCTGCATGGGTGGGGTCATGACCTTTGCAATGGAGTGAAATAGGTTTTCACACCAGGCAGAACAGTTTGAAGCAACTTCATTTAAATCTAAATTAGGATGAAATATTGGGGGGGGGGGGTAAGAAAGGGAATATAGATTTAGTCGGCCTTCCCTTTAAAACAGTCAGGGATACTGTAGATGAGCTATGTGAGGAAACACAGAAAAAAGGAGAAGAGACACAATGCTTGTCACTGCCACCTTCAATGCCATCATAAATTCTGAAGCACTGTGGTCCAATACCTTTGTTCAGAGTCATATTCAGATAAATGCAACATTTCTGGTATCGGGATTTGCCATGTTGTGCCATCCCACACTATTCACAGACAGCCCATCTGTGGGCTTCCCAAGCTGCTCCTGTGGCCTTGGCTCTCTCTGAGCAGGCCACAGCTAACAGACCACCTGACTGACCCCCGGACAGATTCAGACAGCCCATCTGTGGGCTTCCCAAGCTGCTCCTGTGGCCTTGGCTCTCTCCGAGCAGGCCACAGCTAACAGACCACCCAACTGACCCCCGGACAGATTCAGACAGCCCATCTGTGGGCTTCCCAAGCTGCTCCTGTGGCCTTGGCTCTCTCCAAGCAGGCCACAGCTAACAAACCACCCTACTGACCCCCAGACAGATTCAGGTATGCACCGGACCGTCGAAACTCGTGGTTTTGAATGCCACTGTTTTGACTGGATGCCCAGTGGAGGAACCAGGCACTGATTGGCAGCTTTACTCCTTGGCTGATTTTCCAACGCCTGCAACTTCCTGATCTCAGGGAAATCACTTTCTGTGCTGTGTTCTGGACTGAATTTTTGTTAATGTAATCTACATATGTTATTCATCAATTGGTCTTTCTTTACCTGCCAGCTTAGCTAGTCTATTACAAGCCACTAGTCTAGTCTCTCAGTGTTACTTAGTGCTTGACAAACTGTATTGTATAGTAGCTGATGTTTGACTGCTTGACCTGGCTACTGAGCAAGAATGCTGCAGTTTTCCATTTCTGCCCTACTGACAAACTCTGCCCCTTCCCCACACTGGTCACTCTGCCAATTATTAATTTCTCTGCCCCACTTGTAATGCTGTCTCTCTAAACACCTTACTTTCTTCTCTGCCTTACCTACAAACCCATTCCTTACACCCCCCCTGCTGTCCTCCTCAGGCGTCCGGTGCCAAAGCACAGACCCCCATTAACTCCTCTTCTAGCTCCAAATAATTGCCCTGCATTTACCACCTCTTTACCTCATGCTTTGTCTTTCCCCATTGCCTGCCCCCCACTGAGCTTGCTATTGTACTGTAGCTGTATTTAATCCTCTGTGTTTCCCTCCTCGTTCCACAGACAGCCCATTTGTGGGCTTCCCAAGCTGCTCCTGTGGCCTTGGCTCTCTCTCTGAGCAGGCCACAGCAAACAGACCACCCGACTGACCCCCGGACAGATTCAGGTACGCACCAGACCTCAGAAACTCGTGGTTTTGAATGCCACTGTTTTGACTGGATGCCCAGTGGAGGAACCAGGCACTGATTGGAAGCTTTACTCCTTGGCTGATTTTCCAATGCCTGGTGCTTCCTGATATCAGGGAAATCTCTTTCTGTGCTTTGTTCTGGACTGAATTTTTCACCCCCCCCCACAGTATTAAATAGACCCTTACTCCACCCCTTCCTCAGCCTAGCAGCAGATTGGTTACTCCACTGCTGCACATTTTCATGCTATTGGCCTCCCTGTCTTCAATACCTGACTTGACCCACTTTCTCACTGCCCCTTTTTAAAGCAGTCCCACCCACAGGATCACACATTTCCTCTCAACCTTTCTCCAGCCACTCCATCTAACTCCTCTCAATTACTGCTGTACCTGCCCTATTGTTAGGTACCTCACCCTAATTCTACTATATACCCTTTCAACTATTAACCAGTTAGCAGTTAAGCAGGCCAGCAACACCAAACGAACTACTTTGGGGTGCAATCACCTACTACTACTCCTCACTACCTCTTTTGGCATTGCTGGTACCATACACATCCTTTTGTTCTGCAAATTTTGGAATCCCCACTGTTCTGTCTGACCCTTTGTATGAATGCCCTTTATTAATCCTCGCTTTCCTTCTCTCCCTCAGCTGAAGAACTGCCACCCAGGCTCCCAGCTCCTAAGCCACGGGATTCCCGGCTACCGGGCGGTCGGCACCCCTCTAGCCGATGCTCGAGACTGCAGACATGGACCCAAGGTCCTACAAGGTACGGCAACTGCTGCAACCAACCGGATTGTGAGCACCCTCTCAGACCACACTCTAATTGGTCCCTGGAGGAAGCCGGCTTCTGCTCTTTGATTTTAAACCCTTAAAATGTTTATGTTGGGACAAATGTTAAAAAGCCAAAGTGTTAACCCAGTCTGTAATTGTAAGGACTTGAATTGTGGTTTGGGAAAGAAATCTAGTGTCTACAGCCCTTTCCTGCATATGTGCACTGGCCCCAGACACTTTTGGGTGCCAAAGTAATACACGTCCTTTTGTTCTGCAAATTTTGGACTCCCCGCTGTTCTGTCTAACCCTTTATGTGAATCCACTTTATTAACCCTCACTCTCCTTCTCTCCCTCAGCCAAGGAACTGTCACCCAGGCTCCCAGCTCCTAAGCCACGGGATTCCTGGCTACCGGGCGGTTGGCGCCCCTCTAGCCAACGCTCGAGACCGCAGACATGGACCCAAGGCCCTACAAGGTATGGCAACTGCTGCAACTTTTTCGACTGCCCCCCTCTCACCCACCTCCGCTGATTATTAAATACAGTAGCTCCTGCCAAAATATTAGTCCACGTTCCCTGGTGCAGTGCCCCACCAATAGACTTAGCTCGTGATCCCCCCTCTTCTCTGTCCAGCCTATGGGATCCAACTCCCATGGCCTCACCTTACTAAAATGCATAGGCTCTCCTTGGCTGTGCCTTCACCACTAAATATTTTTAATGCTATCAAATTTGGGTCGACCTGGATCAGAAAGCTACTGATAAGCTGCATTAATCCAGCAACCCCACTGGCCCCTGGGCTAATTGAGTGGCTCCTTTTTTGAGGTACCATCATGCCGGACCCTATATGGCTCCTTATGCTGCCCTTCTTCTGCTGATACCAGCTGCCCAGCATTGGACACCTGAACTACCATCATGTTTGGTCTACAATGGCACCTTGTGCTGTATACCACATGGCAACTTATCCTTTAATTGCCTCCGTGATTCCAAGTACCAATACCTCGAACCCTGCTCTTGGACCACTCCTTACAGTAGTCCTATAACACTCCCCACCACAAGGCCCACCTCCCACCACGAGACTTCTATCTCCTCCTGCCTATTGTGGTAGGGGTACAGCTCTTGCAACAACAGATCAGCTCTTCTATGGTGGCTACTTTCCAGTCCCTAAAAACATCAGATCTGCTAGATGGGAGAAAGGCAGGAATTACAAGCTTATAATTAGCGCTCTTAGAAAAATCCTACTTATCCTCCTGCTGTGTTCGGGCAACGTAGAACTCAACCCTGGCCCTCCAGAAGCTATTGCTTTGCCAGCAGAACTAGCAAATTTAAAAGGAATAAGCTTCTTGCATATTAATGTATGTAGCCTCCTTAAAAGGATAACCTTAATACAAACCTGGGTAAATCATACCTCTCCTGACATACTTGTGATTTCTGAAACTTGGCTTAGACCCAGCACCACTGATAGAGAAGTAAACATACCCAACTATGCCTTGATCAGAGCTGATAGGCATGCCAGAGGAGGAGGGGGGTAGCTATCTACGTTAAAGACAAATTTTCTGCCTTCTGCTTATCCTCGGCATCTGTCGCCAGCGAATTCGAATGCCTAATTCTCAAAGTGGAAATTACACAGACTACTGCACTCTGTGTAATAGGATGCTATAGACCACCGTCTGCTGGCCAACAGCTTGTATCATATCTAAGTGACAAGTTGGGACAGGGGCTGCCAGAAACTATTATTTTAGGAGACCTCAACTTTGACTGGCTCTCTAACACAGCTGCCCCCCTTGCATCCTTCTGTGATGAACATGGGCTGATGCAACTTTTTACTGAACCAACATGCCCAAACATGAAGAACCCCAGTAAAAGTACACTTTTGGATGTGCTAATGGTGAGCAAACCTCATCTCTTCTCCCACCCTGATGTCTTCTTCTCAGATGCCAGCGACCATTGTTTTATTGCGGGAGTAAGATCCACCAACAACCCAGCACCCATCAGCAAGTTCTCTATGGAGAGATCCAGATGCAACTTCAATGAACATGCCTACCTAAACGAGCTTAAGTACTCCTCTGAGTGGCAAGATTTCTACCTGGCCAAAACGATTACGTCAGCTTACAATGTCTTCCACAACATTCTATCAAGGGCCCTTAATAAGTATGCTCTCCTGATTAAAGTTCGAACTAGGACCAAAACCTGTAAATTGTTCACTCCTCTGATCAAGTCCTTGCTTCTAGAAAGAAATAAGCTCTGGGAAAAAAGCATGCAGACTGAACACTGCAGAGGATTAGAACCAGTTCAGGAGACTACGAAATTTATGTACCAAAACAATCAGAGAATCGAAGGCCACCTTCCTCAAATCCGAACTTGACTCTGCCACAAAGATCCCAATCAAGCTCTGGAACACAATCAATGATCTGCTAGGCCATTCCCCAGGAAATTCACTCCTGACCAAGATTACCTCTGGCAACTTGACTATAACCGAAAAGGTGGATATACTTGACGCATTCAATAACCACTTTGCTACTGACGATTTGATAACTCCTGCAAACATACTTCACTCTCAGACTGCCAGCCAACTGCCTGACACTCCGATAGCTTTGCCGCCTTCTCGCTCAACCTGCCCCACTGAAAGAGGTAGAGGACCTCTTGCTTCTGTTGGATACTAGAAAAGTGCTGGGCCGAACACCCTTGACCCTACTTCCCAAAATTGCTCACCACGACTAGCAATACCACACCCACCTTTTTAACTTATCCCTGTCTCAGGGCACCTTACCACCTATATGGAAGACAGTACATGTCATACCACTGTTCAAATCAGGTGACCCTGGCGATCTCAATAACTACAGGCCAATTTCTCTCCTTCCGGTCCTGTCCAAACTCCTAGAGAAAATTGTAAATGCACAGCTGAGGACTCACCTTGAGTCTAGGGAACTGCTAAATCCTATGCAGTCCAGATTCAGAGCTAAACATAGCACTATCTCAGCCCTTGCCAAAGTTACTAACGACTGGCAGCGTAATCTTGAGAGCAAAAACTTTATTTGTGCTGTTTTCCTTGATCTAAGCAAGGCTTTTGACACCGTCGACCATAGTCTGCTCCTCTCCTCCCTTCAAACCATAGGTGTGGACCCCTCCTGTCTGTGTTGGTTTACTGACTATCTTACAGGGCGCCTTCAACAAGTTAAAGCCGAAGGAGGCCTGTCCCCCTTAAAAACTCTGCAAAGAGGGGTACCTCAAGGTTCTATATTAGGACCCTTACTTTTTGCAATCTACATTAATAACATCGACTACTGTATGAAAGAAGCCAACATCCATCTGTTTGCAGATGACACAGTTCTCTACTTGAGTCACCCAACACCTGAAGCTGCCTGCAATGACCTACAGTCAGAATTCAACCTTTTGCAAAGCCAACTCCTCCAAAAAAAGCTACTCCTTAATGCCAAAAAAACTAAAGCGATGGTCCTCTCCCCTTTTATCCGTACAGCTAACCCTGTGTCCAGTGGGACAGTTCCCCAAATTACCACAGTTCTAGGTGAAAAACTAGAATTTGTTACAAAATTCAAGTATCTGGGAGTTTGGTTAGACCAAAGACTCTCCTTCATTGAACATATCGAGGACTTGCTAAAACGACTTCGGCAAAGGCTTGGAATGTTTTTTTAGAATCAACCAATTTCTCATCAGAGATGTCAAGAAACAACTAGTCCAATCCATTTTCCTATCATTGGTTGATTACACTGACTTCCTCTACAGCCAATGCCCCAACTCTTACATGGCTAAACTGGACACACTCTACCTTCGAGCACTGAGGTTTATAACGGGACTCCCCTTCGACACGCATCCCTGCACCCTTTATGCGGCAGTGGGGTGGACATCACTAAAGTTCAGGCGCCACAGAAATGCTGCTCTCTGGACCTATAGAGCCATCTCTAACAAGTTGCCTTACTATATCTCCTGCTGTCTTCCCCTGAGTATAATTGGGAAATACACGTTAAGAAGTTATTCAGCTATTACACTTAAAGTTCCCAAAGCAAAATCCCACTTTGGCACGGCAGTCATAAGCTTCGTGCTACCTACCTTATGGAACGATCTACAAAAAACCCTCAAATTAAGCACTCTAATCACTATAAATGCCTTCAAGATGCTTTATTTCCATACAATCAGAGAAGTATGTAACTGCTTCACCCACTCAGACCCAGTACCAGTGTCTGCACTGGTATATAGACATGCCTAGACCCAAATTTAAGTACTGACCCCCCAGCTTGCTCCTCACCAGCCTAATTGTTCTCTCTCTTATCCCCTGTCTTATCAACACTAGGTCCATCCATCCCCTTATTCTTCCTTTCCCATGCTCGGATAGGAGCTCACTACCCTGGGTTGTGACATCCTACCATGCCCGTGCTTATAGCATTCAATCCCGGGCTCACATACTCCCCTTTTCTCATCCACCTTCTCTACATCCCATTTTACCAACTCCTTTCTGTGCACCGTGCCTCCTAGCCTTTCTCCCCTACCTCCCTCCCTTCCCCTACCTTCACCTTTTACCTAGTGTATATTTTAATTTTCTTTTTTTTCTTCCGTTACTTCCTCCTGCAACCTTAGATAACCTGCTTTATCTTCCTATAGACACTTCTATGTATGTAAATACCGTGTAATCTGTACAATATCTGTATAATTCTATGTACATATGAACTTCTTTTTCTTCCTCTCTGTAAAGAGTATTATCTGTATTGCCTTGTAAATACATGTGTTGGCCTGTATATACAATTGTTCATGCTGCACCCAGGTCCATCTTGCAAATGAGCTTCTGCTCAACGATGAACACCTGGTTAAATAAAGACTTGATTGATTGATTGATGAAAGTGGCGGTGGCTACCACTGTAACTGAACTGGAAAAATTATATTTCATGGCAATACAGGAAGAGATGCTGTTATCTTTGGAACTTTTTTCTGGCAGAAGTAAAAGTGGTTGAGAAAAATGTGGAGTCTCACCAGGCCACAGTGGAAAGGTTAGAAAACCTAGCAGTTGTTATATAGCCAGTACACAGTACCAAAGTGGAGGCAAAACGATAAAACACTGAGTAGATAAAGGGTTCTAGAAAGCTGGGTGACCATGAGACTGGTGGAAGGGTAAAATCAGACCATGCTAGGAACCATGCTTAGAACAATGTCACAAATCAGGAGACAGAGTTCATCTCTACAGAAGATCTTGCCAGAAATGCTGAAAATAAGTTCACCCTTCCAGAAGGTCAAGTAACCTTTCCAGAGGTCAGAAGAGGTGGGTTTAAAACTACAGCTGTTTTGTAAAAGCTGACAGACCACTAGAAGGTGCATCACTGCAAGTAACAATAGCAGGGAGTTAGGAAATGAACAAGACATAGACAAGATGTTGACTAGTTAGAGTGGTGCCTGGAAATAAGACAGGGGTTTTATAATGCCATACAGTGGTGCTGGGTTAGTGCATCCTGAAGTGTTAAAGTTGGCTTGTGTGCTTCCTGGTGTAGAATACTTGGAAAAAAGGGAAACCCTGGATCAAATACACAGTCAAGATTATGGGCAATGATTAGTTAGTGAGGTAGCTGACTATTGTGTGGCTTGTGCCTCTTGTCCTAAATGCCATGTGGGTAGCCACATGATTGAAAAAAATGTTCCTTAGTTTGCATACAACCACGTTTCCTTCAAACAGTATACAAAAGATGCCATTATAAAGTCTGAAAAACCCTCTCTCAGAAGGGATGAGACTGAGTATGGCAGCATGCCCAAGGAAACTGTGATTGATAAGGACATGGATGTTATGAAGGAAATGTGTGCTTTGATAAAGTGTAAGACTGATGGCACAGTGAAAAAAGGTCCAAAACATGTGAAGAATAAACTGTGCAAATTTATGATGACAGATATAAATATTTGGGACAACATAATACTGTACTGGATGGGGATAATGCTAGAGGTGCCTCCAACATCCAGGGGTTTCTTACCACATAAGCTACTGTAAGGTCAATAATTCCACAGGATGGTAAACCTTATTATAGAGAGCGTACATGCACTTAGGTCACATATGATGCAGCAGTCTATTTCAAAGAGGAAAGATGGGCAGTTGGCATAATTGCCAAAATAAATTGGACAAACCCATAGTGTACTCAGGTGGTTCTGTATACCCAAGGTGTTAGGGTTCAGAAGCTTCAGCCAGGAGAATGCAGTACACGGATGGAGAATGCACTCATTCATGTGGCACATCATTTTCTGTTTTGTGGAGGAAGCCAGAGAAGCAGGGGAGCATTGCTTGTTTTATTTTATAAAAGGTAAACCACAGTTGCCTTAAATGCTTGCTCTTTTTCCAGTATTTCTTATATACACTGCACCAGGATTCCCTCCAAAGAGTTTTTTGTGTTTGTTTCTCAGCAGGATTTAAAACTCTTGAATGGTGGACAAAGAGACCGCAGGTGAAAGATTGGTGTGGGGTTCTCCCCCTCCTCCGGTGGTGGAGTTAAGCAGAGCTGCAGGAAGTGAATGGTCATTTGGGCCGACCAAAACAAAGCTCAAAGGAGGATATCCCCCTACTAAAACGGCTGTTGCTTCAACTGCAAGACAACAAAATATCAAAGTTTATGAGAGACTATCAGAGTATGAGACCAAGAGACAGTCTATAGAATCTCCATAGAAACCTGTAGTGATTTTAAAGATTTTTAAAAGTATTTCTTTTGCATTTTTATATCTTTGTTATGTACATGTACAAGTAAATGCAAATGTTTTTGATCGCTAACTTGGCTATTATAATTTTTAGCAATAATCAAGTTTAGCGAGTTTAGCGAATTCAGTGGGCACTTATATTTCTATTGGTTTTCACATTCCATTATTTGGATATGCTACACAGTTAATTTTACAAGTCCCTGATAACAAAGGAAGGGACTTGTTTTTCCTTTTTGGCCCACTGTTTTGGGGTTAAATTTGCTTTTAGGAACACTTAGTTAAAATCCTGGATATAGAGACTGATACAGAAGTATAGTAAGGAGCTCGCCAGCTATCAGTAATTAACAATTAAAACATTTCTTTATAGTTATAGCTATAAATGCACTCTGTCTAGGTGATTTTAGCCCATCTGTTAATCATTTCTTAATTTCTGAAAGTTTTAACTGGCTGATGACCCACTCACCTATCTGGTTAGGAGTTAACAAGGTGATTAGCTGACTAGCTGATAAATTGATGAGCAGTTGATTGCATGTGCACGTTTCTCACTGGCTGGTTCAGTAGCCTAATGTATATTGCCTGGATCTTTTAGCCGGCTTTTGGTTTGTTTGAAAGCATAAAGAGTGCTGGGGTCTCAGTCAGACTTCATGCATTTGAGTTGTTAGTGAGTTGTGAGAGGGATTTAGGAATTCTAAACTTAGCCTGATGGCTGCTTATACAGAAGATTTTAGATGAAGGTCCCCGTCACTCAATAGCGCAATACTTTTTTTTTTATTTTAAGTACTGAAGTCTTTAACCGGCATATAACCATAAAGGTTATGACAGTAGTAGGACGTCTATGATCCTGAAAATCAGTTGCAGTTGCAGTTTTCCTTTTTCTCGCTACCGCTTACTTAATTTTGGTGGGCATCACCACAGGAGCCAGATAACCCGGTAACTCACACTAGTAAAAGGGAGTTGATGAGCATGGAAAACCTTGTGGTTGGCTTCTAGATATTATCAACTGAATAAAAGCTGCATGCTGGCTGTCTACTGACAACAGTAAGTTTATTTTAATCTGACTTGCTAATTTTTATGCCATGCTTTTACCCCATATTTTCAGATAGGTATCGGGGCAAGCTCCAGTGCAATAACAGGGACAAAGGTAGAATAGTATATAGAGAGAGTCTGGTCTAGCTCTAATATATTCATCATAATATATTCGCAAACTGTGCACTGCACATGATGCTAAATTTGATGCAATGGTGCTATATGTGTTTTTTCCCCTTTAAAAGTCTATTTTAATATATTTAAGAACAGCCACTATTTTGTTTCTGTTTTTAATTTTAGTGGTCAACCATTCCAGCTATAAGCTGTCTACACATTTAAAGCTGCTCAGGGCAACTATAAGAAGGTCTGTGATTTGTGGAGAAATTTCTGATCTGGTTTGGGACTTTATTGAACTTTGGATTTCTATTTTTTCCTGGACCCACATCCTTTTCTGGACAGACACTTGTCAGCTTTCCATCTATTCAAGATATCCAGTTTTGTTTTCTTCTCTGTTTTCATGAAGGCTCAGATAAGAATTGTATCACTATTCTCTTTTGCAAATTCTGGAAAAAAAATCTGAAAACTCTTGAAACGACAGGAAATTCTACCAAGAAATGTAAGATATTGGACATCTGGACATTTGATATTTATTTTTACCTAATTATTTGGGACCAGTTTTAACTTGCTCCAGATATAGATATTTTATCGTTATCTAGGTGCATCAAAAAAATATATATATATATATACTGTATATATATATATATATATATATGCATATATATATATATATATACATTTTATTTTGAAGTGTATATATATATATATATATATATATATATATATATATATATATGTAGTTTTGTATTTAAGTGCTAGGCTTGAAGATATATATTTGATTTGAAGTGTTGAATTAAGGTGCTGATATTGCTGTCATTGCTGATATATTGTACCTGTTGTACCCATCGCATTTAGGTTACTATATCTTTTAGAATAGATACAATACAACAGGATTAGTAAATTAAGTGGGGTCATCTGAGCATGCTTAATTTAAGCTTGGATATAGCCTATCTTGTTTTACATAAATTGAAATAAGGGCTTCTCACAATGGTGAATACAAGGAGTGGCTTACTAGCCCCATTGAAGCAGAGGCCCGACAGGAAAGTTAATGGTGAAAAGAAAAAAAGAATTTAGAGGAGATTGGGGAGATAGAGGAGACTGAAATAAAGAGAGATATTAAAAAGAATACTAAGGACTTTCAACCTAAAATTATGTCTTTTTTCCAAAGGCCTCCTCAGATAAATAGAACTAGTTCTACCCCATTACCTCAAATGGGTGTCACTTTTCTGAGGAAATCCTTGAGACAAATAAGCAAAATAAACAAGATGATGGGAAAGAGGAGATTTTTCTCCCTCCAGTTACAAATGAAACTGATCAACAAATGATCACATTAGAACAATATAGTGCCAACAGTTGTACTGGTGAGTTGATAACCAATGATGCCTGTAGTTTTGTTTGATCCAGATTTTGACTCCTCTGACAAAATAGATATACCATTACACCCCCGCTAGAGTCTCATTTTAATGATTCTAAAATAGTCGATTCTTTTGGAGTGTTTTTCACAAATTCAGCTTTGGAATTTAAAGTTAAAAAACATGGTCTAAGGGCTAGTGAGTACCACAGGGAGTACCCAAAAGTGCAAAGGGGCTTGAAGTGTCCTGCTAGTAGGACACAAAGGGAGGGTGTAATTAAGGAAAGAAATGTGCATTGTGCTAGTAATACATTAAAGGAATTGGGACAAACCTTACAGAATCTGAATCAGCTGGTTGTAACTAATGATTCTATAAGTGCTTAATCTCCCTCATTACAATTCTGTCTATCCCCAGGGCAGACAACAGAAGGGCAGGTTAATGCCCTACTCAGAACATGTGGAAAAGGTTAATACAGTACCTAGAGATCATATCATGAATTTACTTTCATTCCTGGAAGTACTAGAGGCAGTTAAAAAGTCAATATTTGGCAAATATTATACTGTTGGAAAATGTATGGATAATGGAAGGGGAAGTTGAGAATCTGAGAGGTGAAATAGCACATAACAAGGCCTTACTAGATAATCTTAACATGACTCAAGGCTGTCACTGATTCAATAATGACTGATGAAAGTTTGCAGGATAAAAATCAACAGAAAAGAAACAAAGCAAATCAAGTTAATTTACCATCACCTTTCCAAAAGGGAACCGAGTCTACTGCAGAATCAGAAGCACTACCCCAAAACAATAAAACAGGAAAGAATGGAAAGAATCAACCAAAATACTTATATACACAGAAAGGTAAAAGTAATGGTAAAAATTAAATGATGAACAAGGGTAAAAAAAAAGTGACAGAAATGAATGGAACAGAAAAAAACCCAAAGAAACACCTACAATGGAAAACACTAGGAGGCTCAAGGGTGCAATGGAGTTGAATAGAGGGGAGACCAAGGGTACCATAGCAGAGCCACAAATTGAGCAGTTACAAAGCCAAGAACAAGAGACTGGCCAATGTCCATTAAGATCAGATACAGCCCCAGGAAGAATATCTCATAGAGATGTATGGAATTCATAGTCTGGGATTTGAAACATGCCTCAAATTGTCAGATTGGGTATTAAATTTATTACATTTAAATGAACAAGCCAAGGAAATATTTATTATGTGTATGTGACCTCCAAACCAGCACTACCAGAACTGTGTTCTGTTATATTCTCAATATTATAATACAGCTCAGAGAATCTGGAACCAAGAAATAATATTATATGAGAAGAGTATTTACCTTTATCCCCTGCAGCTGGTCCCAGTTTATGTGCCAAACATTAACTATGACTTAGTTCAATCAAAAGATAATCAAGTGGAAACAAATAAAGATAAACAATAGTTGAAAAGCCTCATGAAAGTAATTGAAGAGAAAAACAAGAAAAGGGCAAAAGCCTGGGGAATAAAGACTTTATCTTTATTTGGATGGGAAATGGAAAAGAATCAACCCATAGGTTTGATTAAAAGAGACATCGCTGATTTACTGTCCTGTGCTCTGGGTGTGACTATTGATAGAAGTTCAATAAACTATATCCATGTTCATTCATTTAGCTTGAAATATCCACAAATTGACATTACCTTTAATTCAAGTCAAATTGCAATCTTGGTACTCCAGGCATCATATGTCCTGGATGAGTATGCAGTATATTTAACTAATATAGTGTCAAGTTTTTGGAGATGCAGCTCAACATAAAAAAAATAGACTCAGAGGAGAATTTACACCTAAAAACAAACAATAAATGTTCCATACTTGAACATGTAAAAATAGACCGACATAAAGGAATTAAATTAAAGGACCAAAAACTGGTCTTACTAACATGGGATATAGAAGGACTGACTTCAAAGCTGGCAGACCAGGAATTAAAACAGTTACTTATGAAAATAGACATAATGGCCCAGATATTCAAAAAGGTAGTGCATGGCGCAACAATGTTGCACCATGCACAACCCACTGATGCACCCCGGCATGATATTCAAATGGAAATTGTGCCTGGCACAAATCCTGATGCACTGGAGCGCATCAGTACGTATGCAGGAGCAGGTAGGGGGGTGTGCCCATGCATACTCTGCATAGCCCGATATTCTGCCCGGGATGTGCTGAGCCATGCATGCACAACCCCTACTTGCGCCACACAAAGTTGAGCAAAAAAAAAGGAGCAATGGCTGGCCACCCACAGATGAGCTGGCATGTTGCAGGGCACAACATGGCAGCTGCCACCTGTGTGTGGCCACCTGAGCTCCAGCTGCACCTCCGTGGTGGCACCCCCCATGCCCGATCACAGGCATCAGTTAAAAACAATAACGTCCAATATCCCTGGTGGTGCAGTGGACTGCTGTCTGCCCGATCATGGGCATTGGTTAAAAAAAATAAGTATCCAATATCCCTGGTGGTCTAGTGGACCACTGTCTGCCCAATCGCGGGCTTAAGTAAAATAAAGATAAGATTCCAATATCCCTGGTGGTCCAGTGGACCGCTGCCTGCCCGATTGCAGGCTTAAGTAACAGAAAGATAAGATTCCAATATCCCTGGTAGTCCAGTGGACCGCTGCCTGCCTGATCACAGGCTTAAGTAAAAAAAAGATAAGATTCCAATATCCCTGGTGGTCCAGTGGACCACTGCCTGCCTGATCGCGGGCTTAAGTAACAGTAAGATAAGATTCCAATATTCCTGGTGGTCCAGTGGACAGCTGCCTGCCCAATCATGGGCTTAAGTAAAAATAAGAAGATTCCTATATCCCTGGTGGTCCAGTGGACCCCCTCCACACCCGCCCACTGATCCCCACTGCCCGCTCCCCGGTCAGTGGCGGGTAGCAACACCACCCACCACCCGCTGCCCACCTACTGACACTGTAGGTAGAGCTGCTATGCCCATTGGTCCACAGCATGAGCCAATGGGCATGCAGCCTGCCGTACTACATTCCAGATATGTGAATGGATCCATTCACATATCTGGAATGTTAATAACAATATGGGCTACTCACATTAGCTACACTGTGGACCAATGGGCATGCAGCCCACCTATGGTGTCGATTGATGGGCAAGCAGGCAGATGGGCTGCTGCCACCTGCCACTGACTGGGGGGAGCAGGGCAGTGGGGATCAGTGGGCAGGTGGGGAGGGGGTCCACTGGACCACCAGGGTTATAGGAATCTTCTTATTTTTACTTAACCCCTCAATCGGGCAGGCAGCAGTCCACTGGACCACCAGGGATATAGGATTTGTATATTTTATTTACTTAAGCCCACAATGGGGCAGACAGCAGTCCACTGGACCACCAGGGATATTGGATACTTATTTTTAACCAATGCCTGCAATCAGGCAGACAGCGGTCCACTGGACCACCAGGGATATAGAAGTTTTTTTTAATTTTACTAATGCCAGCGATCGGGCAGACAGCAGTCCACTGGACCACCAGGGATATAGGAGTTTTTATTTATTTTACTAATGCCCGTGATCGGGCTGTGGGACACATTGCCATGCTGCAGGGGGGTGTCGGTCCCTGATGGCTGCTGCCTGGCAGGGTGCCAGGCACAGGTCATTGGGGATTGGTGGACCTGCATGCAAATGGGGCCATAATGACATGCAAATGGCCACATTTGCACCTTGCATACATTATGGCCCCATTTGCATGTGCACTTTTGAATATTGCGGTTGTTCCACCTAGCACAATGGAACTTGCACTAGTGCATCCACCTGCTCCACTCTGGCCACTGGTGCTGGCACAGTGCCACTGTGCCATGTGCACTGCAGGTGGCCAGGGTTTGATATTCAATGATGCTGAG
This sequence comes from Neoceratodus forsteri, assembly GCA_016271365.2. Classification (NCBI taxonomy): domain Eukaryota; kingdom Metazoa; phylum Chordata; order Ceratodontiformes; family Ceratodontidae; genus Neoceratodus; species Neoceratodus forsteri. The sequence goes on along the minus strand of CM028130.1, from coordinate 807,461,668 downwards.
CCATGGTGCAGCTCTGTTGAATATCGCCCAGTCCACGCCCCTGCACAGCCACAAGTTGAGCTGCACCCAGGCTTGTGCCACAGCCTGGTGCAGTTTGAATATCTGGGCCTCTATGTCTACAAGAGACTTGGATGATGGAGGATAACCCCCCTCTATTACCTGGCTACTCCAGTTATATTATCCCAGCAACAAAGCAGAACAAAAATGGAAGTCCTATGGCAGGTCTGGTTACATTTATAAAAATTGCTCTTAACTGTTTGATCATGGAAATAAAGGTGCAATTAGAGAACTGTCAAGTATTAAAGATTACTAACAATAGCTTAAAACTTAACTTAGTCAATATTTACAATTCACCTAAAAGGAAAAATAACAGAGATGATTACTGGATTATGTTTAAACTAATGATAGAAGAAATTACAGATACTTATGAACAATTTTCAGTAATAATACAAGGGGACTTTAATGCCAGAGGATCCCAAATTATTTCAAATGTATATTATGGAGCTGGATATCTAGACAGAATAAATGTTATTAATAGAAATATTTCTTCCATAAGGAAATCATGAGACATGGTTAGTAATCAAAGTGGAATGTCCCTGTCAGAAATTATGAATGACCAAAACCTTTGTGTTTATAATGGTAGAACTGCCTGGGATGAAGAGGGTGATTATACCTTTATAGGCCTCTTAGGCTCATCTTGTATAGACTTCGTGTGGGGCAACATGGATGCTTCAGTGGCCATATGAGATTTAGAAATTAAAACAAGAACTGAATTGGCCCACCTACCAGTAATGACAACATGGGACTGGGGGCACCCCATGGTTAACCAAAATGTTTCTCTAGATATGCAAGGAATAAAGACAAACACAAAGAATACATTGGCAAGGAACTGAAATCAAGAAATGTGAAGAAATATTAAATGCAGAACATCTATTAGATCTTAAAAAGAATTCATCTGAGAGGAACTTTAAAGAGATTATAGGAATATGGAACGATATAGGCTTTTATCTGAAACCTCTTTTCTATTTAGTTTCACTGTATAAAAAGGGGAATAATACCTGGTTTAAATATAATTGTATTAAAGCAAAGAGAAAATTAAATGGTTTAATCTGACAGAAGAAGAAGTTATGTTCTAAAGACATTACCAAAATATTAAATATAACAAGGCATGATTATAAAAAGGTATTAGAACAAGAAAGATCAAAATATTATGTGGTTATGTGGGAAAAACTAAGGAAAGCAGTAATAAAAAATTATACCAAACAGTTCTGGACCCTGGTAAGCAAAGGTTATGATAAATATGCAAATATGATTGAGACAGCTATTACACCGTTAAATTGGGAAGTCCACTTTAGAAGGTTATATTTTTCTCAAGAGGAACATGACACACAGTTTAGCATCAAAAATAAGAGTGTAATAGGTTCCCCCAAAGCAGTTTATATAAGTAAGACAGAAATAACAAATGATCTCGATAAAATTTCTAATAATAAATCTCCGGGTCCTGATGGAATTCTTGTAGATATATACAAAACATTCAACTACTGGTGGATTCCAGTTTTAAATATATTTTATAATTACTGTATACAGGAAGAATTTTTCCCCGATTCATGGAAGGGGAGCATTGTGTGCCCCATCTTTAAAAATGGAAATATAAACAATCCAGCCATGTACAGGCCAATAAGTCTCCTTGATGCTTCACAAATGATTTTTTGTTGAATTATCTTAGATTGATTACAACAGTGGGCAGACAATAATAACCTGATCTCTGAAACTCAAAATGGATTTAGAGAAAATCTTTCAACTTTGCAACACTGTTTTGTTTTAAATCATTTCATATGGAAATATGTAACAATGAAAAAATCTAAATTATTTTGCTTTTATCGATCTAAGAACAGCTTTTGACTCTATAAGCAGAAAGCTACTGTGGGGAAAGTTGGAAAATTACAGCATTCCCCTGATTTACTAAATATATTAATAAGACTTCACCATAGTACATGGCTAAAAATTAAGTATGACCAAGAAGGAAACCTTACAACTAAAATTAATACAAACCTAGGAGTCTGTCAGGGCTGTTTGATAGCTCCATTTTTGTGTAAAATCTATATAAATTCAATTCTTGCATCCATGGATAACCCCAAGTTTCATTCACCGAAAATAGGTCAGCAGGCAGTAACCTTATTAGCCTACACAGATGTCGTGGTTTTGATTTTGACCTCATTACTGGGTCTTCAAAGAAAGGTAACTCATTTTTTTAGCTTATGCAAAAAAGGCAAACTGGTCATAAATATGGGAAAAATGAATATGGTACAGTTTGGGAACAGGTATAGTAACCAATATACCCTATATATCAATAAAACTAAAGCAATCAATACAGCATTTTATGATTACTTGGGGCTGAGATTTGCAAATAACCTACAATGGACTTCACGTGTTAAAATCATGCTACAAAAATTAAAATAATCTTTTATGGCATTTAAAAAATTCCACAGCAGACTGGGACAATCTTCTGTATTAGGTCTGATTACAGTAATTAACACTAAGATAAAAGTTGTAATATTATATGCAATGGAAATTTGGACACCATCTAATATAAAATCCTTAGAAATAGAAACAAACAAAATACATATGTATCTCCTGAAAGTTCATCAATCAGTACTAGCAGAAATTTTAAGAAATAAAGTTGGGTCAGTTTTCATTAAGTACCTTGGCCACAGAAAAAGAATCAATATTTACATTATGGTTATTTCTTCTTCATGAAAACTGACTCCATTAGAGGTGTCTAGAAGAACAAATAAAGTATCATGATATGTGTTTTACACCAACTATCATTAAAATCATACATGAGTATATTCTTCCCCTTGGGTTGGGAAATTTATTATATGAAATAAAAACTTCCTGTTCCTCTATTTAAACAGATGGTAAATGTTAGATTAAGGGAAGATGCTGTCCAACAAGATCAAGTAAGAATAACAGGTTTGTGTCATTTCAAATGGTATAGAATAATAAAAACAGATCACAAGTTGGAGCCTTACTTAACTATTCTAAGAAACTCTGAACAAAGAAGAATGATAACAAGATATAGACTAGAGTTTTATAACGCAAGATATATTTTTTTACCACCAAAAAAGATCAGGGATACATGACCCCATCTGTAGTTGTCACATTGGAGTAGCAGATGACCTTAAACATATATTATTACATCGCCCACAATTTGAAATAAAGTGAAGAAAATTGTTGGCTCCCATATTAGCAACTCTTGGTCTCTAGACTCACTCACCACACAAGGACATTTTAAAAGTTCATTTTACTAATTGAATATTTCTTATTTTTTCTTCACAGTGCTATAGGAAATTTCATTATAGACATTTCAGAATTATCCATCATCAGTGTTCTCCTGTACCTATATACTATTAATAAAATATATTTTAAACTTAGTAAAGTATTATATCTTAGTAGATTAATTTACTTAGACCAATAAATTATATAAATCGCAGCTCACCAAAGATTTTCAATATTAGAAATAGCTCTAAGCTCTTAAGTTTCATATTCACCCAGGAGTCAACTGAAAAGTATATATTAAAACAACTCAGTTAAATCGTGTCACCTCTTTTAACATTATATATATATATATATATATATATATATATACCATTATTTCTCACCTGTTGCTTTAGTATGAATATTATAAGCAGCATTTATATTAATTCCATATAGAGCTCTCTGAAAAACAAGTAAAACGTATATAAACTGTATATATCAAGTAATTTTGTTCCTCTCTCCAAACTTTTCAGAAAATATTCAACTTTCAAAATTCAACTTATGTAAATCCCCCATCCCTGTCTTCTACCCCTAGATGCTTGTGGTGAAAGGAACAGCCTTGCTAGTTAAACAAGGGGGGGCTGGTGGGGGGTTACAAAAATTGGGGCTTGTCCGATGACGCATTTTTGAATTTGGAAGAAAACAAAAAGGTAGTTTGCTCAGGTTGTGACTAGAATTTTGCCTGTCTGACAGTTGGTAGCCCAAAATTAGAAGCTTTGTTCAGAAGGATTTTGCCCAGAGTAGTGCCATACATATGCGTCACTGTGTGCCTGCTGTTCATGTGCTGCTGTGTGTTGTGTCATTGTTTACCAAGAAGCTGTAAAGCCAAATTGTGTGTGCCCCTTGTCTTGTATCAAGTAGCATGTTTACCAGCTTTAATTCTCAAGTTTGCATGATAAAAAGTATTGTGGACTTTAGGAAGCAACAAGACAATTGTGCCCTGAAAGTTTCAAATGCTTGCTGTGTGAACTGGGGGAGTCGCTAAAGAATTACCCAAGTAAAATGGTTCAAAATGGCACTTCCACTATGAAAAAGTTCAGCTGAGAAAAAAACGTTGTTTTGCAGTTTAAATTTTGCCTGCTCAATGATCGCCATGGAGGGAGAGCACAAGGAGAGACAGAGAGGCTCATTTGCATGGTGTCGAGTGATTGGTGCAACTGCAATCAGTCCCTCCTCCTAGCCAGCTTCAGAGTGCTGCCCAGTGTTTGAGAGGGAGAGAGCAAGTGGCGTGCAAGCTGGTAGCAGGAATATCATCGCGGTGACTGTGAACGTTCTAAATTCTGTAAAAACAGACTGTTTCTCTGCAAGTTCAGTCTCAACCTGGTATCCAACCAACTGGGAAGCAAGCGTGGTGTTTGTAGTGACAATCAGTGGGATTGCCAGCCCATTTCAACCCAGAGGCCTTCCAGGATCAGCTTTAGGCCGAGATTTTCCAATAGAGCAAGCCAGCTACTGATTCAGTGAGTACCATTTAGCAAAACTGAGCTCAAACTGTGTTGTGATTTTAACAAAGAAAGCTAGATCTGTGTGTAAACAATGAGATTGTTTTTGCAAAGAAGGACTGTAAAGTAAAATCAAAAACAAAAGAATTCTGAGCAATAGACTGAGCATGTATTATGGATTCAGCAACAGTATACTTTTCTGAGTAATTCGAGAGACTGTGAGTTGTATAAGAGGCTGCAACAAGCAGGCAATCCTGCTCCTAGAAATACTGTGGCTTTAGTGACTTTAAGCAAGTAAAAACTGATTGAATTGCTAATTGTAAAGTCCCAAAAACCATATAGATGTGCTGAGGAAAGTAAAGAACAGTGCAATTGTTACAGCATGTGTAAATTTACAGTATGCAGAAAGTTGGATATGCAGTGGATATGCAGTGGCTTGAGTCAGATACAGATTTGTTGATGCGCCAGGAGTGCTATTGCCACCATTACAGGGTGCGGCAGTAATGTAAACACAGCAGCAGGGAGCCATTTTGAGAGACTGTTTCAAGTATAGTGAACTCAGTAGTAACAGTGAACTTTTCCGTGTTTATTTCCAGACATGGCTTCAGGACCACCTCACAACCCAGATCATGCCTGTGCTGTGATAGCTGAGGAGGTTTCCAAGCTTAAAGAAATTGAGCAATGTTTCTACCATGGAAGTTCGCCTCCTCAGGTTGCGATTCCCAACTACCCTGTGAGAGTATGCATAGTGAGCCACAAGGCTGGAAGGGATGTCTTTTTGACTCCTCACTGTTCAGGGTGTCTAGAGAAGCAAGGTTTGTCCAAAGCAACTAAAATTCATTTGGCTCCCACTTGGACAAAAGTACAAAATCCTGCATGTAGTAGCACACAGCACCAGATTGAACCTGTTGGGGGAGGCCCAGCAGAGTGTGGCACAAAGGAAGATGGCATGGATTTACTGCCAGAGCAGATTCCTCATGATGTCTCCACACCTGTGTTGCAGATGGACAGTGCGGAGGGAGCATCAGTGAACCCATGGAGAGAGGCTCCTAGCCCTAGCCTCATTGGAGAAAATGAGGTTCGAGAAACATTAGAATGGGAGGTGTCCATATCTCACCCAGTGAAGAGTGGACTGTCTCAGGAGTGAGGATGAATGCTCACTCCTGGGCCCAAATCCTATGTGATGAACAAGAGGAGGAAGCTATGCACCTTTCTGTTGAAGGTCCTAGTCCACAGCCTCAAGTTCTTGCCTCAGAGGAACCAGAAGAAGAAGATGGTGACTCCACAGTCTTGCCCTCAATAGTGGTCAGGGACAAGTTCTACTTTGCTTTGAGTATGCAACACTGGCAGTACCAGGACTGGCCACCTCCAAGTCAGGCTGTGGGTCATAGACTGATGAAGAGCAGTAAGGAGGAAAGACTGGTACGTAGGAAGGCCAATGCCATATATGGAATATCCTTTCCTACCTTTCCTTGGAGAGTCTGGAAGGAGATTGAGAAAAACAGGAGAGCCTGGCTAGAGGAAGAAGCATGTGAGAATATAGATCAAGGTGCAACTCATTATATCAGAAACAAAGTGATAAGAAACAGACTGCAGTTTTGGAAGCTGGGCAGAACATTGTTCATAGACACTGAACAATATGTGGACCCAGCAGGGAAAGAGACTTTCCACTTTGTTGATTATGAGCGCCCAGATGGGGTAATAATTCATGCATCTGACCCATTGTGATACTACCCTCAATGTTACCATCCTCCTGAGAATATACCCATGCCTACCCAGAGGGAAGCAGAGCAGTGGTAGCAAGTGTCTGCCATCCAGCCATTGCCGTACCCATGTTGTTCCATCCAGATTCGTCAGCCTTGCAGTGTGCCTTTCCAATTTCATCACCTGGTCTTCCAGATAGCTGAGATGACATCAACTTAGCTTTTTTCCCGATTCATTGCCTGGGATTTCAGATGACAACAATCCAGCTGTTCCTTTCCTGTTCCAAGGTTCCATTTCCTAGATGACATCATACCAGCAGTTTCCAGTTTCATCATCCTGTTTTCCGAAAGATTTCCACCCAGCTGTATCTGAAAAATGGTGCCAGGGAGTCTTCAGCTAGAGAAGTAGGTGATGTCCATTTTTTCGTTCTTCAAGGGATTGGTAATTCCAGACTTTTCTTACTGCACTGACATTGCAATACTCATCCTACACCTGGCAGACTACAGACTGTTGAACTGTCCACAAAGACTCGCCCCTTTGGTATTACAGTACTTCAAGAACTGTGCTTCACTGGGCTCTGGCCCAGGAAAGACTCTTTTATGGACCCTTGCCTTTGAGCATGACTGTTGTCACTAATTTGGACATTTAGGGCATGCCATCCATTCAAAAAGTGCATTGTACATAATGTTGGTATTTTCTACTGTATTCTACTTTTCTAAAAAATATTTTTGCGATTCTCCAGTGTTTTGATGGAAGAGGTTATTGTTGTTACACTGTGTGTTTTGCTGATTTAGGGTGTTTTGTCATTTTTCTCTTTTAGGTGGTTCCTGTTAAAAAAGAAAGAAGAGAAGACAAGACAATGATTAGAGGGGCTCATCGGAGTTCCTCTGTGCATTAAAGTGTTTTTAAAGTATAGTGCAGTAGTTAACATGTAGGTAGTTAAGCAAAATGTTTATTTTTATACAGGATAGCAACTGTCATTAGGGATAAGTCCATGTTTACAAGACAAGTCCTGTTAGGTGTCACAAGAGTAAAAGTTCATGTAATTTTGCAAATACAAAAAATTTTACAAAATTATTAAAACACATCAACACACACTTCACTCTATACAAAATACATAATGACATACAATCAAATACAATAAATAACCAATAAAAAATCACAAATATACAAACAGACCCAGATGCAATGATTTACAGGAATTTCAATGAAAACAAACAGATTAAAGTAGGATACATTACATTGAGTGATCCAGAAACTACTAAACATAGCCTTGGACCAAAATTTACACACAAAAAACAGTTACACACAACCCGAAACATTGATTTCAAACCTGTTCTAAATAAATTTGGAGATGCCACCCTCATTGAATAAGGAAGTATATTCTTCCATTTTACCACTTGATGTTTTAAAGTTTTTATCCCAAATTTTGTTTTATTATAATTTTCCTTTATTTTATTGACATATACAGATCTGGTCAAGGTCTGAATAGGCTCACACTTATTCATCAGTACATTAACTGATATATAATGAGCAGGTTGCTTTGTAAAAAAAACAATACAGTAATTTAACCATATCTCTCTGTTTCTTTGTTCTAAAGTAGTCCATCCCAAAGTAATTAATAATGTACAGTACAATGATGTGTTCTATAATGACAACCCAATATGAACCTCACAAGTCTATATTGAATTGTATCCAATTTGTTCTGCATCAGCTTAGGTGTGACCCTATATATAACACTTCCATAATCAATGGTTGGCATCACCATCTGTTCCACTACAGTTTTCCTAATCTTTAAATCCAGGCATCCTGATGTTCATCTAAGTGCTCCCAATTTCCTGCTAACTTTTTATTTATTTTTTTTATTTAGCTTTTGTTGACCGGGTAAGTGCACTAGACAAATCCTGCCTATTTTCAGGCACGACCCGGGGGAAGGGGATACAGATGAATGCCAACTGACCTTGAACCAGATTAAGCTGTTGGTGGTATTTTTAGTGAATGAGGGAAATTTGACCAGGACACCGAGGAAATTCCCCTACTGGCTGCTGGTCAGTGGCTAGTTGCTGACGTCGGCACCCGGCATGGCAGATGTTCTGGAGGTCGGGAAGGAGAAGGAGGTAGTGGAGTGTGAGAAGGAGAGTCCTATTACTCCGAGTGTACTATGTCCTATGGTGGCTGAGCATGCCTCTTGTACGATCATTACCGCACCCCAGCTACCCAATTTCACTGCTCACCAGATTATTCCACTTCTTACAGTGCCTTTGATTCCGGAGCCCTTACCTGATATTGCTCAGTCTCATGATGGAGATCTTGCTGTGGGAGACGCTCATACGCCGATTATCCGAGCACAGGAATTGCTTGCTGCAGAGACGGTTTCCAGGAGGACTGTGGAGAGTGTAGGACCGCGCACGTCATCATTGGTGCAGCAGCAATTCGGGCTACCGGAGGGAGGAAGTCGTGATGCTGCCATGGACTGGTCTGAAGAGATGGCGCTTCAGGAAGCAGGATGGAGAGGAACAACTCAGGAGATTGGTTTCCTGATTTAGACTGGACTCCGCTTTCAGGTAGGAAAACTCCTGAAACGGCACAGCACCTTTCCCTCAGCCATCTACTTCAAGGGAGGGAGAGGGTTTTAGGGCCTGAACTTTCCAGCGTACCCCCTGTTGCTGTATCTACTTTGTCTATGGGTCCTACTACCCCCATTTTGAGCACCTCTTCCAAACCACCGTTATCAGACTTGTTTAAATCGAAATTGGAACAAGCCCTTCGTCGAAATGCTGTGCGTCTGCGTTATAGAGGTGGTTTGACTGAACACCCTGATAGATACTATGTATTTAAGCAACTCTTGAAATCTAAAATGGGGTTTTGTGCCAAGGACATCTATGCTCTAATTCATGTCTCGGGGGAGGACTCCTTTGATGTTAGTTTCCAAACCCCTGCTCATATGGACAAATTCTGGGACAAATATGCCAATCAAAAAAATCATCCAGTATGGTTGCCTTTTTTTGCTATCCCTTTAACTCATCCCTTATTTAGGTTTGTTACAATTATGTTCCGCAATGAAGGGGTGAACGTGAGTGATATCTATCGCTGGCTGCAAACTAAGTGTGAGGAGTTGGGGCCACCTGAAGCTCTTCTGGATGTGGAGGGTATTTGGACAGGGGGATGGAAGTTTAAAGTGAAATTGTTGCAAGTTAATTCTGAGGTTGTACATCTGCCAAATAGTTTTTCTTGGGAAAAGACAGAGGGTGTGTTTTATGCAGGGCAACCTAAGGCATGCTATAAATGTGGTGATAGAACTCACATTAGCAGTGTCTGTGATATGATGAAATGCCCTTTATGTGGGGTTTGGGCATTCTGTTGACCGATGCATTAATATCTTCAATGTAATCTTTGTGGCGAAAAGGGCATGCCTTCCATCAGTGTCCATGGGCGAGGCATAACAACTCTGAAGGCTTAGACCAGGATGGTTTACTAGTAAAGCCCAGGCTAAGGTGCAGGTTCCAGGTGATAGGGTCAACCCCCAAAGAAAAGACCCTGTCCCTCCCCTCCTTTCCAGATGTTGCTAACCCTGAGCAACCTGTGGTTACTGACCTCCAGGACACTATACTTCTGGTTTCTCCTATGTTGGGAGAGCATCAGACTCCGGTGTCCAGTATGCCACCCTCTTTTGAAATTGTCAAGAACAGGAGGTTTACCAGAGCCTCCTTAAAACAGTCCCAGGTCAGCCCGGTTGTGACTGATAATTTTTTTCCCCCCTTCAGGAAGACGTTAGAGACTCAGACATGGAATCTGAGACCTCTCATCTCTCTGAAATTGTGATGGAGGACGAAGATAGCAAATCTACTGAACTTGCTAAAGATAGGAAGGGGAAAAAAGGAAAAAAAAGGAAAGTGAGTCAGAAACATAGCTCTTGAGCAGTTTTCATGGCAGCTTTAAAGTTTGCTTCTTTCAATGTCTGTAGTCTAAAGACGTTTCACAGACAGATATCCATCTTCGCATATCTTACATCTTTGCACTTGGATATCATACTTTTGCAAGAGACTAGGATCTCTTCTATCTCTGAGGTTAAAAGACTATGGACCTGTGGCCCCTCCTTTTGGTCATATAGTACTGAAACTGCAGATGGTGTGGCCATATTGTTTGGTAACTCTTCTTTTAAAATTTTGAAAATCATAGATTTATTACCAGGACGGGCTCTCATATTGGACTGTGTATGGGGTGACTATTTTTTTCGCTTTCTTAATGTTTATGCTCCACAGACTAAATCGGGCCGCATTGCCTTATTTTCAGACATTAAACCCTTTCTATTTACCAGGAGACATTTAGTGTGGGGAAGGGATTTTAACTGCTCTCTTGATATCCAGTTTCATAAGGATCAAGGTAAAAAAGTGTATTGTGATTCATATGCCTTATTTGAAGTGGTAACAGATGCTGGACTTCTGGATGTTTTCCGTAGCTTATACCCCGTAGGTGGGAACACTTATCATAGACACACCTTTGCCACTAGGATTGACATGTTTTTTATTTCACACTATCTTCACGTTGTGTCCTGTGTTATTGCTCCAGTGGAATTCTCTGACCATCATGTTTTGTTTTGTACTTTATCTCTACGATATCTTCCTCCTAGATTGTATTCCAGCATATCACGCTGGAGATTGAATACTTCCTTTCTTTCCGACCCCGGTTTATTTTTCAAAACTATATTTTTTCTTAGCCGCAAAATCCTCTACTTTAGCCCTCTTTGTCTCCCCATATGAATGGTGGAAGCAATTTAAGATTGAGGTTAAACATTTATTTCAGTCCTGGGGTAAATCAAGGGTACGGGATGATTATAGGAAATATTTATTTCTCCGGAACCAGTTATACAGGCTTATGTCCCTTCCTCCACATGACTATGTTCGCTCTCTTTCTCAAATCAAAGTTATTAAGCAACAAATGAAAACTTACCAATACAATAGAGCCAAATCTTTAAATATGGAATTTCGTTTTTCTTGTAAGAAATCTCCAATGGCTGATCCTTTCCATGCATGTAAAACACACTTAAAAGATACTCTCATGACTGGTTTGCTTGATGCAACTGGTGAACTAATCACCTCTGATTTAGGTATGTTACAGATTGTGCAGCACTACAGTCAGACTTATTTTTCATCCCCCAAGGTATTACATTTGGATTCCCTTTCAAGTATGTTTTTTTCTTCCCTCCCTAAAATACCTCAGGATTTGGTCCGATCTTTACAATTATCTATCACCTCTACTGAGGTACTTGACGTCATTAAACGATTGAAGCTTGGATCATCCCCTGGTAGGGATGGAATACCAAATGACTTCTTTAAAAAATGTATTGACTTTATGGGTTTTTTTCTGCCTATAGTGTATAATTGTTATCTATCCTCAGAGGTCCCTTGTCCGGAATTTTCGTTATCCTTAATGACCTTTCTTTATAAAAAAGGTGATAAGTTTCTGTTTTCAAATTGGAGACCAATTTGTCTGTTAAATAGTGACTATAAAATTTTAACTAAAATCCTGAATAATAGATTAGAGAGATTAGCTAGACTTTTGATTCACCCTGCGAAACCTGCTGCATTAAAAATAGAAAATACAGCACAATCTTTTTTACTTCGAGATCTTTTTGCCTCTCAGCCAAATTTTTTTTCCTCTGAACTTATAGCAGCTTTAGATCAATCCAAGGCATTTGATGCAGTTAGTCATTCTTACTTATATTTTGTGCTTTCTTCCTATGGTATCCCTGATGCTTTTGTACGATGGATTTCATTGTTATACACTTCTGCAGTTTCAATTCCAGTGTAAATGGGTTATTAGGAGAGAATATCAGGATTTCTCGAGGGGTTCAGCAGGGATGCCCCTTAAGCCCCTTATTATACACTTTTATTTTGGATCCAGTGATCAGGAGCATTATTAATGATAACTCTATTTTGGGTTTTGCCCCTTCAGTGGGCCTAGAATTGGTTAAGGTTACTGCTTTGCAGATGACGTGACCCTTCTTTTAGCTGACCCCCTCTCTTTGCAGAGAGCCTTAGAGATTTTTCTTTTTTTTGGCAGATACTCTGGTGCCTCTCTCAATTTCACAAAAAGTTTTGTGATGCAATTGGGTCAGTTAGCTCCTGACTTATCCCATTGTTTTCACATTCCCCTTGTCACTGGGCCTCAGAAAATACTTGGTGTTTGGTTTGGGATAAACAACATGGAGTTTTATAATTGGGAAAAGCAGATATCTGTAGGTGAAACTAAAGTTAATCAGTGGAAACACTGGAAATTTGGAAAAAAGAAAAGGGTCTTGATTATTAAAAAATTTGTTTTGCCCATTTTTCTTTACTTAAGTCACCTTTTTCCACCTCCGTTTTTTTTCGAAACTAGGATTTATAGTATTTTTTTTCAGATGTTGTGGGGCAATAGACTGAACCCGGTGAAGAGAGAGTATACGTACCTTCGATACAGAGAAGGGGGATTGAATATGATTAATCCTATAGTTTTTTTTCACTCCATCTTTCTTTTTTCTTCCTTTTCTTTCATCTGGCAGGTATCATCTCTTCCTTGGCAGTTCTGGATCAAATCCATCTGGCATAAGTATTTTTTTAAATGGTCCATTCTCCCCCCTAAATTACTATTGTCAGATAATTTACCGCAATATGGCATCTCAACTTTAAAGAAATTACATCAATGGAAGATTCCTTTACAGAAGCTACAGTCCTTACACTGGAAGTCTTTTTATGAATACATTGTATATGATGTTCAGAAAATAATACTACTTTTTCCACTCTGTTCCCCATCTAATATGTAATATGTGCTTCATAAATTATCTGACAATAGAATTTTGTTTAAAACTTGGGACATTATATGGATATCTGCTCATGGTAGGTTGGGAGTTCGAGGAAATCTAAAATATAAACCAGTTACTGACAGATACTGTTTAAGACAAGATTGTGTTGCTACTGAAGAAAGTCAATCTCATTTTTTTATCGACTGTCCTTATAGTCAGAAGTTTTGGGACTTCACGGCTAGCTGCTGGCATATGCCTTACTTACGGTCTATTTCTTATTGTACTCTAGTGTTGGGTGTTTATCTGGGTGATTGGGATAGATATCATAGAAGCACGTTGAATGTTTTTTTTGCACTTTTACAATATTATTTATGGCAAGCCCGTTGTTCTTTTGTATTACAACAATTTCATACTGATTTTGCTGTTATTCTTTCTGCTATTGTGAATGACTTACAAACTCTTCATTGTCAGGATTGTAAAAAATATTCTACATCTTATGTTAATTATTTATGGAAAGGTTTTTCCTTTTTTTGATTTCTCTTGTTCTCTCCGGATTTGTTATGTACTGTTTCATTTCTTTTTTTGTTTCAATGTGATGTTTGGTTTTTTTTGCCTAATAAAATTCCTACTCTTTCGATAAGTGCCATGGGATCTTTAACATCCACCTGAACTACCACCAATCCAGGCAGATGGGACCTCGGTTTAACGTCTCATCCGAAAGACGGCACCTCAGAAATGCAGCACCCCTCTCATGCTGCATTACAGTGTCAGTACTGGGATACTAACCCAAGTGCCAGATGTGGGAACTGAACCCACAGCCCTCTGATCTCCCGGCCTCAGAGGCGAGTGTGCTACCTACTGAGCCACTGACACCGACTTTATTCAAACAATTCCTTAATATGTTCTTGGAAATTTAACTCGGCACCAAATATTACACCCAAATATTAATATTCTGTTACCTGGTGTTTAGTACATCAGATAGGGATGTTAAGCCCAAAGCGGGTTTATTTCTATTAACAAAATAAAGGACTTTTGTCTTCTTTATATTCGTCACCATCCCCGACCTGGCGAACCACTCCCTCAAGCTGCTGAAGTCCCTCTGCAATTCGACTCTCAGATCTGCAAAGTCCACCACAGTGGCAACAAGAGCCGCATCATTAGCATACAGCTGAATACAAGATGTTGGAGCTCCCTGGGGAAGATCATTGCAGAAAACCAAGAATAATGAGGGCTCCAATATAGATCCTTGGGGAACTCCTCTTACCACTGGTTTAGTTGTTGACAGGACCTGGGGCACACATACTCTTTGAGATCTTCCTGTTAAGTATGATTTAATCCAATTACCTGGGTCACTTTGATCTCCCTCTTTATATATTGGAATAGTTTTACTTTGTTTCCAAGTAGTAGGAAAAAGCCCCAAACTTAAACTCCAATTAAACATATATGCTATTTTTGGTACTACATAATCAGCAGCCATTTGTAAAAACCTTCCTTCCAGCCCATCCATGCCAAGAGATTCATGAATTTTTATATGCTTTAGACATGTTTTTACCTCCTTTATATTTAATATTCTAAAATGAAAGGTGGATATGACCCATTGAACCCTAGTTTTTCTTGAGTCTTATCTAATTGAACCCTTATATCCAGATCAGGGAGATTTACAAAGAAATCATTTAACAAATTTGTAATTTCTTTTGGTTTCTTTACTACCTTCTCTTCATGAATCAATTGATTTATACTTTGTTTATTTTTATTACCAGGACTAACAATATTGTTAACTACTTGCAAAAATATTTTTGGGTCATTATTCCTATCTATTTTTGTTCCTTAATAATTTGATCTTCCTTTCCTTATCTTTTGTTTGCAGTAATTCCTTTTATTTTTATAAATACCCCAGTCCCTATTTGTTTTTGATTTTTTAGCCAATTTCCACAGTCTATTCTTAATCGTAATACATTTTAATAAATTATAATTTATCCAAGGTTCCCTGGCCTTTCTCTTACCTACTTTTATTTTTGGTGCATGCTTGTCACATAACTCTAGAAATCTAGCTACAGAATACTGTATTGTTTGATCTAGATCTGGAATTAGCTTACATCTCACCCAATTTTCTGACTGCATATCCAAATTAAATCTATCAATTGAGAAATGTTTCATGTCTCTGACCCACCCCTCCCCCAATTGTGTCTGTGGTAGTACCATACTACCTGCAATTGCCCAAATTAAGTGGTGATCTCCCAATGGGGGGGGTTCAACGCCCTTTGAATAAATAATTAACTGAGGTGAGACTAGCAATAAATCTAATAGTGTACCTTTAGCATTGAATTGGTATATATAGTTGGTTCATCTATCGGTTGCGTTAAGTCAAGCAATGCCAGCATTTCTTTTGGTCTATTGCCTCTCTGGTTATACCAGTCTGAGTTTAAATCTCCTGTCAAAATCAATAATTTGTCTTTCACTTTGTCTTGAATTATACTAATAGTCAGATCCAGATCTATCGTCTTGGCATTGGGGGTTGGGGGGATACACAATCCCTATAGCAATTTTTAAGTCTTGTAGATAAAGTACTATGTAATCCACATTTCCTGCATTACCTTTTATTAAAGTTTTTACTAATCACAATGTATTTTTTATGTAAAGTTTGACTTCCCTTCCTTTCTATTCTTCCTATCTGAATGGTATAATCAATAACCTGCCAAACCTATTTCACCATCTTCTATTTTATTTGTGAGCCAGGTTTCAGAAAAACCTGCTATATCAGGCTTTTGAGCATCAAATAACATTTCCACCATGTCCATTTTTGTGGCCAGACTCCTTGTATTATCATGGATTATTTTTAAATTAGTCCTAGGCTTCTCTGTAGGCCCTGGATTCAATTCTATCCCCCCCCCAAAAAGATTAAAAGCAAGGTAGACATGATGTTATCAGAGTGCATGCTTTTATGCACTTCATATGCATCTAAAGATTTAAACTGACCAGCAAGGCAGTATGTTGTCCAGATTCTTGTAAAGTCATTTGAACGCTATTTTAAATAGTAATGACTCCCCCCCCTTGAAGTCCTATTACTGAATAAGTTGGCCAATACAAACCCAATTTGCTAGTCACCCTCAGTTAAAAAAAAATGATCCATTGAACAAACAACAACAAACACATAATTTTTCCTGCATACATTCTAACACCTTAAGTCTGTTAAAACTAAAATTCAAGCAGAATATTAACTACACCTACACTTTAAGTAGTAAGTACTTAATAAAAAACAGTTTAAAAAAACAAAACCCACACCTTTAAAACAGCTCTTCCCCTTGACACACTACTATAAACTATGTAGCCTAAATCCCAATTGTAATATATTGCTATCTGTGTTTTAACATTAACGTCTACCCTCCCCTTATTTTTACTATTTTGTATAAAACACTACTACTTCATCAAACACTTGTGCAAATATTCCTAATACGAGTGACGCTTATGCCACTCACAATGCTCGCACTACGCTTGTGCTTGTGAGTGGGGCGGGAGTTTAAAGCTCTCAGTCCCCACCTGTAGTGCAAGTTAAGAGCAGCTGACTCTCCTCGAGCCCACTTCTCACAGAAATACACAGTTACAGCAGCTGGTATAAAGTCCCAAACATGTAGGAATCATACAGTCTTTCATCCTGATGATTTCTGGACACTGTATCTGCAGGAGTATCCTCTCAATGTTTCAGGCAGTCAGTTTGAAAGTATATCAGCTCAGCATAGCCACTTGTGAGTGGTGCTGGATTTTAAAGCTCCCAGTCCCCACCTGTACTGCAAATTAAGAACAACTGACTCTCCGCAAGCCCCCTTATCACAGAAATATACAGTTACACCAGCTGGTATAAAGTCCAGAACATGTAGATATCATGCAGTCTCTCACCCTGACAATTTCTGGACACTGTATCTGCAGGGGAATCCTCTCGATGTTACAGGCAGTCAGTTTGAAAGTATGTCAACTCAGTATAGCCGCTTCTGAGCAGTACAGGATTTTAAAGCTCCCAATCATATGTTTACCTTTTCCTTCCACAGGTGTTAGTGTGTGGGGAAGTATGGGAGTGTAATGCTTTGGTATAGCGTTTGATCTGTGTGTTTGGCTTTGAGGTGTCCTGGGTTGGGGGAGGTTCCCCTTTTGGGAGGATTTTGGTTAGATAGGTCTTCCCTAGAGGGCTGGGAGAAAGACAGGCTGAGGTCCTGACCAGCCATCAGAGGCTGCAGTGCTGGTCTAGTAGGGCATGCTCTGGACAGTTCTTCCAGAGCCACTGATTCTCCATAGTAAGATCTTAGTGTAGGAGCTGATGCATCAGCTAAAGGCCTCTAGGCCCTTAGTGTTGTCTGCCTGTGCTGGCACATAGTAGGGGAGAAGGTAGTGCTACCTCCCCATAGTCAACACATAGGGTAGGATGGCCTGGTGCCGGGTAGGTAATGACTGGGGACAGTCATTTTCCTGGCTGAGGGTGGGTGTAACCCCCTTGTTCCCCGAGGTTACTAGAATCCCAGTTAGATAAGTGGCAGGCAGGGATCGCAGCTTGTGAAATGCCAGGTAAATGGGTTTCACACTGTCACACTCTGTTTTTCAGTCTCAGCTGAGCTGGAGTGGTGATGTCATTTTGGAACTCTCGCAGCAGCATTAGCCATAATTGACCAGCTGGGTCTGGGAGTGAATTGGAATGTTCAGTAGTTCTCTAGTGGTAGTTTGAGGAGGAGGCTACAACTGCTGGGCACCTCCTCAGTTTTAGCTCTGATAGAGAGCTACCCTTTCTTTGGTTTTCATTTGTTCTCACCCTGGAAGAAGAAGAAAAGAAGATAGTAGTTTAAGTGGTGGAGATCTTGTTTTTAGTTTTCCCAGTGCCCCATCCCAGGATGGATGGGGTGAACTCCAGGATTCAAGGGCTATCCCCTTGATCCATTCTCTTTGTCGAAGCTGCATTGAAAGACAGTGGAAAAGTAAGGTTAACGCCAGTGCTCCCTTTTAAATTGTTCAAACAGGGGAGCAACATATCACACAATAATTTATTTATTTTATTTACTATTTGTTAACCAGGTAAGTACACTAGAAAAGAAGTGCCTCTGTTTCAGACATGGACAGGGAGGTTTCAGTTTAGTAAATACATCACAAGATAAAACAAACATTAGGTCATATTTCAGCAAATACCAATATTTTTACAGAGAAGATAAAAATTGTGAACCAGGTAAATTATACAGTAAATGTACATTGTTAGGTATATGTCAGTAAATACATGGGACTTTTTAGCTTAATACTGCCTTCATATTCTTTTATGGCTTTTTTCTTCAACCAGAAGTCATGCCTAAATATAACGTTTTTCAAATAATTTCCAAATATTTTAAAATGAATATTTAATAACAAATACACTGTGATTTCTTTTGACAGTGTTGGCCTTTAGTTGTTAATGTTTTGTTCCAAATTATTCCTGGTATCAGTGGTGCTCCCTACCCTCATATTATACCATGATGTGCAGTCACCTTGCCCCAAGCCAAGCAGTCTGTGGCATTCAGTGGCACCCCTTCTTTCACCCTGCCTCAATCTAAACAGTTTCTTGGATTTACCTCCACCACCCTGGCCCAATCCATGTAGTTCATGGTGCCCAGTGGTACCAAATCCCTCACCCTGTTCCAATCAAAGCAGTCCAGTGTTGTCCAGTGACACCCCCATCACCTTTCCCCAGTTCAAGCTGCCCATGGTGTCTGGTGGTACCCCTTCCTCACTTAGCCCTATTTCAAGCTATACTTGGTATGTAGTAGCATCATATCCATTACCCTACAGCACACAACCCTTACTAAACCCAAATACAAACAGTTACTGGCATCTGGCAGCATCCTCCTCCTTCACCCTAGCTAAAGTTAAGATGTCTCTGGCATCTAGTGGCAATACCACCCTCATATGCATGCCCCTCATTATAGCCAGCTCTTATGATAATTGATGAACCAAGGTTCTAAATGATTAGGCCATAGACATTCATGGTTTGCCCCTGATTTTAACCATGGTTACCCATGGAGAATGACTGAAGGTAAAAGGCCCAGGGTCAGACAATGGATAACCATGGTCAATCTTGTTTGAGAATTATTTAAGCTGACAATGGTCATTTGGGGTTATCCATAGTTATTAATTTCATAAGTTTCCTGCATATTAAAAGATCTGAAGAAGGACTATGTGCAGCCTGAAAGCATATGTTCTGAAAATTCCTTCTTTGTTTAATAAAAGCTGTCAAATCACACATCTGTTGTTCATCTCTATGCAAATTAAAACACATTTCTAGACAGGTAAGTTTTTTCCCCAACAGCCTTAACATTCTGTAGTGAATATACTGTATATATTGTGAACACATACTTTTGAATAACTTTATTTTACTTCCCAACTGCTGCAGTTGTTCATCTTTGCAATGTAGTCTCTTCTCATTCATAAATGATAGATTGACCTAATTTCTATTTATACCACTGTTAAACAAAACCTTTTAAGATGTATTGAGTTCACATGCAAATTGTTTTATGCTTAATTAATTAATTTCCTTGTGTAAACCTTATTTCTCCTTCATAAATTGCAAACAACTGTTATTATTTGGATAATTTATTAAAGCGTAAAACAATGCATTTTGAGATGCAAATAGATTATGTAAATTTATGACCACAGACAAACCACGGTTGACTATGTGTGTCCAGAACATTTAGAAAATATACTAGGAAAGGTCATGTTCATTTAGATGCCAGACAAATTCAGTAGCAACTTTGACCTAGAACAGTAGCCAAATGGGACCAACACAGTTTATTAATAACCATGATCTGTTGATAAACCATAGATTTTAGGAATACAGCTACAATTTGTACTTATTGAATAACTGTTTTTTTCTACTTTTAAAAAATGCAGTTGGTAGCTGTTGCTTACAACATAGAAAAACAACTAGACTAGAGCACTCACACTCTCCTTTTGATATCAATTCTGGAACTGTAGACAGAAGTATTGTGAACACTTCCTTATTTCAAAATACAAAATGTGATAAAGTGCAATGTGAAATGCAACTTAGCATTGATCCCCACTTCTGTTCTGATGTGTTTTGCATTTCTGGAAGACATTGTAAAAGGAGATGAGCTGGAGCCATTGACAAAGCATTCCAGAAACATGAAATGCATCATGAAGACCAGCAGGGTCCCTGCTAAGTCGCACATTGCAATTCACTTTTAACACATGTATGTATTTTGAAATAAAGAAGTCTTTATAATACTGCTGCCTACAGTGTCAGCTTGGGTATCAAAAGGAGGTGGTAAATGCCCCAGTCTCATGTTCTATGTTCTGTGCTAAGTTGCACATTACAATTTACTTTAATTAGCATATTTATGTATTTTGAAATAAAGAAATATTCATAATACTGCTGTCTACAGTATCAGCTTGGGTATCAAAAGGAGGGGATAAGTGCCCAGTCTCATTTTTCAATGTTTTATGCCTTGTTTACTAGTAAGCACCTGCATCCCAGTTTAACTTTTCCTGTGTTGCATAGCTCTTTACAGTACAGTAAGGTTCTGGAAAAAGAGATAGCATAAACTCAAAAAACTTGCTAAATAGAAGTAAAAAAAAAATCAAGAGTCCTTTCTTGCCATCTAATCTTCACACCTGGAGTTGATACTGTTAACATATCTTCCAAGTAGAGATGTTGCAAAATTAAATTTTGCGTACACAATTCCTGCAAAACTGGCAATTTCATCACACAAAATATTTTGCATAATTCTGCTGTTCCACGAAATATTTTGTAGGGTGCAAAGTTGTTAAATTTTGCCTGTGAAATTTCAAGCAAAAATGGTGGAATTTCACCTGCAAGTGGTTTAATTTCATTGTTCTGCTCGTGAAATTTTGCACTCCATGGATGAAATTCCACATTTTGCTTCCCCAAATCATTTTGTGAAATGGATGAATTACTCAAAATATTTTTTGTATTGAAATTTTCCAATTTTGCACATCTCTACATCTAAGTATCTTGACAAGTGTAAATGGCTTTAGTGGACCCATCTGAATTTACGCTAAATTGGCAATTAGAAATATTTCACATAGAATTAGAATATACACCACAAGTAGTCGGAATGATGGCATTACCTAGTGATCACTATAATGTTTTGTTTTTTTTTCTGATCAGGATATCAACCATAACCTTTTCTTTAACAGGACCCAAAACAGAATGGATTTCGTTAATACTTATCTTAATTAAAAACCAAATCATTATTAAGCACTGGAAGTGATAATCATAGTCATATAATTACCACTACCAGAAATAATTCTAAAATAATTCAACATTTTATTTTATTGCCATCATTTTCATTAATTTACAACGTGGAAAATGTATGTAGTTTACTGTTTTGTTTCCCACAATTGTGTTGGTTTTCCTGCCATTTGTGCATTTGTGCATGTTCATCAACCATTGATAACCATACCCAAGAATTATGGACAAACTGTGGATTGAGTTATCATGGACAAAGATATTCAGTGACAGAACAGGGATGACCATAGATGTTCTTGAAAAACCTGGTTTGTCCATGAAAACATGCACAGCTTGAGAACAGGGGATTGATTGAGGAGTCATGTGATGCTTCTGTAGTAGCTGCAGCTCTTCACCCCAGCTCCTGCTTGCTTCACTAGATAAACTTATTTTTTACTTACACAAACTGCCACATTTTGAAATACAACCAGCTGCTACCTTCCAGAACATCCCAGGACTTCAGACAATTGACAGTTCAGCAAATTTCCTGGGAATGGATGCTGAAATGTGCAAGTTCTACCGTGTCATACACCACCCCAGATGCTGGATATGGCTTCTAAAACATCTAAGGGCCAGAGCATTGCTGCCACTCACTCATCTGCTACCCCCTTGGAGCCTATACCTCTATGAGAAGAAAAATTCCTATTGGAACTTCAGCCACTTAAGACCACTCATCTGGAGCTCACCTCAAAGCTTAAATCCTTGAGATCGGGAGGCAGTACAGTGCAGTGGTCTAAGGCTCTGAGCTGCAAATCTGGAGACCTGGGTTTGAATCCTGGAGCCCCCACTTGCATACTGTGTGATCCTAAGCAAGTCACCTAACTTCCCTGTGCTCTCAGTTTGCACCTGTAAACAAGCTTTCAGCTTAGTGTGTCTCACCTGGTTAAACAACTGGAAAAAAAATCCAACCTCAGCAACCTTAGCAGATGGATTTGGGATGTAGAAGCCCTCTCCACTTCATAGGAAAGGTGGCGAGACAAGATGGACCCAGAATTGATGCTATTACAGCAGAAACTTGTAAAAATGGAGACCAAGCTCAAAGACTTGGATGGCCGAAGCAGAAGAAACAATATGGTCATTTTTGGCCTTCCTGAAGATGCAGAGGGTGCCTCACCCCCTCACCCATTGTCTTTATTCAAAAGCTATTGAAAAAATTAGCCAGACCATCCCTCAGTAGGCCCAGTTATGTTGTGGAGCTAGCTCACTGCTCTCTTCATCCAAGACCTCCCCTGGGCCTCCCCTTGACTATTCATTTTGCGGCTGCTAAATTATCTAGACAAACAGTTCATTTTAAAACTGAGGGACCTTGCTGCTGTTACCTGGGTGGGCTCCAAACTACGTGTTACTCAGGATCTCCCTTGGTCCACCAGACAAAAGAGGGCTGTGGAGTTGGTCTAAGATCTAAAACTGCTCACTTTTCAAGAGGCCCAGACCAAATTTCAATTGCCATCCTCTGCATGCTTCAAATATTTCCAACTCACTCACATGCTTCTACATCACTTTGGCATTGGCTACTGGGATAACCCGTATGAGAGACAGGACTTTTCTATGTTTTTTTCAGCCCCACTTCCCATGTCATCTCCTACTACTATCAGCAGTTAGCTCACTTCATGGCCATTTCAAAAGGACAGATGTTTTACTACTGGGACCAGGCATTGCCACCCAGTGACTCCTCCCATATTTGGCCGCAAATCTGAAAACGTTTATACAAACATATTAAATGGGGTAGATACTGTCTTCTCCAATTCCAGGTGTTGCATAGCCTCTATTACACCCCTGATAAGTTGCATAGAATGGGCAGGCATCCCTCAGATATCTGCTCCAGATGTAATAAGGAACCCGGTACACTATATCACATTCTTTGGTCCTGTGAAAAGGTTATCTCTTTCTGGGCAGCAATCCAGTCATGACTAGACCCCATTCTGGGGTTGTCTGAAGCCTTTCTCCCTGAAGTGTGTTTATTGGCTGATTATGGTGATGTTCTGATTGGTAACCAACAGCGACATATGTCCCTTATTTCGGTATGTGCAAAAAAGGTGATAATGCAACATTGGCTTGATCAAAGTATTCCGTTTGTGATGGAATGGTTTCAGGAGATTCTCTTTGCCTTACATGTGGAGCGGACCATAGCTAGCTTGTCTGTTCACCTTCTTACATATCGAAATGTTTGGAAACCTTTGTATACCTTGCCAATAATATAACTGGTCTGGTCTCTGATAACTCATGCTTCTTTTTTACAAGCTTTTGGCCACTACTTGAAATAATCCCCCCCAACCGTTACAGTATTTTATACCCCTTACAGGGTGGTTAACATGTATCCTTTGGCCTTTATAGGTCCTTGACTTTCTATAGCTGGACATCAAACTTGCTAGAATCCTCCAGTGGTGGAGGGAGAGCAGGCTGGGGTGGGGAGGGGGGTTAGTGGGGTTTTGAGATTGTTTGGCTCACTGTTATATAATACTGTTTCTTGTCGTAATCCCTATGTATTTCATGGTTGTATGGTTGTATATCACCGACCTAGATTTGAGTTTTTTTTTGTTTTTGCTTTGTTTCAGTTACTTGTACTTTTGTTCTAAAAACTGATAAAGCATATTCAATTTGAGAACAGGGGACTGAATCCAGCAGAGACCCTCCATTACATGCTGTGACAGTTATCCTCTAAACTCAGTACTGTTAAATGTAATTTAGGACTTACAGTACACTCTCTGTGTATATTTCATAAACCATATTTTTCAATACTGGATTCATTTTGTGACTGGCTAAGAAGGTAAATGAAGGATTTGCATTGACTGCCACTGTGCAGTGGGATTTATCATTCAGACAATGATCACTGAGCTAAAGAAGATGGAAAAAGCTAGCCCACTGGGGCAGTAAAGTAAGGTGGAAGCTGTAGAAGGCAAACTGATGGGTTGCCATCACTTTTCAGCATGTCACAGTGCCATATTACTTTTACCATGTCCTGCAGTGACATGGTGAGTGCTGCTAACAAGCATGCTAACTGGAGTAAACCCTGTTTACACGCTTTAGCATCTAAGAAACTAGTTTGCAGTGTGACACCACTGTGGAGAACTGCCCTTGAGACAAATGACTATTCGTCCTGACCTATGAGGCCCACTTAGCTATAGCCCAAGGCAATCTGCTCCCCATTATTGACTACTGCTCCCCTAGATATTCCCAAGTTTCCTCTACCTTGTGCACATGACTAAATTCAGTCTCAAACAACATCTGTCAGTTCACGCTCCTGGCACCCTACTCAACACATCACTGCAAGCTTTACCAGGTACTAGGATGGCTCCCACTCTCAGGTCGATATGACTATGCTGTCAACTGTATCATTGACAACACCCTCAGAGGCGACAATGCATTACCATATGCACCCTTCCTGAAGGCCAGAGCTTCTCCCAGATGTCTCCTTGTGTCCTCAGTTCCCCCATGGAGGTCCCTAAAGTGTCTACAGTCATGGGTGGCAAGGCATTGTCTGTCACTGCCCCTTCACTCTGGAACAGACTCCATACATCCTTCCATTTGGCTGAGACCCACAGCACTTTCAAATTCAATCTCAAACCCTGGTTATTGACTGAAGCTAAATGCCTGTGCTCTCCAGGGTAATCTACCTAGACTTGTTATTTTCACATCTTCCATTTCTGCCAACCCTGCTCTCCCAATTGTCTTGCCTCAACATATCACTTTGAGTCTGTTCTCTGAACCTATCATCTAATATGTAATTGCGTGTACTGTACCTACCAATTTGTGAACTGTTTTGGTATGTATTCTGTACTAGCTTAGCATGTTCTTATCACCACTGTGTGCCTGTCACCCATCCTCCAATTCATTGTAATTGTGTTGTCGTTATCTAATTCATTGTAACCTGTCTGTATCTCTATCATGCCAAATTCTTGGCCTGGGTCATGCCTGAAAATGGTCTTTTGGATCAGTGCACCTACCCTGTAATCAAAGACTTAAATTAATAAAATAAATAACTTGTGCATACTGCAAATCAATAGTGGTGCGACTGAGCAGTAGCATTCTCCACTTTTTGGGCTTAGAATAGGACCCACATTTTTTAAAACTTAGATCTATTAAGGGGCATCAAACACTAAAGAGAAATCTATCTAGGGCTTTAGTTTACAATGGGTACAAATCAGCCCATGTGTGTATGTGTGTGTGTGTGTGTGTGTGTGTGTTGGGTGAAGGGAGACTGACAGTGTGTTTCAAAATGCTAATGCACTTTTTAGATGTTTGGTTTTTTTCACTTTATTTCTCCCCCTTGGACTCACCGTGGCTGCTCCTTTCTCCACCTGGCTACCATCCAGACTTGGTCACACCTTATCAGCTGCTTGCCCATTTTCACACCCATAGACTTCCAACATGGGAAAGCCTTTGTGGAGGTTTGGCTTCCCTGATGTGTTCAGTCTAATGATACTGGAGTGGAAGGTGTTTGGATTGGCAGAGCCTGTGAGTGCTAATTGCCATGCTGCATTCTTTGGCTTTTCTATCTTTCATTTCCTTCCTACTCCATGGGACACAATGGTAAGGGTTACACAACAAACATACACATGCTGATATTCTTGAGTCTGAGTCTGCATCCCCATCTCACTAGCAGCTTCAACTGCATGCCTCCTGTCACCCCCCAGGATGGCACTGTACTGTAGCTTGCAGAGCTTACTACCCTTCCCCAGAGAAGGGGAGCATCCTCTGAAATGTTCAGTCCTCCTCCCTCTGGCCAGCCATAAACACTCCAGATTTTTCAAACAACTCAAAGGATCAGTATAATGAATGACAATGCTGCCACTGTGCTACTGAGCCAACTAATTTTAAATCTATTGAAAGAGCTCGGTGAACTGAGAACCTCTCAGAATAAACTATTGCAAAACCTACTGTATATCAACCACAGGCTCTCATTTCTAATTATTATATACTTCATTTCATTTCATTTCATTTTTATTTAAACTGGTAAGTAGATGAGCAAAAATTTAATTTTTCACAGTGACCAGTACATGAAATACATAAAGTGCAATTAGACATTACGTAAAACAAACGCACTTAGAATGCAGCAATAAATGACTGTACACACCTGATTTAAATGAAGACAAAGATACAACATTAGTAAGGGACTTAGGCAGATTATTATAAAGAGTTATTGCTTTATATTTTAAAGATTTCTGACCAAAGGCTGACTAAAAATGAGGGATAAAGAACAGATTCATAGATTCATAGATATGTGCTGGCAGAAAAGGACCTACTTGATCCAAAATGTCTGCCCATTCCCTTCTCTTTACATGACCTCCCCTATAGATTCCCCCCTTCATACCCTAGACAATCCCTTGTGATTGTCCCAATCCCGCTTGAATCCCTCCAGTGTTCTGACCTCCACCACCTCCACCAGCAGACTGTTCCAAGGCACCACCACCCTCTCAGTAAAGTAATGCCCTCCTCACATTCCCCTTCAACCTACCCCCTCCACCCTCAGTACATGCCCTCTAGTTTTAGCACCTACTTTCATTCTGAATAAGTCCCCCCCACTTTATTGATCCCCTTCATATACTTGAATGTTTCTAGCATATCCCCCCTCTCCTGTTTGGTTTCCAGTGAGTACAAATCCAACACCCTCAATCTCCCTTCATATGGCTTCTCACTTAGCCCACACACCATCTTTGTGGCCCTACTCTGTACTCTTTCTATGGCATCTATGTCCTTGATTAGGTGAATTCCCTAGAACTGAACACCGTACTCTATGTGGGGCCTTACCATGGAACTGTAGAGTGGCATGAGCACCTCCCATCTTCCACTAGTTATCCCTCTTCCTATGCATGCCAGTATTCTGTTTGCTTTGCCCACCACCTTGATGCATTGGGTCCCTACCTTAAGGCTGTCTGTGATTATGATTCCTAGGTCTTTTTCCTGCTCACATGCCTTCATTTCCTACCCCCGGTATGTATTTTGCATGTGGATCATTTCTCCCTATGTGCATCACTGTGCATTTCTTGGCATTGAATTTTAGTTGCTATGTTTCCAACCACCCCTCTAGCAACCTAAGATCTTCCCTCATAGCCTCCACTGCCTCTAGAATGTCTAACCTGTTGCAGATCTTTGTATCTTCTGCAAAAAGGCAGACCTTCCCCCTCTGGCCCTCTGCTAAGTCACTGATATAGACATTGAACTGGATGGGCCCCAGCTCTGACTCCTGGGGGAGCCCACTCATCACCCTCACCTCCCATGAGTGCATCCCATTTACCAGCACCCTCTGGCTTCTACCCATGAGTCAGTTCTCCACCCACCTTGCTATTTTCTGCCCTACCCTCAAGCTCTCCAGTTTATTTGCCAGCCTTCTGTGGGACACAGTGTCGAAGACCTTCCCAAAGTCCAGATAAACCACGTTCACTGGCCCCACCTGATCAACTACCCTCGTCACCCCATAGAAGAACTCAATCAGGTTTGTCTGACATGACCTCCCCCATGTGAAGCCATGCTGATGGATGTCCTGCAGGCCTCTATCCTCCAAGTAACTAACCACCCTTTCCTTCAAGATCACCTCCATCACCTTACCCACTGATGATGTGAGGCTGACCAGGTGATAATTGCCAGTCTCCTCCGTGCTGCCACTTCTATGATGTGGCACCACATCTGCCCTCTTCCAGTCTTCTAGAACCCTCCCTGTATCTAAAGACAAGTTAAATGACCTCATTAGTGGTGCCGCCAGCTCTTCCCTTAGCTCCCAGAGCACCCTAGGATGCAGGACGTCTGGACCCATAGCCTTGTCTATCCTCAACTTACCCAATTCTTCCTTGATCCTGTCCTGACTGATTGGTCTAGGATCAACCCCAATGTCCCCCCCTTCCCTTCCCCTCCCCTCTAGGTCTGGTCCCCTGCCTTCTCCCTTTACCGTGAAGACCAAGCTGAAGTATCTATTTAGCATTTCCATCTTCTTGAAGACCCCTTCCACTTGCACTCTCCCCTTATCCTAACTATCCCCGCCTGGATTTCCTTTTTTTCCCCTATGTACAGAAAGAAAGTCTTATCTCGCCTTTTGGCCTACCTAGCAATTCTCTCCTCTGTTTCTGCTTTTGCTCTCCTAATCCTCTGCCCCATCACCCTCAGCTTCTCCCTGTAAATTTCCCTATCCTCCTTCCCCTGCATCCTCTTAAATTCTCTGAATGCCCTTTTTCTCTCCCCTATTGCCCCCTCACTTTCCTGTTGAACCAAAGCAGTCTCCTCCTTTTTCTATTCTTCTTCACCTTCCTTATATAGCTATTTGTGGCCTTAAGCATCCTCTCCTTGATCCTATTCCATAGTTCCTCAATCCCCCCATCCCTTCCATTTCATTCTGCCTGCCTGAAGTCTAGACCTTCATGATGGTTTGACTCACTTTATACGCCACTATAACCCTGACACCCACTGTGTTATGGCCGCTTGCTCCTAGGATGACCACCACTCCTACTCCCTTGACACTATCCCCATTGGTGAGGACCATGTCAAATAAATTTCCCCCTAGTGGGCTCTCTTACTAGCTGCTGCAGGAAGGCTCCCTGGAGGGACTCGAGGGACTCTTTACTCCTGGATGATCTAGCTGCTGGAATATCCCAGTCTACATGTGGGAGGTTAAGGACACCCACCAACAGAATTTCCCGCTTTAGTGATATCCTTTAAATCACTCACAGCATCTGCATGTCCATTTCTTTGCTCTGCATTTGAGGTCTGTACACCACCCCCAGCCTTATAGATGTCCTAGCATTTCTCTCTAGTGAGACCCATAAGATTTGTTCTTTCCCTTGCTCTTCCTGCCCTTCTGTTGCCTTTATGCCCTCCTTTACGTACAGCTCAATCCCCCTCCCTTCCTGCCAGCCCTATCCCTCCTGAATATCCTGTACTCCAATACATTTGCTGGCAAAGGCATCTAGCTTTACCTGAGCTCTTTTCTTCTAGGTTTGCTTGTAAGGACAGAGCCAGGATCAACATTCTCAGAGCAAGGAAAAAGATTAAGGCTTCTTTTGGGTAGGCAGATTTACTGTGTGTTACTATTTTCTCTCGTTCTCACAGGATTTGTTGCATTTTTTGCTTACATTTTACTGCTGTAATCTTCTCTGATTCAAATTGCTGTTGAAGGGTATACTTTCTGTTGCATTATTACAGGGTGTGCCTACAGGTTTGTTACTGTTTTGTGCTTACAGATTACTGCTGTAATCTCAGATTCAAATTGTTTTTTGGAAGGTATATCTTCTGTTACTGCTTTATTTTTCTCTGTAGCAAAGTGTTTTTTGCAGGGTATATCTTATGTGAAATTGTTACAGGTGGTGCTTACAGGTTTTACAGTTTTATCTATCATTAGGCTAAGCTTTCAGGGCTACAGCATTTGTTGTTGGTTGATTGTTTCTGCTCTTAACTCCTTGTTTCTTTTGTCTGTGGTTCTTCTTTTTTGGCAGGGGAAGGACCAGTCACCCCCCCATCCCCATCCACCCCATGCTACACTCAGAGAGGCATCCACACAGTGACCTCACTTACAGGGGCACAAGTAATTTAACTTGTTATAACAAGTTATACAAAAACAAACAGAAAAAAAAACAACTAACTTTTGCTTTCATTTTCCTCCTTCTATTTACTCAGACCTAGTTATAAACTCAGCAATTTGACTGGAATGAATATTACTTACTGCAGGTATTGCAGGACATTTTTCAAAAAAGCAGTTATACAGGATTTAGGATGCTGTCCTACATGCTGGACCATTGGAGATCTCAGGGTTCAGCTCCATGGCAAAGATTGTGCATCTCAAATCGCATATTCAGGAGGAAAAATATTATAAGAATCACCTGCCATTTCTCCAACATCCAACTGAAGCACCTCAACAACAGAGGGTAGTGGGTCCGGGAAGTTGGCAGGTGGTTAGGAGGGGCAAATTGGGTGCCCCATCACTCAGCGCTTTCCAATGTATCACCTCCACAAACCATATAAAAACTACAAACAGGTATCTGTCTCTATCTCCAAAATCAAACAACGGGGCAGAGGACACTGCACAGCAAGACACTGGAGCACTGGAGCTAACACTACAAAACTCATCCCAAACAGGGACCAAAACAGAAACAGCAAAAAGGAAATCCAAAACACATCTGATCGTAGGAGTCTCCATGATTTGGGGAGTTGATACCTACCTCCAGCCAGGGGTAATGGTCAGATGTCTCTCAGGTACATCAGGATGGAGAGATACTGACTGCATTGCTAAAACCATGCAGGATGCAGGAGAAAACATTGATGTCCTGGTACCCATAGGGACTAACGATCTCACCAGCCAGTCAGTTGTGGAGACCAAGGAACTCCTGACGAGGCTGGGAGGCAAACTGCTATCCATTTCATCCAGCATCTCCTTCTCTGAGATCCTGCCAGTCTGGGAGAGGGGGCAGATGGATGGAAGGTCAGAGAAGGGGAGATAGGGGAGCTAAACATGTGGCTCAAGGGCTGGTGCCAGGAAAAAGGACACATATTTGTAGGTAACTGGCAAAAGTTTTGGGAGCAAAAGTTCTTTCAATTTGATGGACTGCATCTAACTAAGGAGGGAGTCAGTGCATTGGGGCAGACGTTTGACATCTTTGCAGAATACTTAAACTAGCAAATGGGGAGAGTGTTGCAGCACCCAATACATCAAAAGGGAAGAACACCCCTCCTCCCTCAGCTAGTGATCAAACAGGAGTCCAGCATGTTTGTAGTTTATTTGCATCACCAGGTAAGAAAAAAAGTCAGGCTCCCCATACGACGTGTAAGAGAAATGCTGGATCTCGCCCAACAACTAATGCATCAAAATCTGGCGAATGGGAAATCATGTACACAAATGCCTGCAGTCTAGGAAACAGGATTCCAGACTTGCAGGCAACAATGACAGAGGCTAAACTGGACATAATAGCCATTAGCGAGACATGGTTTACCAGTAACCACACTTGGGAGACTTCAGTAACTGGCTAAGTACTGCTCAGAACAGAACGATGTACAAAAAGGAGGGGAGGAGTGGCTCTTTATGTCAATGAAACTATCTAAGCTACAGAAATTCAGAATACACATAAGGAGCCAGAAGAACTATGGGTCACCCTGGAAACAGGAAATGGGACAGCCATACAAACTGAGGTTGTCTGCAGGTCTCCAGACCAGGGGGAGTACATAGACACAATACTGTTAGAAGATATATAAAACATCAAAGCTAAAGGGCAGGTTATGATAATGGGAGACTTCAACATGCCAAAAACAGACTCTGGTAACTGGGTAAGGCTCACTAGGCACAAGTGCCTGTTTTCAAGGGCGACCTGGGAGCACTGGGTGTTTAAGTGACTTGCCCAGAGTCATACAGTATGCAAGTGGAGGTTGTGAGAATCAAACTCAGGTTTGGTCTGCTGGATGTACCAAGTGCATTCACACCTCGTTTCTCTAACCTCTAGGCCATACTGCCAGCCCATCTAGTCGATGGTCAAGACTGGTCAATACCAGCAGGAACATCCACCAGAACTAGACACATAGTGAATTCCCTGCAGGGGGAAGGCCTCAAACAACTGGTACAACAACCCACAAGGGACAGGGCAATCCTAAATATAGTACTGGCTAACAGGGAAAGTATAACAGATCTCCAGGTAGAAGGTCACCTGGGGGCCAGGGACCATCACATGGTATGGTTAAATTTGGCCACTAGAACTAAATCATCCCATTCCAAAACAAAAATATGGGACTTCAGAGGAGCTGATTTTGATAAGATGGCCAACACAGTTTTATTTATTTATTTAGTTAGTTTTTGTTGACTGGGTAATTGCACTAGAAAAATTCTGCCTATTTTCAGGCACGATCTGGGGGAGGGGGATACAGATGAATGTCAACTGACCTTGAACCAGATTAAGCTGTTGGTGGTATTTTTAGTGAATGGGGGGAATTTGGCCAGGGCACCAGGGACATTTCCCTACTGCATTGCTGGCAGTAGGGGGAGCTGCTGGTGCAAGTCTGCAGAATGGCAGACTGTGTTCAATCTTCCACGGAGACAGACACCATGCATGAAGTCAGTATGGAGATCACTAGTGCTCAGCCTGAGTTGGCTTTACTTTGGGATGCAGTTATTGCTAGAACCATACCTTTGGAGCCTCTTGGTGATGTGCGCAGTTTGAACCGTGCAGAGGGAGCCATTTATATGACTTCATATCCAGAGTTGCCCTCTGTAGAGAAGAATCCAGCTCTTACTTAAGTGCAGGCTTTTCCCCTGCTGCACCTCATGGGGAAGGTGACGTTTTTGCAATGGATCCTTTTAACTTGACAGCAGCTCACCAGTCTCAACACTCTGATGCTGCCTCTGAGATGACTCACCCGTCAGATGCCTCCTGCGCTGGAATGCAGAAGTCAAGAGCCACTGACAGCTTCTTTCCCTTGGTTGACTGAAGCAAGGATTTAGCTCTGGTGGATGCAGGCTGGATTTTCCAGGATGGTCACTGGATACCAGATTCTGAATGGATGTCTTTCAAGCCCAAAATGCCTCTGGCATCTTGGGATTCTACTTTTTCATAAGATGAGGCAGCTCCGGATTCACAACCTTCAGGTAACTGTTCAAAACCCTTTTCTTCTTCTCATCAGGCTGCTGTTGAAGGGGCAGGGACTGAGTTGCCTCACAATTCCCCCTCTCCTTCCCCTCGTTGGGAACAGTTTTGTTCTAGCCTCCTGTTTTCTGATTTATTCAGAAATAACAGACTTGAACAGGCCCCCAGGTGGAACGCCATTTGCTTATGGTATGGAGGGGTCTCCAGGAACACCCTGACTGGTTTTATGTTGCTCAGATGCTACTTAAGAATTCAATGAACTTCCAGGCCTCCAATATATATGCCCTCATCAGCATCAGAGGGGAGGACACATTTGATGTCAGTTTTCGGTCATTTGCGGGCTGTGACAAGTTTTGGCAAAAGTACAAAACTCTGACAACCACTCCACTATGGACTCCATTTTGGGCTATTCCCATTACCAAGCCTTTGTTTAAAATGATTAATGTTATGTTCAGGAATGAAGGTGTTAATGTGAGGGATATGCTTTAATGGTTAGAGAGCAAATGTACTGTGCTAGGCTCCCCTGTACCTATCATTGATGGGTAGGGGATTTGGACCTGGAGTTGGAAATTTAAGATTAAATTACACATTGTGGGGGATAATGTACAGCATATTCCGAACAGCTTTTTCTTAGGGAAAGACAGGTGTGCATGTTTTTATCCCAGTCAGCCCAAGGCCTGCTACAAATGTGGTAGTACCCGCCATTTGAGCAGCGCATGTGATAAGATTAAATGTGCACTTTGTGAGGAGTTGGACCATGACAGTGGGACCTACCGCAATGTTTTCCACTGCAACCTATGTGATGCACAATGCCATGCCTATCATCAGTGTCCACATGCAAGGAAAAACAATCAAGGGGATCTTGATAAGGAAACCCTGATCTCTGAAGTTCAAGACAGGTTCAGGCCTTGCTTTAAGGGTACTGACACCTTTGACACAGACCCTTCCACCACAGCCCCTTCAGGTGCTCCTGAACCTCAGCTACCTGATTCAAATCCCAGCTCTGATACACCTAGTGCTCAACACCCTTCTGCTGCTCCAGAGCATTCACAGTCTGATGCATCTACTCTACTCCACTCCTCCTCCCCTGGACTCCGAGTTTCAGAAACCTCACCCTAAATGGGTTACGAGGTCCCATGTTAAGAAACTTGCTCAGACTACTACTGTTTTCACACACAACACCTTTCAGGTTTTGCAGCATCAGGATGGGGACTCAGAGTCTGATATTTCAGTTGAATCTGGGGCTACGTCTGGCATGGAATGTGATGATGAAGGCTATCTTGATTTATTGGAGTCCAAGAAAAAATCAGGGCATAAACATAAAAAGGACAAAATCTAATTAATTCCTCCGGCTTCTTTGACTGTAATTTCACTCAACAAATGCAGCATAAAAAATTCTAGGAAGCATTTAGGGCTTTTGCATTTTTGTAAATCACAAACTGCAAATCTTCTGCTTTTGCAAGAGACCCAATTTACTTCCTTATTTGATGTTACTCACACCAAAACATTATGGGTCCATGGGCCTTCATTTTGGTCCTTCGGTCCCGATGCTGCAGATGGGGGCTTTATGATTTCTGGGGAGACTGGTGGGCGGCCACTAAATTTGAATTTCAGTGTTTCTCTACTACTTTTGATAGTACAACCCTGACTGAGGATTATATTGCTCATTTAGGTCTCAGGGCCCAGTTTTCTAAATTGCTGTCCCTTCCCACTTCCTCAGATATTCACATTCAGGAGCAAATTTCTCTGCTTAAAGCTGGAATGAGACAATTCCACTATGGGAGAGCTTGTCATATACGTGATGATTTGTCTTTTGGTCTTAAGTCCTCTCCTGTCTCTAATCCTTTCTGAGCCTGTAAACAGGCATTGGAAAAAAAGCTTATGGATGGTCTTTTTAATTCTGAAGGTATCCTAAAGTCCACTGTTGTAGACATGTTGCACATTGTCCAAAGAGTTCTATAGGACCAACATGGGCAGGCCTTTCCTCCGACGTGTACTTGGGATGAGCTTTTTTCTTTTTTGCCCCCTGAGCTGACTCCTCATCAATCACAGGAGATCTACCCATATCCCAGACCGAGGTCAGGCTAGAAATTACCCATTCTGAGAAATGGCATTTCCCCTGGCCCGGATGGCCTTATAAATGAATTTTATACATTTTTTTGGATGATTTTAGTTATATTCTGACTCATGTTTATAATGAAATACTAGCCACCAATACTTTACCTTCGGGCTTCTCCAATGCTTTGACTATTTTTTTGTTCAAAAACGGGGATAAACATGACATTGGCAATTGGAGGCCGATTAGTCTATTAAATACACACTATAACATTTTATCTGCTATTCTGTGTCATAGACTTCAACGAGTTGCCATGACTCTCACTCACCCTGTGCAAACTTGTTCAATTCCTGGTCGTAACATTCAGCAAAATTTAACATTACTAAGGAATGTCTGTGAATGCAGTCATTTGAGGAAACTTACGGGGCATTTATTATCACTATGTCAAGCTAAAGCTTTTGATAAGGTCTCCCATGATTTTTTATTTTAAGTTCTTCATCGTTATGGCTTTTCCCTGAACTCAGAGCTTGCGCTCGCCTTTTATATGACTGAGCCAGAAATGTCCCGTTGGTTAACGGTCTAATGGGGGCTGGTATAAACTTTTGTAGGGGAGTACGTCAGGGGTGCCCTGTTAGCCCTTTGTTGTATACTTTTGTATTGGACCCATTAATTCAGGAACTCCTTCATCAACAAAATATCTTGGGTCTTGCTCCTGCAATAGAAGTTTCTGCTCGGGTTTTGGCTGTTTATGCTGATGCAATGTGCCTCATGTTGCGTAATAAGGCATCTGGCCTTCTTGCTTTGGATACCTTGGCTCAGTTCAGCTCTATTTCTGGGACTATGGCAAACTATGAGAAGAGTGCAGGAGTTTTCTTTGGGGAGGGGCCTTTTGATTCCTCCATTGGGCAGATACCTATCACCCTTGGCCCTATAAGAATATCGGGGTGTCTTTTTGGTAATGGGGATCTGGCTGACCTTAACTGGAAACCGTGTATTGAGCTGGATGAACACAAGGTACAATTATGGAAATCCTGGACTTTTTCAAAACAAAAGTGCATTATGGTCATTAAGAAGTTTTTTCTTCCTATATTTTTGTATTTTAGTTCTGTATGTCCATTGCCTAAACAATATGATACTCATTTATGTAGCATTTTTTTCCAAATGCTATGGGGAAGTTGGTTGAACCCTGTTAAGTGTGATTTTGCTTATTTGTGGATTAATGCAGGGGGCCTTAGCATGATTAATCCTTCAGTTTTTAATTTTCTTTCTTCATCAAATCTACTTTCAAGGAGCCTGCACAATATAAGTCGCATCCATTGGACATTTTTTCTGATCCAGGATTTTTTGACCAGGTGGTCTACTGAGGCCCCTATTATTAGGTCAACTTCTGATGCTTCTTCATTTATTTATTCGGTAGCAGCTAAATTACGAATGTGGAAACTTGCTCAACCTGTGGTTCCCTGACTTTCCCGAAAAGCTTTATATATCGAGATAATGACTAGGCATTTTTTAGTTGTGGTTGATTTTCCAAGATGTTTCCCCTCCAGAACTCATTTTGCCCTACAGGTTCTAAATGATAAGGGAATTCCCGCAAAAATGTGGGATGTTACTTGACTTAGCTGCCATGGGAGATTGGGAGTCAAAGGAAATTTAAAACATAAAGCTGTGACTGAAAGACAATGTATTCACATTGAATGTATAGGGTTGGAGGAAACCATGGAACATTGTTTTCTTTCCTGCCATTATGCCAAGGTCTTTTGGTCCATTTTGCTCACTAAATGGGGATGGGGTGGTTCTCAACATGATTCTTATGAGTGCTTGGTTCTTGGGGACTATTCGGGTTTCTTTTCATGGTACAGTCCTAGCACACTGAATGTAATTTTTGCTTGCATTAAGTTCTATATGTGGCTGGCACGTTGTCTGTTTTCCTTGCAGCATGCTTATTATACCTTGCCTTCAGTTGGACTGAACCATATCGAATCTGCTTTGCTGACCCAGAAAAACTTTGAATTGCACTCATTGCCAGCTCATCAGTTCATGAATATTGGGAACATGTTTATTGTATTTGAAACTTCAAGGGACATTGATAGATGAAGCTAAGTTACTTTTGTATTTCTGATGTTTTATTCTGTTTGTAGAGTCTCTTTGGTTTTCTTTTGCTGGGCATGGTTTTTCTTTTTCATGTTTACTTTTTGATTTGTTTTGTGATAAATGTAATGATGTTTTTGTTTCTTGCAATAAATAATTCCCCTACTCTTTTCGAGAAGTGCCATGGGATCTTTAACATCTACCTGATCTACCACCAGAACAGGCATATGGGACCTCAGTTTAACATCTCATCTGAAAGATGGCACCTCAGGAGTGCAGCACCCTCCTCATTATTAACCCAAGTGCCTGGTGCAGGGATAGAACCCACAGCCTTCTGATCTCCTGGCCTCAGAGATGAGTGTGCTACCTCCTGAGCCACTGACACTGAGCTAATCTAGCCCTGGCAAGAAGAAATACAGGAGAGAGGGCACAGGCAAAGTGGGCAAGCATTAAGGATGCAATACCTAAAGCACCATCCCATTGTGTTGGGGAGAAAAGCAAGAACAAAAGAAGGAAGAAACCACTTTGGTGCTCAAAAAATGTAGCAGAAAAGATCAGAGCCAAAGGTTGGCCTTCAGTAAATATAAGGGAATGCAGCGGGATGAAGATAGAGAGGCATACCAAACTTCCCTAAGGGAACCAGGGATGGCAGTAAGACAGGCAAAGGCCCAAACTGAGGAAACACTAGCGTGAACAGTAAAAGAAGGGGACAAGACTTTCTATAGATACATTAGTGAAAGGAGAATGTCCAGAGGGAGTATTGCTAATATCAAAGGGGATAGGGGGAGTGTGTGGAGGAGGACAAAGGAAAACCATCTATCCTAAATAGATACTTCTGCTCAGTAATTACTGAGGAGAAGGTAGGGCAGGGACCACAGCTCAGCACCATGGACACAGGTGGGAGGGAGGTACGCACAAGTCCCTTCACAAAAGAAAGGGTCCGACAAGAGCTTGCTATGCTCAGGGTGGACAAGGCAATAAGACCTGATGGCATACATCCCAGGGTACTAAAGGAGCTAAGGGTGGAACTAGCAGAGTCATTATCAGAACTGTTTAGAGAGTATCTGAGCACAGGAGAGGACCCAGAAGACTGTAGAAGGGCTCATGTGATCTTGCTCCACAAGACTGGTGGCAGGGAGGAGGCAGGGAACTAAAGACCAGTCATTCTTACCTCAGTAGTGGGCCAGATTATGGAGGCACTCCTTAAGGAAAGGATAGTGCAACACCTGGAATTCATAGTAGCACAGGATCCAAGACAGCATGGGTTTACAACAGAAAGGTCCTGTCAAGCTAATCTCACTGCAGACGGACTAGTGGGTAAGGTCTGTCTGTTTGCAGATGACACCAAGATCTGCAATTGAGTAGATGATCCAGATGGGTTGGGCAGAATGAGAAGAGATCTGGATAAACTAGCAAAATGGTCAGAAGAGTGACGACGGGGCTTTACCGCAAAGAAGTGCAAGATCATGCACATAAGGAAGAGAAACCCTGAAGCCACCTATAGATTGGGATGGGAGTTGCTGGCAACCACAAGGGAAGAAAGAGACTTGGACATCATCATCACAGATGATCTGAAATCATCCAAGCAGACCACTAAAGCTTTAAGTAAGGCTAGAGTGATGTTGGGGTGTATTAGTATTGGTATCACAAGTCAGAAGAGGGAGGAAATAATCCCTCTTTACAAGACACTGGTTAGGCACCATCTGGAGTACTGCATGCAGTGCTGGAGGCCGTACCTCTACAAGGACATTAATAAAATAGAGTAAGCCCAGAGAAGGGCAACCAAAATAGTGCAAGGACTGCATCAGAAAACATATGAGGACAGATTAATGGACCTCAATATGTATACCCTAGAGCAAGAAGGGAGAGAGGTGATATGATTGAAACGTTCAAACATCTTAAGGGCATTGACAAGGTGAAAGAGTCTAACATGTTTCAACATAAGAAAAATAACAGGACACGAGGACACAGCATGAGATTAGAGGGAGTGCGATTAAGGGGAAATGTGAGGACGTTCTTTTTCACAGAAAGGGTGGTAGATGCATGAATAGGCCTACCTCAGGGAAAGGTGGATATGAATACAGTACAGGGCTTCAAACAGGTGTGGAATAGGCATAAGGGAGCAATACAGATGAGTACGAATAGATAGGCCATTGACAGAGTAAAGACCTATGGCACATTCATAAGGTAGAAAAAATGGGCAGAATGGCTTGCAGTTCTTATCTGCCATAACTCCAATGTTTCTATGTTTCTATGTATCCCTACTTCCCAGGCCTGGTGCTCTGACCACCAGGTCTTTGTTATGGTAACAATGTCCAGGCACTCCCCCTTCATTATACAGTAGCTTCTAAGTCCACCATCTTGTTCCCCAGGCTTTGTGCATTAACAGAAAGTCCTTTCCACCATATACCTCCCTTCTCCCAACCCTTCCTCCCTACTATGTCTGGTCTGTACCATTCTCCCTTTTGCAGCGAAGTGCTTGCTTCTCCATTTTCTACTCCTGTCCATCCCTCACCCATCCTAGCCTTGTACTCCCCCTTACCAGTTTAACTCCCACAGGTCCTAATCAATGTATCCTTGTACACCCCCCTCAGTACTCTTGCCCCCTTTTCACTCAGATGAAGTCTATCCTTCCAGTACAAGTCCTCATCCTCCTATGTGTCCCCCCAGTCTCCTATACATGCAAACCCTTCCTCTTTACCCCATGCCTGGAGCCATTCATTGAAATCCCTGATTCTTCTTTGTCTAGTCATGATGGCACAGGGGACTGGCCAGACCTCTGAAAAAGCCAAAGATTTAGCCTCTTCCAGGCATCCCTGCACCAGTGTCTTGAACCTCCTCTGGATCTCCTCCACTTCATAGCTTGCCAGATCATTTGTTCCCAAATGAATGATAAGGTGTGGTTCCCCACCAACTGAGCCTTCTCCCTGATTTTTGTTGCACTGCCCTCCCCACCTCCATCCCATTTCACAAAAAAATGACCTCTGCCTGTATGTAGGACCCCTCCTGAACCAATGTATCCCCTTAATCATGGAGTCCCCATGTTTATTTGTTTTGAGATCTGGTGGAAAAAGCATTAACACATTGGGGAAAATTAACACTAATAGAATTTGCTATAAGTTCAAGAACAATTTTATGCATAAAAATCAAAGCCCTAAACTCCACACATTCCTTAAGTGGAACACATCCCATGGCATCATACAAATATATGAACATATGAAGAAGCCAGCAGAAGAAGGCCATTTGGTTAGTCAAGTCTGTTCATATTGCAGGGTCCATAGCTTAATCTAATGTCCCTGCCCTTCCTCCCCACTCCTCCCATCCTCCCTACCCATGACCCTTACCCACTAACTCTCTCCCATGCCTGTTCCAGCCTCTCTTAAAGCTGCCCACTGTCTTCAATGAGAGTATCTCTTCTGGCAGTACATTCCAAGTGTTTGCCACCCTCTGTGTGAAGAAGTGCTTCCTGACCTCCCACCAGAACATCCTACTCTCCAGCTTAAGACTGTGTCACCTCATGTTATGGTTGCCACCCAGTTTAAAGAGACTCTCCTTATCAACCTTATTTATCCCTTTCAAGTACTTGAAGGTCCCAATTATGTCCCCTCTGTCTCTCCTGTCTTCCAGGGAGTACATGTTCAGTGTGCTCAACATCTCTTCATATGCCTTACCCTGCTGACTGGCTATCATCTTTGTAGCCATCCTCTGGATCTTCTTCAGCAAGTTAATGTCCTTTTTGAGGTGTGGGTGCAAGTACTGAACTCCATACTCTAAATGTGGCCTTACCCGTGACCTGCCCAAAGGCAGTATAACCTCCTCTCTCCTACTACTTATCCCTCTAGATATGCATCCCATCATCTTGTTTGCCTTTGCTGCTACTTTCTCACACTGCATGGAGTGCTTCAGGTCATAAAGCACACAGTGATGCTTCAAGACACTTAACCCAGTAGCAAACCTACAAACAGAGTTACAAAACATGTTCAGCCTCTTGAAAAGATTATCAGTCAAATGCAAATAAAATATACTTCTGTAATCAAGTTTAGACAAAGCAAACAATTGGCCAATAGGCTTCTGGATTCAGTAACCAAATAATGGTTTATTCTATATAACATACCTGTCTGTTATGAATTACCTTGATTAACTGGATAATGTAAATCAAAAGACAAGGAACTATCATAGGTTACTCCCAGATAACAAACATTTTCCACACCATCAATGGGAAACCAGTTTAAATCAGAGATTTAAATAAAGTGTGGAAACGATTTACTGGAATGTGAAAAAAACATTGATTAGTTTTTTTTTAGAATTAAGGAGTAATTTATTGGACAAAAAACAATCATGGACACTATGGAAGTCACTTGCAAACATGAAAAATCCTTATCTGAATAAAACAAAATGGCATCATCTGTATAAAGAATTAAATTAGAAGATGAACAAACCAAGGTCAAAGAATTCAAAAAATATAGAAAATAATTAGGGGCCTACAAGGGAACGACACAACATATTTCTCTAAAACCCAATTGAGCCTATTCAGTCACTGTACAATGAGATCTCCACCAGAGATGACTGCTAAACCAAAGAATGGAATCAGATGAAAAACCATGACAACATTAAGAACAACAACGGCTCATGATCAACCAAGTTGAAGGCCTTGGTGATCTTCCACAAAGATTGAAGCCACATGGAGCCCATTATCAAGGGCCCCATGGACATACTAATATATATAGCAAATATTTCTCATACAGACTAACCCCATACTACATAATGTGTACAGTTCATCCTGACTTAGTACATCATCTTACATAAGGAAAAGTCACTGTCAGTTTGAAGGTGGCTTCACTGTTTGTACATAGAGTGTTGATTAAAAGTATTTGTCCCATAACGTCCCTCCTGCTGTGTGAAGTAGTGAATGGTGGCAAGCAGACAGTTTTGGCTACTACAGCAACAAACTTATTGAAAATACACTCGAGTTGGCCAGCCTGGTGGCACTGAGGCACTGGACACCATACCAGTGACTTGGAGTCAGGAGCAACCTTGGGTTGCCGGTGGTCAGCAGGGGAAGGAGAGGACTGCACTCCTCTCCCATGGAAGGGAGGGTTTGTGGGATAACAGATGGACCAGACACAAAACTTCATGTTAAACACACAATCTCTGTGTGAAGTTTATTCAAAATACAGGAGATAACCTTCACCAATGTCATATCCCTTCTTCAGTACATCAGTTTGCAACAACAGACTCTGTATGTCCTACCTCTGCACTTAGGCAGCACCTACTGACTCACTGATATCTGATCTCCCTTAGCAGTTGAGATTCAGCCTGCCCTATGTGGGCCTTGTTCGCTTGGGTGGTGGGTGCTCAAATATATAAAAAAAAAAACAAGCTAAAGACAAAGAACATCATTGCAGAAGCAATGAAACAAGGGTTACCCTAAAGGACATTGGCAATAAATACAGTTTTTAAAGAAACACAACATCACACATACTTCCATAATGCAAAGCATCATGGGATATATGCAAATCACCATGACATTTCAGACTTGTTCAACTTATAACAATTTACATATATTTTAATAGCACAGCTATTACTAAGGTACACCCTGGGAGGGGATACACTGCAAGTCTCAAATGAGGAGTGGGACCTGGGAGTGGTGGTGGATGTCAAAATGAACAACTCTGAGAACTGTAGGAGCACAGTGGCCAAGGCCAATAGGATGTTTGGGTGCATTGCTAGGGGAATAACCTCAAGAAGGAGGGAAGTGATTCTCCCACTGTATAACTGCCTGATTAGGCTGCAACTTGAATGCTGCATGCGGTTCTGACAGCCACACTTGAAAAAGGGGATTGCACTCCTGGAGAGGGTCCAGAGAAGGGCAGTCAAGAAGATTAGGGTTATGGGTGAGAGGACCTATAGGGACAGGCTTGAGGAGCTCAACCTGTACTCTCTGGAGGAGAGGAGGGACAGGGGGAGTGGGGGACATGATAGAGGTCTTCAAGCACATAAAGGAGACAAATAAGGTAACCCTATATGGGATGTTCTAACAGAAAGGGGGAGCAATCAGGGGACACCAGTGGAAGCTAGAGGGGGGAGACTCAGTGAGAGAGGAGGAGGCGTTACTTCACTGGGAGGGTGGTGGAACCTTGGAATGCACTGCCTGAATGGCTGGTGGAGGAGGATACTGTGGAGGGGTTCAAGAGGGGATGGGACAGGTATAGAGGAGGGTGAAGCTGAGTAATGTCAATGCTGGGGGGATAACTAGAAAAGGGTGTGGGGGTCCAAAAGGGCGGGGCAGTGGAAACTTCACCCATTATGGGTGCTGACTCTCAAGCAGACTCAAAAGACCATGAGGCCCATTCTGTTGGCATTTTACTATCTTAGTATGTAACTAGCTTAATTTTTATAATACTGTCCTCTAGACATTTTTTACCTTTATCAAAAACACCAAGTGCTATGGTATTTCCAACATTTACAGGTTTTATACACATAAGGTATACACGTTAAAGTATTTTATGACATAGTACCATTGCATACTAAATCCAACAATGTGGAATACAGCCTGTTGTTTTATATCAGCTCGGAGGTCACACAATAACCTCCCTGTACGAGGACCTGAGAGGGAAAAGGAACATTAAAGAGGACACTATATGCTGTGTTGTTAATTTCTTTATCTGTCTGGTCCCTGGTGGCTATACATCCAATTGGATTTGCCCTGCCCCATTCCCCACTCACAGCCTACCCTTCCAGCTGCCCCACGGCTTACACCCCATGGTGGAGCGGCAGGGAACCCCTCAACCAGCCTAATTCTGGATCCGGTGCTGGAAGGATTACTGCCTATCACAGGGGCAGTGCCTGCAGGGACTGACCATCACTATGCCTTGCCAGTACCCATTTTCCTCCAGTTTTGGATCCTCTAGACAAGGCATGCAATGTTTCCCAAGGAGCGAGCATGCACGCTTTTGTACACTCTCCTCCGAACGTTTTCCTGGTCTACCCCCACATTGTAGCTGTCAGTGTGCCAGCCCCTTAGCCTCTGCCAGGGGCCAGTCGAGCACTGTATCACTGGTGTCCCCCCTCCCCAGAGAAGGAGAGCAGTCTAAGGATGCTCGATCTCTCTCCTCCCCTGCTGATCCCCGGTGGCCCGTGCTCGTTCCCAAACATGGGTCGCTGGCTTAACACGAGGTAAGGCGACCAGTGCCTCAGCCCACAGATCCACCGGGCTGGCTAAAGAGGACACTATATCATAGCCAAGAAAGGGAAGGGGGTGCCCATAGGTGGCCAACCTTATGGGATAGAAATTGTAAA
Source organism: Neoceratodus forsteri (assembly GCA_016271365.2). NCBI lineage: Eukaryota > Metazoa > Chordata > Ceratodontiformes > Ceratodontidae > Neoceratodus > Neoceratodus forsteri. The sequence continues at coordinate 807,417,159 of CM028130.1, read as the reverse complement.
GAATAGATTAGGCTAAGAAATAGAAGAACTTTTGCAACAGATTTAAGAAAAGATCGGTCCTCAAGAGTGGCAGAAGCTCCCTGTCACATATCCCCCAACTTAAAAGGGAAGAAGTTATTTCAGACTGCTTAGCACATTCCTGTTCCAGGAAGGGATGGAGATTCCACCCATCCATCCATCTTCAGAAGCTCTGTCTCAGGATCCTTATTAACAATAAACATTCCATTATAATCATAGTGGATATCATCATTCTTTACCCTGAGGCATTAACACATTTCTCAAACAGAGACTAAAAGTACCTTCCCATCTCCTTTTAGGGAAAGAGCATCATATTTATTAACAAAAAATCTGGGCTGCTGTAAAGTCCAGTACCATAGAAACAATTTCTCTGGGGTGAGTTATTACCCGCTCCAACACCACCAGACATGTCGGTTTTAAGCAGGGACCCAGTCCTATGTTCAACCCCTCCACATAAACCCACTATGTTTCTTGATTCATTCATTTCACTTGTTACTGATACAGACACCTGAGGGTAGACACTCTAGGTGTTACCCCAACAAAGGTTCCTATCCATTTTCCACCCAACTCCTTTCTATGTTTTCCATCAAAAAAATAAAACACATGTACCACCTCAGACTCCTTGTCTATCCATGGGTACATCTTTCTTCACCAACAGGCCCACCCCTGACCAAACGTACTACACTTTTGCCTACTAAAAGGAACCATTGCAGAGCCACATCAAGCCTTGTGCCAGTAACCAACTTGACCCCTCTGTCTTACACAAAGTGTCTGCGGGAATATGGAAGAAGCAATACTAGTTTCTACTATCCTATTTCAAGCTTTTATAACCTATGACTGCAGATCCTTGATCATCTTATCCCCAGGCAGGTCTCTACAGAAACCTACAGGAAGTCAAGGAGCCTTCCATGCTGAATACCCTGCAATGTTAAACAGCAGGTTTCTAAAACATTTAACTTTGTGGTGTCTTAATAAACGTCCTTTTAATCACTGTGCGATTTTCAGCCATCTGTTACCATCTAGTACCTTGTGACCTGTGTGAGAGTTTTCCCTTTATCCAAGGGTGCCATTTATTTTCATTAATGACCTCTACCCTTTGGGACATTCTTTCCGCATTCTGGGTACTAGTTCCTCTGCTGTCCCCAGCAGGTACCTCTATCTGGTTGCACACTGGACAGGTTCTAATATAGGCCACCACCTGTCTGTACATACCAGACCATTAATAATACAGGTTAATTGAGCCGATACCCTACCATGGCTCAGATGCCCACAGGGACTAAAGAGAGCAGTCTCCATCACTTGTCTGTAGGCCTCAGGCACCACTACCTGGGCATCCACACTTTCTGTATGGGATTTGAGCCTCATGTGGTACAGAACACCTTTCTTCAGTTCATACCACCAACATTGTTTTGTCTCCAAACAACCATTAATCTGCATACCCTTCTTGGCATTGACATACTGTAACAGTCTGGCAACATTAGCATCTTTAGCCTGCAGTATACCACAGTCAGTACTGTTAATAGATTTAGCTGCATCAATACAAGAAAAAGTCCCTTCAGCCTCATAGGCTTCCTCTTGCTTGCTTGGAGTCTTCAACCCCAGCACAATATCACTAGGCACAGTCTTACCTGGGGTCTCACATTGAAGTTCCATACTTGCATCTCTGACCTCCAACAGGTAACATCCTGGGAACACAGGCAACAAAGGAATATCCTGCTCAGTCAGGGAGTCCTTCTCCAGCTGAGCCCATGAAAAATCCTCCTGTGATTCTTTCTCCAAACTCTCTGGCAGGGACCTCTTGAGCACCTGGCACCGGTGTTCTATCTCTCTGCATAGTCAGTCTGCCTCCAGCCATTGCTCACTCATCCAGTGGATCATCCTCATCAGGGTCTCCACCTCCTGGGTGTTATCTTCACACCTCTGTTCTGCCTTGATCCCATGGTATTTCCTCATCCCTTTGCATCTTCAGGTTTGACCTTCCTCCATGCTCCCAGGTCCAGTCAAGGCAGCAGCTTCTCTTCATCTGTCAGCCATGGTTCTGGTCAGATCAGAACTCCATGAACTTTTTTCTCCAGGTTTCTACTCTGGCAACTCCTGCAACATCTGTCCATCTGGTTGATATCCACCAGAAAACTTCTCTCTTTGGCCAGTCCAGATGCTTCCAGCAAGTTATTCCACTCTGACACCAAATATATGGAGGGGTTGTGGGATAACAGATGGACCAGACACCGAACTTCAGGTTCAACACACAATCTTTGTGTGATGTTTATTCAAAATATAGGAGACAACCTTCAGCAATGTCATATCCCTTCTTCAGTACATCAGTTTGCAGCAACAGACTCTGTATGTTCTCCCTCTGCACTTAGCCAGCACCTACTGATCTCTGATCTCCCTTAGCAGTTGATATTCAGCCTCCCCTATGCAGGCCTTGTTTGCTTGGGTTGTGAGTGCTTAAATAATAAAAAAACAAGCTAAAAACAAAGAACCTCATTGTAGAAGCACTGAAACAATGGTTACCCCAAAGGATATTGGCAATAAACCCAAATTTTAAAGAAACACAACATCACGCATACTTCCATAATGCAAAGCATCGTGGGATATATGCAAATCACCATGACATTTCAGGCTTGTTCAACTTACAGCAATTTACATGTATTTTAAATAGCACAACTATCATAATTTTTGTAATACAGTTTCCTAGCAACTTTTTACCTTTATCAAAAACACCTAGTGCCATAGTATTTTCAACATTCACAGGTTTTATATACATAAGTTATATACATTAAAGAATTTTATGACATAGTTTACTGTGCTAATTTTAAAACCATTAAAACTAATTTAGACCAATGGTTATAAGCAAACACCAAACAATGATCCACAAGATTGTGATGGCATGCCTGATGGGCAATCTGCCTTCTTATGTCCACAGTACCAAGTAATACTAAGTAATAATGCTATTGCATACTAAATCTGACAATGGGGAACACAGCCTGTTGTTTTATATCAGCTTGGAGGTCACACAATAACCTCTCTGTACGAGGACCTGAGAGGGAAAAGGAAAATTAAAGGGGACACTATATCATAGTCAAGAAAGGGAAGGGGGTGCCCATAGGTGGCCAACCTTATGGACTAGTAATTGTAAAGAATAGATTAGGCTAAGAAACAGAAGAACTGTTGCAACAGATTTAAGAAAAGGTTGGTCTTCAAGAGTGTCAGGAGCTCCCTGTCACAGGGTTGTCATTCAGCTCCTTGGCTGCTCTCTAGTGGAGACCAGGGGGCAGCATTGGATGCTTGGAGTCACAGGAGTGTGGAGATGTGACATGCACATGCCTTCACACATGCACATTCATGCCATAAGGGGAAGGGGTGCATGAGAAGAAAAAGGGAAAAAGGAGCTGGCAGGCTCCATGATGCCGCTGCGCCACAGCTGGCACTGGCACCCCTGAAATCTGGATTTTGCTTCTGAGGGACCTCCCCCTCTGACCCTGCCATAGAGGGAAAATCCATGGGGGAATACAGAGAGGAGCCTGGAGTCGGGAAGTAGAGCTGTGGAAGAACCCTGCTTGCCAGCTCCGATGGTAAAAAGCAATATGGAAAAACAAAAAAAAAATACACTGGAGACATTACAAATAAGGTAAAAAAAATTACAGAAACCCAGCAAAAAAAAGCTACTGTGACCATAAGTAACCTAACAAAGATTTAAACCATGTATTTTGGTAGACTACTTAATTTATCTTTGGGACCCTGCTAAATCTAGCACTTAAGGTTAAATTTTATGGGTGGGGGAAGCATGGCCTGACCAAGAAGAGGAATGGATGTTTAATCCAGGAGCACAGGGCCCATCCGCTAATAATCAGTGCCATCCTGCAAAAATAGACCGGTAAATCTACACAATACAGAGAAGCAATTAATCCTCTTTTTGGCAGCAGTTAAAAAATCAAGAAAGAATCAATCCCAGCTGAATTTTTCATCTGCAGGAAGCACTAAAGAATCAGGCCTAAACCACCCTACAGACCACGTGCTCCATGCTACATCGAGTGCAGACATGAGTCGAACAGATACGGGAAACAGTGAGCACCAACCTACACTACAAGCCCAAAATAATATATAGGGCTTGATATAATTATTAAAATGTGATCTGACTCACCAGATGCGGACAGGCTTTAAAAATATTGGGACCCAACTCACACATTTGCAGCAGACTGTGAATAATTTAAATGACACTGTAGAGCACCATTAGACCAGGCTGGATGAGGTAGAGTAGTGGATCAGTGATAGAGAAGATGCCCATGATAGGCTAGAAGGCTCCCTGCAGTCCATTTTGAGGGAAATCAAATCCTTGAAAGCCATTCTGGTTGACCACAAAAATCATGAAAGGCAATGCAATGTTCACCTTGTAGGTTTACCAGAAGGGATGGAGGAATGGGACTGTGTGGAGTTCATAGGTGCATGGCATAGAAAAGTCTTGAACCTACCTGCAGAAATAACTTTGGAGGTGCAAAGGGCACACCGATCACTGGGTCACCGACCAGTCCCAGATGAAAGACCAGGCCACGTCATTGTCAAGTTCCTCCATTTTAAAGACAGACAGCATGTATTGGAGGCAGCCAGACAGAAAGGATCCATAACAGAACTAGACAAAAAAGTAAGCATCTTTCCGGACTTTTCCAGGAGACTACAGGCAGGCTTTTACAGCAGCAAAGAGGAACTTTCATGAGCTCAGCTTCCAGTTTACTATGGTGTACCCAGCCCAGCTGATCATTAGACCATAGAACCAGGAGCCTAAGTCTTTTACCAACCCAGAGGCAGCACTGCAGTATTTCACCCAAGTCCTGGTTCAGAGACAAAATCGTGAGGCTCCACACCAAGAGGCAGTTTGAAATTTGGTACAAGTTACTGTTTAAATTGTAAAGTGTAGCAATGGGGCTGCCAGGGTGGGGGGGATATTTTTCCTTAGACCCACAATGGAGCTTTAGCTCCAGCCCATCATGGCTGGGTCGTGAAGGCCTCCTTCAGCTCAGCCTGCTCAATGGCCTACATTCCCTGTTTGCAGGTTTGGTTAAAAAGGTTAGAATATCCAGTTTAAAGAGATGATGAGGTTCATTCAGTTTTATTAGCAAAAGGACATGAACTGATCACTTAACTTCATGAACATTGCAGGATAATGGATTTTCTCTTGTCTACTACTTTCATGTTACTGCCTCTATGCTGATCTGAAATAGAGCAAGCGCAAACAGAAAATGACCCTTATGATTAATTTACCCTTATGGAACTGATAATAGTTCTATGTTGGTTACTGTTTTAATACCGGGGGCTTTCTCAACTTATTTACATGGGAATGAGATAAAACACTACCATTTTAGGACCATTCAATACATAGCCAGAGTAAGCGAGGTAAAATGGTGAAAAGCCTGGAGGAGGCATTGGATTAATTAAGCGTCTTGAATAAGGGTGAGAGGGTGGTGGTGAGCACTAACAAACCTTAGGATATTCATGCTTGCCGTGTTATATGGCTTTTCTTTTTACTTTACTGGTTAACCACATGGGTGCACAGTGGGGAAAGGAGTAAGGGGAGACACAAATGGGTATGGAGATGGATACTGTGTTTTTGGGCCGCGGCTTTACAATATACGGGAAGATGGAGTGATTTCCAGTTAATCTAAGGAATGCATAGCAGGTGTGGGGTGGACACTCAGAGGTCCTCATTAAGGAGGGCCCTGCGGAGGTCCTAGAGCTACTCCATGAGCCAGCCTGAAGTGAGCATAGTACACAAACTTTGGGAAAGTGCCACAAGCACAAGCCTAGAGGGAGGAGGGTTCAGCCTCCCACTTCCTCATCTCCCTAATATGATGGCACTATATAGATTGGTAGACTACAACACACTATATCATAATGGATGGGACCCCTCAGTACATCCACAAAGAGTAGAGGGTAATAGAAAACACAAGAGACAGAAAATGGGGATTTGGGAATGCACAAGGGGAGGTTGTTGTTTCCTGGGGGGGGGAGTAAAGCTTTGAAAGTTTTACTGTTGGGTAGTTTGGGGGCTCTCCTTGTTGAGGTTCTGGGATTAGTAGATGGAGGGGGAAGAGGGGGGTTCTACAGAGCATTATGGGTACAAGGGGAAAAATGGTGGGGTTATGCTCAAGTTTGGGGTGAAAATAGAAAACTCAGCTTTCAGCACATGGGTCTCAGAAAAGGGGTACATGCTATGTCATCATGGGAGGCCATATAAGCCAAACTGTCTAAAATGAGTATGTTAAAATGTATAACATGGAATGTATGGGGCTTAAAAACAGTGGTAAAAAGGAAAAGGGTGTGGACCTACTTAAGGAAACAAAAAGGAGATATCAATTTCCTTCATCCGCTTGACTAGGGAGGAGGTAAACAGATTGGTGAACTCATGTGGGGGCACTTTGATGGCCTCTCCATTCACCTCCACGGCTCAAGGGGTAGCAATCTGGATATGACCCTATTTGAGAGTGGAGGTCCATGGCTCCATTTCTGACCTTTATGGTAGATACCTGGTGGTGGATGCTATGATAGAAGGGACTAGATATACCCTGGTTTCACTCTATGGTCCTAACTTAGATGACCCAGGCTTTCTTCCACCACTTGGTGGTGGTTCTGGCTCCCTACCCTGACAATATTATTATGGGGGGGGTTCAATACATATTGGGATCAAGAAATGGCCTATTTGGGAAATAAGGGCAGGCCTCCCTCGAGAAGCTTAGTTGCCCTGAGAGATCTAGCAAAAGAAAGGCCACTTCAGGAGGTCTGGAGGCACTTCTACCCCCATCAAAGGAAATTCTTCTTCTACTCCCATGTGCACAAGATATTTACCAGGTTAGATTATTTTCTGACATCCCCAAATGTAATACGTGGAGCAGCCAGTCCCCAGTATGGGCCCATCTGCATATCAGATTATGCTCCTCTGGAGTTCAATTTCCCCACAGGTAGGGGAGCATGCCTAGTAGGCAATGGAGATTGGACCCAACCTTCCTCACTGCCCAAGGATATAAATCTTTTAGGGCAGAGACAATACAGGAATTCTTAATATACAATAAAATGGAGGACACTTTGGCATCCAACACATGGGAAGCCCTAAAAGTGGTTATTCAGGGTGCCATGATTGCCTATGCTGTCCGACTACATAGAAAGGAGACTAGAGAAGAAGGGAACTAGAGGATCAAATACTAGCATTAGAGAAGCAAATTATGGAGGTCCAGGAGAATAACAAAATGGGGACCTTAAAGCAATTGAAGGGGAAATTATCGCAATTAGCCTCCAATAGAATTGAGAGGGACATCTTAAACACGGGGGCAGGAACATATTGTGAAGGTGATACAGCAGGCAAATGGCTAGCATGGAAAGTAAAGAAACAACAAACAGAGAAGGTAATATTGTCCTTGGAGGATGAGAGCGGGGTAAGCACCTCGGACCCTAGGAAAATTAATGATCTTTTTAAACAGTTCTATGAAAATTTGCATAAATCTGAGGCTCTGTGGGGGGGGGGCAGACCCAGAGGGTTTTATGGAAAGACTCCAACTAAAATCTCTGAGTCAAGAATTGAGAGACAAACTTGACTGCCCTATCACCACTCTGGAGGTGAAGTGGGCTATCTGGGAATCAAATGTGGAGAGGGCCCCCTGGTCTGGATGGCATCCCCATGGAATTCTACAAAGCCTTTTGTAAAGAATTACAGAATATTCTAACACTGATGGTACAAGATACCTTAAAAATAGGCAAATTACCACTATCCCAACTAATGGCAACAATCATAGTTCTCCCAAAGCCAGGTAAGGACCCCAATAAATGCAGATCATACCGTCCTATCTCCCTCTTGAATGCTAACTATAAAATAATAGCAAAATTAATTGCTAGAAGGTTGGAATCCACTCTTCTGGTATTGATACATCAGGACCAATATGGTTTTGTCAAGGGCAGACAAGCAAAGCACAATATCTGCAGAACCTTGAACATTATTTTCAGGTGGTTGGGAAGGGGAAGGGATAGGAACAAAGGCCTTCTGACACTAGATGCCAAAAAAGCCTTTGATTGGGTGGAATGGGCCTTTATGTTTGCCACATTAATTAAATTTAATTTAGGGCCCCAAATCAGATCCAGGATAAAAGCAATATACAGAGCTCCTAAGGCACAAATATTCACTAATGATGCTCTATGCACACCTTTCAACCTTACTCGAGGGATGTGGCAGGGTTTCCCCCGTCACCTCTCCAGTATGTATTGACGATGGAGGTGCTGGCTACATCCATCTGTCAAAATCCAAAAGTACAGGGCTATTCCTTTGGAAGTAAACACCAGGTCATCTCTTTGTTTGCAGATGATGTGCTGCAATTTCTGAGGGACCTGGGGATTTCTATCCTAGCCTTAACTTAATTATTTGAGGAATATAGCCCCTTGTCTGGTCACAATATAAATTGGGCTACGTATGAATGGCTCCCCTTGGGAGGTGTAAGCACCCCCATCCAGATTCAGGGGTATACAATTTCTCCTGTGGTCTCCATAAAATACCTGGGAGTTCATATTCCTCAAAAACTGATGTCCCTCTTCGAAATAAATTACAACCCCTATTAAGAAAGATCCAGGAAGAATGTGAGAGATGGAAGAATCTCCCTCTCACATTGACAGGAAAGATGAACCTGGCAAAAATGTTTGTATCACCTCAATGTTTGTACTTATTTCAGACATTGCCGATTTGGATCCCCCAGAGATACTTTAAATCACTACGAGGGGGCATAGTGACTTTATTGTGGGGTAATAAGAGACTTAGAATTAGGCAGAAGGTCTAATGCAGAAAAGTAGGGGATGGGGACTGAGGCCTCCCAAACTTATATTTATATTGCTTAGAAGTGCAGATTTCTGCAATGGGTGACCTGGTTCCAGATAATGGGGAGAGGAGAGCATGGACTGAGATAGAGGATGAATCCGAGGGAGACCCCTTGAGTATGTCACTTTTTGCATCAGTGTTGAACTGGAGCTCAACAAAACATATAGCAAACCCCTTTACTAGGGTCACAATGCAAGCATGGCTCCTTGCTCATGCAGCCATGGTTTATCCCCCTACCTTATCCCCAGATGCCTCTATAGCTCAGGCATTATGGAGTGAGGGGAGGACACTAGGTCCTGTCAGCCAGATACTGAGGGTATAGGCCAAAAAGGGCCTACATCTAGCACATCAGTTGTATGATCAGGGGTGCATCCAACCATATCAAACATTAGCAAAAAAATATGGCCTACAACTCACACACTTCTTTGCATATCTTCAAGTCTGCAGTAGCCTAAGGGTCACTATAAGGGGTAAAGAACAGTTTTTGACTCCTCAGAGATCCTCCTGGAGGAAGTACTGAGAGGAGATTTGAGGGTAGGCAATATTAGGCCAGTGACAAGCCACTATAAAAGTATGTTGGGCATCTGCCACTTATAACGGAAAACCATAAGAACAAATGGGACAGAGATAAGGGTGGAAATGCCCTGACAGAAGGGGACTGAGCGAGGAACCTTCATTCATATGATATGAGAATGCCCACAAATTAGATGTTGTTGGACTAGCATAACAACTATCATGCAAAACATTCTACATGATACACAAACTCTGGGATTAGGAGAGGTGTTACTAGGGTCACCAGGTAACTCTTGTGGAGGCTCTGGTTTGGATCACCCATTATGGCCACTGGCTATGGCTGTCGGAAAACAGGATCAGACTTACCACTGGGGTAGGGGGTTGGTGCCAATGACTGCTGAATGGGCTCAGAAATTTCTCATATGTATGAAACTGGAACATACCCAGTACAAAGACATGGATAAGGAAGATAATTTCTGGGTGGTATAGGGACCACTGGAGGCAGCTATGGGCCAATCATGGTTCCCAGCATTTTAGAAAATTAAATGCAAGTAAACAATAGAGTCAGGAGTTTCTTGTAGATATGTACTTATGCATGTCCTGAAATTCTGAGTTTTTTTCTAAAAGCAGGGATCTTTAGAAAAACAGTGATCTATAGAAAAAGTGTGATCTATTTGCTGTTAGAGTCTCTAGCTCTGCTATTTCTCAATGCAATATGTTAACCCATGATATGATTATGTTTATGCTTTGTGTCTGATCCTTGCATAGTGTGCTGTATGTGCTGAACTTTAAAATAAAGTTTGAAAAAAGGAAAAAGTTGTTTCATAAAAACTGACTTTAAAAGGTGACAAAACAATACTTTTGCACCTATTACTGCAATTATGATAGTGTAAACTCTTATATAACCCACTTCTATGGTCACCAAATATTAACATCAACCTAGTGCTGTAGCCACAGGACTGGGGAACATCATAAAACTAGGTGTTTCTCCACAATGCAGAAATCCCAGTGTATACAATTCAAACCAAGTGAATCAATGAACGAGCACCATGATTTATAAAATGGCAAGAAAATATATAGAACTTCTTTGGTCAAGAGATGTCACCTGATCATGAATTAAATGTCTATAAACACACAGTCAGGTGCTGGGTTTCATTTCCATGCCCCCCAAAGACCTTATTTCATGTTTCCTATACTTTACATGTCACTACACTAAGCAGAAAACAGGAGCTGTACAGTCACCATCTTGAAAATCCTATCCTTCACTACCATAACACTATCATCTTAAACAGTTAACTTTTAAAAAGTTACTCCCTACATAAACAAACTGTAGCCAGAACTGATAGGGCTGTGAAGAGCTACCAAATAACCAAAGTTATTTTCTTGTTGGTGTCATATAGTGCTGTTTAGTCACAATCATCAAAAACTCCATGCTGCTAAATCACTCCTCTTGAATTGATTTAGTCAGAGTAAATGCTGCTGCCGGTGTGTGTGTGTGTGTGTGTGTGTGTGTGTGTGTGTGTGTGTGTGTGTGTGTGTGCTCCCAGAGTAAGTTTGCATTTTTCCTGTAACTGAATGGCAATCTTCCTCTGTTTTCCTGTAGATCATTCTTTCCAATGGAAGTCAAATTCCTCTGTTTTGCCATATAAGTAATGCAAATCTATTGGTAGAATTTCCCTGCAGATGGCTTCATATCCCTGTAAACAAAGTTCCTTACCATTTAGATAAAATACCTGACACTCCCTACAAGCTTAGTTAAAGGAGAACTGCGCTGAACCTGTGAGTAATGTTTCCAGTAGAAGCTTTTTTTTATATAGTGGGTCCCTTTCTGTTTCTGCCCCATTTTTCCTGGCCTTTTAGTTAACCCATTGGATATTTATGGGTTATACACTGCTGAAAAGTGCCATCTAAAAATTGTATGATGTTGTTTATGTCCCCATGACCCTACAAATTCTAAATTAGAACACAGATGCCTTGTACCAACAATGTAAGTTCTTTATAAGATCATACTGTTCTAAAATGGTCAATGCCAACAGTGTGTGAATCAGAAACACTCACTGAATTTACCAAAAGGCCAGTTAAGATTAAGCAGTAACAAAATTAGAACTGGTATTTTCAAAAGAAATAGCATCTACTTCTACAAAAATGCATGTTTGCTGATTCAAGGCAATTCTCCTTTGAAATACTAACAGCACAGTCTAAATTGCTCACTATTTATGGGGCTGGTAGTATAGCCTAGAGGTCAGAGTAATGAGCTATAAATGAGCTTTCTCCATCCAGCATTCAGACATGGGTTTGATTCCCACACCCTCCAATTCCATACTGTGTAGCTCTGATTAAGTCACTTAATCTCCCCAGTGTTCCTGGGTTGTCCCTAGAAACAAGCACCTATACCTAGCTGGCCTTACCTGGTTACCAAAGGGAAAAAATTGATTTATTAAATCACATTTATAAACTGTAAACAAACATTAAACTCCAGTACACAGAATCCTGATCCATGCAATAACCAACCTCCTGACTCCTAACAGAATCCATCTAACTACTCTGTCCCTTTCTGTAAATCTGTTATTTTTCCCCCTTTTTTTTTAGTTTTGAAACTGTCTGACTGGAGGATGCAAACCTAACAACTTTTACACTGGCCTTCTGTTGCACAGGAGGAAATGCTGACTCAAACAGTGTAGCTGAGCCTCAGACCATAAATCCAAGATAAGAGATAAGCAGTATGCGTCACATGGCCCATCCCAAAGCAGGATTGTACACACACACACACACACACACACACTCTTAAAAGCACTTTTTGCTTGACATTTCCCACTCCAGAAACAGCAAACAAGCATGAAGCACCTCTTTTATTCTATGTGTGCCTGGGCAGCTGGACTTAACTCTGTCATGCTAGTTTATGCTCACTTTTTTTGTTTGTTTGTTTAAAGGGCAAGATCCTTCAGGCCAAAAAAAGTGATGCCTCCCCCGCCCTGCAGTTTGTATATGTGCCCATAGGAATTAAATAGCTTACAGCGTGCAGGTCCATTGTCTGTAATCTGATGTTGTAGACTACAAACATCGTATAATGAGTTAACCCCTAGGTTGCTGAAAGTAGAATACATCTATTAGACTGAGATGGACAGATGATAGAAACAGTAGTTGAAAAAGTTTTTTTTTGTTAATATCCTGAGAAGTTCTGAGGTGCAATACAGTAGCATCCCCACCCCTCTTCAGATGCATATAACTTAGAGCAGAAAATAACAGAAATCAGAGGGGGAATGCACTACTTTGCAGCTATGGAGGAATACTTCCAAATGTCTAAAAAGGGAGTTCCATGAAAAGCCATTTTAGAGCTACAGTCTGATCGATGACAGAAGGGCTGTAGGCTCCACCCACAGCCCTAAAAATGACCACAGTGTAGTATTGCCTTTTCATCATTTCCCACATATTTTTTTAAAACTTACCTCACCAGTAACTCCATCGTTCATTTTATCTAGGCCTCACCACCACACTGGCTCCACTCCATTCCCCCCCTACCAGCCACCAGGCCTGCTCCAGTTAAAATCATCACCTGACACAACAGATTTATCACCCAAATTATCTTAACATTTAAACAAAAAGGACTCTCCTACCAGCTGCAATGTTGTTACATGAGTACTACCTACTGATATCTCTGTCTAGCAGCAGATCAGGCATTGTTTCTTTCAGCTGTAGCTCGCTCATTCTCCCATACTCCCATTCTGCCTCTGCTTGACCACTATAGTTTCTACTGGCAAAGACAATGCCCTTTTGGCATTCTGCTGTTGCTGTTGGGGGCCATGGAAGTGTGACTATTATGCAACTCCTGAAACAAAGCTCCTCAGCTCCATTTGTACAGCTTGTAGGGCCAGGAGAGTAAGTCAGCTTATGACTCTGTTTCTTTGTGCCACAAGAGTGAGTTATCTTGTAGCTGTGATGCAGTTCCATTTTTTTTCAGCTCAAGAACAACTGCTCTTCTCACTAAGCTCCACAGCCCCATTTGTACAGTTTGTGGGGGCTGAGGGAATTAATGAGTAACAATTTGGCCTTCTGGTTTTGGTATGTACATGTGGGGGGGGGCTTGTGGGAGTGCTACTATACTGTAAGAGTGAGTGAGCACTGGTGTGGCCCTGTATTGTTGCTCTGGGGGGAGGTGCACAAGAGTGTGATGAAAGCGGCAGAGCGTTGGCCCATTGGCACTGAGGGCTGAGGTGCTGCTACAAGGCCTTACCTCATGTTATGTTAGTGACCTGAGTTCTATCAAGCCTGGGTTGCTGGGGGCTGGCCAGGGGGGAAGGCTGGAGCAGGACTAAGCAAGCCACAAGGCAGCTCTTCTCTCCTATGGATGGGTCCCCAAATCATCTCTCTCTTGGCTGACACTTAGCGGTGGCTAGGTGTCTAAGCACAGATATTGGAGGCTAAAACAATATTAGTAAGGGTGGAGGGGGAAGTGAGCTTGGAGCACATGTATTCCTCCCACTGCATGTGCCCTCCATTGTCATGACCTTGGGTCAGGGAGAAAATAGGACAAAAATGGTCGGCACAGCAGGGTCGCATAACTCCCACCCACCACACCTTTATCCACCATATCACTGGCACCTGCAGCAATTAATGGATTGTGCTTCAGGGGATGAACAGCCCTCCCCCTCCTGATCTCACCATGGGGGTAAGATCTGAAGGGGTATCATGCCAGCAGATAAGCCAGGGAGATAGTGGACAATGGAAGCGGTTGTAGAACAGGCTGAAGGGAGCTTACCCTGCCATGGCGCAGGAGATAAACACCTATATGGAAAAAATAAAGTATCAGAGTGAGTGAGTGGGTCCTCAAACAACCATAATGAGCAGCACTCTGCACAGTGCAGGGGGAGACTACACAAAAAACAAAAGCAGCAACTGACCAGCGATCTGCATGGGGACTCTTCAATTAAGTGTCCACGTAAAAATGGAGTACTACATCAAATGAGAACCAAATGCATTAGTAGAGGATGGCAGTATAAGCCAGCATAAAAAAGACAGTACCAAACTTCTACACATCACCACTTGCTGGACATATGGTTGGACTATTTTCTTACATAACAGTTCTGTATACTAAAAAAGCTTATTTTCACAACACGAACCTCTTTTATCTTTATATTTTAATCAGAACGCGCCATATTTTTTTAAGATGTTCAACAAAATGAGCCATTTTATAAATGTGAAAATCCACTCCAGGGTATGGATTAAAAGATTTTAATGCACTTCCCAGGGGCATAAAAGAGACTCGGCCTTCAATCTTGTCCCTTAGCATAACCCTAGGGCATGCATTAAAATCCTTTAATGTACACCCTGTCATGGCTTATTACTTAAATAGTACCAGTCAGCATACTGATAGGAGATGATAGTTTTCATAAGATGTTGCTAATTAAGCAGAGGAAGCAGGCCCCATTTTGTCCAGATGAATAACAGTGTCAAAGTTCCTTCTGTGACAAGAATATGTTGATTTATTTGCTGCAGCTGTGGCACAGCTCCCAGTGCACTCAGAACATGTAGCATTACTTAGTGTTGCAGAGCTGTAGCTCCAGGTGCACCTGATGTTGATTTGTTTACTGGAGTAGTGTCATTCTGCCCAGTACACTGGGGACATCCTGACAGGATGGAGTATGACCTGGGAGGAGTCCAGGTATCTGCATCAGAGGAGTAGAAGGACCTAGGAGTGATGATTACTAGTGACCTGAAGCACTCCACACAGTGCAAGAAAGCAGCAGCAAGGGCAAACAAGATACAAACATATGAACATATGAAGAAGCCAGCAGATGAAGGCCATTTTGTTTATCAAGTCTTCTCATGTTGCAGGGTCCTCAGCTTGAGCTACTGTCACTGCCCCCTGTCTCCACTCCTCCCATCCTCCCTACCCATGACCCTTACCCTCCTCCTATACATGTCCCAGCCTCTCTTAAAGCTGCCCACTGTCTTCAATGAGATTACTTCTTCTGGTAGTGCATTCCAAGTGACCACCACCCTCTCTGTGAAGAAGTGCTTCCTGACCTCCTTCCTAAACCTCCCACCCTCCAGCTTAAGTCTGTGCCCCCTCGTGTTATGGTTGCCACTCAACTTAAAGAGACTCTCCTTATCAACCTTATTTATCCCTTTCAAGTACTTGAAGGTCCCAATCATGTCCCCTCTCTCTCTCTCTCTCTCTCTCTCTCTCTCCTGTCTTCCAGGGAGTACATGTTCAGTACCCTCAACCTCTCCTCATATGCCTTACCCTGCTGACCAGCTATCATCTTTGTAGCCCTCTTCTGGACCTTCTTCAGCAGGTTAATGTCCTTTTTGAGGTGTGGGCACCAGTACTGAACTCCATACTCTTACCAGTGACCTGTACAAGAGCAATATAACCTCTTCTCTCTTACTACTGATCCCCATAGATATGCATCCAAGCATCTTTTTTGCCTTTGCTGCTGCTTTCTTGCACTGTGTGGAATGCTTCAAGTCTCTAGTGATCATCACTCCCAGGTCCTTCTCCTCCTCTGATGCAGATACTCGGACTCCACCTAGGTAGTACTCTTTCCTAGGATTCTTTGTTCCAATATGCATAACTTTGCATTTCTTGGCATTCAAGCCAAGCTGCCAGATCCTGGAGCACCTCCCTAGCTTTTCCAGATCTTCCTGTAGGTCCTGTATCCCTTCAGTTGTGTCCAGTCTCCAAAGAGCTTGGTGTCATCCACAAATAAGCACATTTTGCCCTTAATGCCATCTCCAATGTCATTGATGAAGACATAGGACAACACCAGCCACAGCACCAAGCCCCACAGGACCCCATAGGTTACCTGTCTCATACCAGATAACCCCCCAAACATCCTCTGGGTTCTGTCCTTCAGCCAGTTTTCCACCCATCTGGCCATCTTTTCCCCAACCCTGAGATTTACCAACTTTCTGATCAACATTTTGTGGGGCACAGAGTCAAATGCCTTGCTGAAATCAAGACAGAGGATGTCTACCACTTTGCCCCTGTCTACTGTCTTAGTGATGCAGTCAAAGAAGTTAATCAGATTTGTTTGACACGATCCTTCCCCATGAGCCCATGCACCTCGCATCCTGGAAACCATGCTCCTCTAGATATTTCACCTATCTTTCCTTTAGTATGGTCTCCATGAGCTTGCCCATAATGGAGGTTAGACTGACTGATCTGTAATTCCCTGTAATCCTAATAAGACACTGGGATGCATAGCTAGGGGGATCAGTAGTGGGAGAGAGGAGGTTCTACTACCCTTGTACAGGTCATTGGTGAGGTCACATCTAGAGATTGGAGTTCAGTACTGGTGCCAACACCTCAAAAAGGACATTAGCCTGTTGGAGAAGGTCCAGAGCAGAGCTACAAAGATGACAGTGAGTAATCAGGGTAAGGTATATGAGGAGAGGTTGTGGGCACTGAATATGTACTCCCTGGAGGAAAGGAGAGAGAGAGGGGACATGATTGGGACCTTCAAGTACTTGAAAGGGATAAATAAGGTGGATAAGAAGAGTCTCTTTAAGCTGAGTGGCAACCATAACACAAGGGGGCACAGTCTTAAGCTGGAGGAGGAGGTTTAGGAAGGAGGTCAAAAAGCACTTCTTTACAGAGATGGTGGTGGGCACTTGGAATGCACTGTCAGAAGATATGGTCTCATTGAAGATAGTGGGCAGTTCAAGAGAGGCTGGGATAGGCTTAGCGGAAAGGTAAGGATCATGGGTAGGTAGGATAGATGGAGTGGAGGGGCAGGGACAGTAGCACAAGTTGTGGGCCCTGCAATATGAGCTGGCTAGATAGACCATATGGCCTTCTTCTGCTGGCTTCTTCATATGTTTGCATTTAAGTTTTAGTGTACCAATGCTTTGGCTTCCAGTGCACCTGAGACATGTTGATTTGTTTATAGCACCAGTGCTACAGCTGCTGGTGTACCCCAGCACCAAGCAGATATTATCACAGAGTCACAGAAATCTACAGCTATCATGATCAAACAATCAAAGCAATGGCTGAGCAGAGGGAATATACTTCCCTCCATTTATAGAACTCACCTGTCTTCTGGCTTTTGGAAGGTACTAAAATTGGAAACGTGTGACTTTATTTATGCAGAGTTTATTGTTGATTTATTATAATACTCTATTTGGAGTGCTGAGCCAAGGTTTAGGCAGGCTGTTAGTAAAAAGGTAAATTCAGTGTGCTGCCTAGTGGAAGTGGTTTCTGTTCTGCTGGGCAGGAAATTAGAAATCTCAAAGTGTTATTGAAAATACCACCAGCCACCAGACTAGTGCCATCCTAATAGATTATATGATAAAATTGATTTTGTACCATTTTTTGTAAATTGTTATACCTAAATGTTTTCATCAAGCTTTTTGTACACATTTTTATGTTTTCTTGTGTTCATATGTAAGAAACATATTGCAGCAGGTTGCTGTAGTAGCGAGCTGTGGAGGTGCGGCAGTGTTGTGGCCAATGTCAGCAGTCCATTTTGTGGCTGGTGTCTGTGGTGCCAGTAGAGGAGCATGCTGTTGATGACAGCAGTTTTGTAGCATGCACCAACTTGAAAGAAACTTGCCGCTGCAATCAGGGAGTGCCCCGTCATTTAGCAATCAGTAGTTTTTGCTGCCGGGGCGGTCACTGATTCCAGCAGTGAATCATAGCTTGCCTTGTCTGGTATCCCATTTCAATAAACATGGTGGCAGCTGTCACCAGCCGCCTCTCACAGTCCATGAAAGCTGATGGGAGTGCCCAATTCCCCTGTCATCATGCCCCCTCCCTAGTTCATTTGCCGATGAGGTAGCCCAGTCCCCATCAGCATAATGTCCCCCTCATTTGTTTTAAATTAACATGGCAGCAGCTGTCTCTGTCCACCTCTCACAGTCCCCATGAAAGCTGAAGGGGGTACCCAATCCCCCTGTTGGCATGCCCCCTCCCAAGTTCATTTGCCAATGAGGGAGCCCAATCCCCATCGGCATAATGTTCCCCCCATTTGTTGTGTGCTGAGGGGGGTTCTCAATCCCCTTGGCTCATGCACCCCCCAAACACTCTGTATGTGCTGATGGGGTGCCCAATCCCAGTCGGCTACAGCCCCCCTTAAAAACACCCCATTATCCCTGTAATAGAAAAACTCTCCTGCGAGGTCTTTTTTTTTTTTAACCCTGTGAAAACAGAAAACCATCCCTCATTGTCTCTAGTGCCCACTCCCCCAACCTGCACCCTCCCTCTGTGCACCTGACCTCTCCACACTCCCCTCACTCCATACTTAAATCCAGAGCTCGGTGCAACAATCTTCGCTGGAGCGGGAATATATCTGCACTCTTCAAAGCCAACCGCGAACTGAAGAAATGCCGGTAAGCTGTATAATGGCATAAATGGAGGGGGGGTCAACTTAAGGTGGATATCTTGGTCATTTTTGTGAATTTTGGCACTACATTTTCAACATGGGGTTCTTGGGACCCCATCTCATTAATTCAGTGATTGTCATCTGCTTATTTGGTCCTGAAAGGTGATTTAGCAGTCACTGATCAGAATCACATTTCAAGACTGATTAACAAAATGACTGCCACTGTTCATGAGGTGGGCTCCCAAAAAGCCTATTTTGCAAATTTGGTGAAAAAATTCCAAAAAATGACTGTGTTACAAGCATGTGTTGCTCAGTTTCCACACACTCTCGTAACCTCACGAAAATTTGTAATATTTTCATTACAGATTTTCAACACTGGCATTTTTTCACACATCCTTATGAGCAGTACAGCTGTCATTTTTCACACCCTGGCCAAAATGTGTTTTCGCACTGCTGGCACACAATAGCGCGGTCGCTGTTGGAAATCAATGTTCAGGACAGAGTAAGAAAATCACAGTGACATTGTTCATGAACAGAGGTCCCAAAATGCCTATGCTGAAAATATGTTGACAAAGTCTATAAATGACTATGTTACTAAGCGTGCATTATACGGTTTCCAGACACTAGTAAGTTTGAGCATTTTAATATTCACTCCCGATTTTCAACATTGACCTCTTCACACCTCCATATAGATAAGGTTTAGCAGTCATTTTCAATCCTGCCTGATCTGTGTTTCACACATGCATGAAATACTTACAGTCCTCTCATGGGAAATCAACGTTTGGGACAGATCAACAAAATCCACAGTGCCACTGTTCATAAGTGAGGTCTCAAACACTTTCATGAGGTGGGGGGTCACAAAAGGCCATGTTGAAAATTTTAATGCAAATACCAACAAATGCCTGGGGTGTTAGGATTTCTAACCATAGCGTCCCACCCTGTACAGACTGACAGGCATCAGGGTGTGCCTTTGTATTGCCAGCTGTAATGTTTATGCCATTCCACCCCACCCCACCCCACCCTGAAGTCAATGACAGGTATTGAGGTATGCCTTGGACTCTTTGGCCCCAGAGTACACCCATTCTCCTATACTGCACCCATTTCAGTGTATGCCCTTACAAAATGGGATGACTGTAAAGCGGAACACCCCAAGGCACACCTCAACACTTGTCAGTGTCTGCAGGATAGGGTGAGGTGAAATGCTGTGAGCATTATGGATGAGGACCCAAAGGCACACCTCAATGCCTGTCCATCTCTGCAGGGTGGAGGTGTGGTTGGCATGAGTTCAATACTTCACTGCCACTCCTATTCTGCATCTGTCTAACTCCTGCACGTCCAATGCTAATATCAGCAAGCAAATATTCGCCATTGACAAACACTTGTTCCTTTTCTTTTAGCTGTCAGAAAGAATCTGATTGTCAATATTTGACCTGAAATTCATTCCTTGTTCCTTGGAGGCACTAGTATCCTGGAGTCTCCTAGGATTCAGAACTTTATCTCCAGGCATGGAATCCAATTATTAGTGAGCTCCTTGTATCCATGGTTTACCCTTCAATTTGTTTATTGCTACCCTTTTTTTGTTTTTCTTTCCTTTCCCTCTTCCCTACTTTTGTCAATAACATCTTGCTATCCCCTCTTAACCATCTTCCTACCTTCTCTCTGCATTTAGTCTTATTTAGAGTTGTAGTTTAGCACATAGCCTATTTTCTAGTTGAATATGTTAATTCTCTAATAAGGGACTTTGCCTTTTTATATGTCTCTCTGAGTACTTTTGGTTATCCAACTTTTATAGTGTCTTTTACAGTAGTTTAAAATGCAATAAATTTATACTACCTTAACTTCCAATTCCTTTTTAGTAAGTCTTTTGAGAATCAAGTGTTTGCATTTATTGATACTGTTATTCTCTCAGATCATGTTCTAGTACTTAAAATATTGAGTTTATAAGGAAGGAATACCATCTAATCCTGTCCACTGAGGAAGATTCTGAGTGGGTTGAAGCTCTGAAGTGTTTGGTCTCATCTGCTGCTGTTAGTTTGTGGCTGATTTTATTTTCAGTAAGATTGCTTATTAATGTACAGCCCTAAATGGTCTCTGTGACTGGGAGCTTTTGCTTGCAACCTGATATGCCACCTGATGACAGTGGCATCTCTTCCCTGTTGAGTGGCAATCTGGTGTGCCATCAGGTTGATGTTGCTTCAGTTCTACTGAGCAGATGATGTGATGAGTCACCCAATGGCAGGTGGTTCTGTTCCACTGAGTGGACAATTTGATGTGATACCACCCAGCAGCTGCTTTTGAGATGGAAATCAAATGTGCCTCCCCACAGCAACTACTTCTGCCCCAGTAAGAAGACAATCTGATTAGACAAGTCATGGCAGTTTATACTGTCCATCTGAGTCTACAATGAAATGTGTTCCTATCTGGTAGCTGCATCTATCCCACTATGACGGCAATCTAGAAGCAGCTATTTCTCTTCCACATAGAGGACAATTTCATGTGGTGCCCAGTGAGAGCTGCTATCATCAAATTGAGTTTTCAGTCTTTTATGCCCTCAGACATCAGTTGCTCCCTTCCTGCTGATAGGACAATCTGATGTGCCACCCAGTGGCAGCAGTTTCTGTTTCACTGAGTGGGAAGTCTAATGTGCCACCCAGTGGCAACTACTACTGTCTCTCTGAGTGGTCTGTCTCATGCACCAACTAGTGACAGCTGCCTCTGTCCCACTGAATGGCAAATCTGATGTGTGACCCAGTGGTTGCTATTACCATCCAACTGAGTGGGCAGTCTGATGTGCCACCAGGCAACCAATGCTTCTGCTGTGCTGTGTAGGTAATTTTGTGTGCTGCCCTTCTGCAACTGTTACAGTCCCACTCAGCAGGAATCCTGATGTGCTGTCTGCAATAAACTGCTTGTCTGATTAGCACATAAAGTAAACACTTCTTGCCCTCTCTTCAGGTTTACTCCCACTATCTGATCTTTTATGCTCGATAACCCAACTTTCTACTATCTCTGTTTCTCAGACACCCACTCTTTCCTTGTCCCACACTACAAATTCAGAACTTATCAGTTTGCCTTTTCTATCTGCTTTTCTACTCTTTAAAATAACCATCCTCTCATGATCTAATTGTTATCCATACTCATCTCTCTTCAATGCTTTGGATGGCTCACTTCTTTAAATCCTGTATCTGAAACTCACCTTGCCCATTTCCCCCTCCTACCTATCATGCAACACCTACAGTGGGTGCGCCCTTTTCATATGTTCATAAGTGTTTTTGCTCATGGCAGGGGCTTTTGTTCCACCAAGTGGACAATCTGATTTTCCACTACCTGGTATCTGCTTCTCAGCAGGCTTTCTGATAAATCACATGTTGTCAACTTATTCTGTCTCATCAAGTAAGCAATCTGATAAGCCTCCTGGTGGCATTTGCTATTCTCCTGCCAAGTTTGCAGTGTGATGTGCTATTACAGTACATGGAAGGTGCTCCTGTTGCACTAAGTGGATAATTTATTGTGCTCACTGAGAAGGCCATCTTATGTGCCAGTGATCAGCAGCTAATGACAAGGATGGCTGGCACATTAATCATCAGCTGCCTCTGTCTCACTGAGTGAACAGTTTGATATGCTACCTGATTGCAACTGCTTCTTGCCCAGTGAATGAATAATCTGATGTGGAAACCATTGGCAGATGCTGCCATACTATTAACTGAACACTCTAATGTGACTGCCAGAAGTTTTTTTCTGCCCTACTGCATGGGTAATCTGATGTGCCACCTAGCTAAAACAGCTCCTGTCTCAATGATTGGGCAAGCCGATGCACTGATTAGTGGTGGTGGCTTCTTTCCCACTGACTGGGAAATTTGATGTGACTCCCACTGACAGTCGTTACTATTCTATTGAGTAAGCAATCTGACGTGCCACTGGGTAACTGCTGCTTCTGCCCTGCTTAATAGGTAATCTGATTTACCACGATGTGGCAACTGCTACTGAACCACTTAATTGTGATCTTGATGCCCTGCCTGATTAAACAGCTGGACTGATTGGCACTTACAGGAAAAATGTCTGTGTTTCCTTTCTTCAGATTCTTACTGTCATTCTTACTCTCACTATCCTGTCCAGTTCCTTAAACTCCTACTCTTTCCCTGTTCCAACTGCAGATCCTAAACTAGTCAGGCTGACATTTTGTATACATCTTACTACTCTATGGAATTTCATCCCTCTCACAATCTGATTCTCATCCTTACTCAGTTCTCTTGAAAGAAGCTCCACCCCTGTGTTTTACATTTTTTATGTAAGTGTACATTTGGGCATGTGTGAAGTTTGTATATTTTCCCCTGTGTATTGTGTGTTTGTTTTGAAATCATCCTATTTGCCCTTATTTAGGGACCCAGTATTTATGCAGCTGTTTTCCTGATCAATATTTATTTTTTAATTGCTATCAATTCTGGAACCCATTGTCATCCTTTGAGCTAAAGACTGCAGTGAAAGAAATCCAGTGATGTAAGCTCAGCTGATGTTACTGGGTTCTGTTTCATTGTAGATTTCAGCTCAGTTGATCTCACCGAGTTCAAAAAATGTTAAGTAATTAAAAAGAAGCATTTGTCAATGCTGAATGTTTGTTTGCTGGCATTAGTAGTGGAAGTGAAGGAGTTAGACAGATGCAGTATAGGAAATGCATTGAAGTACTGAACTGACAGCAACTCCATCCTCACTCTGCAGAGATGCACAGGCATTGGGGTGTGCCTTTGGGTCATCACTCATGATGGTCACAACATTTCACCTCACCCTACCCTTCAGACACTGACAAGTGTCGAGGTGTGCCTTGGGGAGTTTCACCTTTCCATTCACCTCATTCCGTAAGGAAATACGCTGAGGTGGGCACAGTATAGGAGAATGGGGTGAACCCTGGGGGCCAAGGGTCCAAGGTGCACCTCGATGCCTGTCACTGACTGCAGGGTGGGGATGGGGGTGAAATGGCAAGAGCATTACTGTCGACAGTCCCAAAGTCACACCCCTGATGCCTGTCAATCCTTACAAGGTAGGGCATTATGGTCAAAAACTCTAATGCCCTTCGAGTTTCTTGGTATTTTTACTCCAAGTTTTCCACATGGGTTTTTTGTGACCCCACCGCATGAACAGTGACACTATCAGTTTGTTATGTGAAAGGTGATTTTGCAGAACGACTGCACCATTGGTGCCGCAGGTGCAAAAACACATTTCAAACAGGATGTGAAGAGTGACATGAGTACTGTTCATGAGGAGGTGTAAAAAATGGCATTGTTGAAAATCTGTAGTGAAAATATACAAAACCTGGTGAAGTCACGAGCGTGCATAGGAACTGCACAATGTACACCCGTAATGTAAGTAGTTTGGGGATTTTTTACAGCAGATTTTCAACATAGGCATTTTTGCACCTCCGCTCATGAACAGTGTCACTGTGATTTTTGTAATCTATCCCGAACACTAAATTCCCACAGTGACCACGCTATTCTGTGCCGAAAGTGCGAAAACACATTTTAGCCAGGGTGTGAAAAATGACAGCTGTACTGTTCATAAGGAGGTGTAGAAAATGTCAATGTTGAAAATCTGGACTGAAAGTATTACAAATTTGTGAACTTATGAGGGTGCGTGGAAATTGCGCAATGCACGCTCATGACAGAGTCATTTTATGGACTTTTGTCACCAAATTTTCAACATAGCCATTTTATCACCTCTGCTCATGACCAGTGTCACTGTGATTTTCTTAATGTGTCCTGAACATTGATTTTGCACACCGATGGCGCTAATGTGTGCTATATGTGCGAAAACACATTTTGGGCATGATATGAAAATGACAGCTATACTGTTCATTAGGAGGTGTGGTAAAATGGCAACGTTGAAAACCTGGACTAAAAATATTTAAAATTCTCAAAGTTACGAGTGTGCGTAGGAACTGCACAATGCACCCTCGTAAAACAGTCATTTTAAGGAATTTTTTCACCAAATTTTCAACATAGGGATTTTGGGGGGACTACCTTATGAACTGTGACACTGTTGTTTTATTTTTCAGCCCCGAAAGGTGGTTCCACACAGTGACTGCGATATCACCTTTCGGGACCAAATAACAAAATGACAGTGACTGAATTCATGAGGTGGGTCCCCAAGAACTCCATGTTGAACATTTGGTGAAAAAAGTCCCAACATTGGCTGTGATAAGCACCAAAGTTGAAAAAAAAACACTTATTGCATTATACAGCTTACCAGCATTTTTTCAGTTCCCGGTCAGATTTGAAGAGTACAGATGTGTTCCCGGTCCACCGAAGATCATTGCGCCAGCCTCCAGAGGTAAGTATGGAGTGGAGGGTGTGTGTGGGGAGGTGGGTGCACAGAGGGTGGGTGCAGGTTGGGGGAGGGGGGAGACAGTCAAATAGGGATCTTTTTTTTTTACAGGTGTTTCTGTTTGTTTAGACTACGTGGGACTTTTGCCATGCTGAGTTGGGCTCCCAGCATGGTAGCTGGATGTTTTATTTGGGGGGAGTGCATGGAGCCGATGGGGGATTGGGCACCCCCATCAGCCAAAAGGACTTCTGCCATGCTGGGGTCAGTTCCCAGCATGGCACTTGAAACTCTGGTTTGGGGGGATTACAAACAGTACAGTGGAGCCGATGGAGGATTGGGCACCCCCAGTCAGCTGTATGGACTTTTGCCACACTGGGGTGGGCTCCCAGTGTGGCAGTGGAAGTCTGTTGGGGGGCAATGAAGGTGACATGGGATTGGGCACCCCCGCCGGCCATACCATGTGTGGTGGGGGGAGTACATGAGCAGGTTGGGGTTGCCTCCCAGCGTGCTACCTGGGTATAATAAAATGGAGCTCTTTATGACAGCTATACAGATGCAGTGGCAGAGTGTAGGCACTTTGCATATTGCTGATTGCAGAATGTAAATTATCTGCTGATAGCAGTATGCAAATTGCCTACACTTTACCACCGTTGATTGCAGTGGTTTTTTGCTTTCAACTGTATGCCACTACATCTGAATGGCTGTCATAGACAGCTCTGATGTTCATTGGCATGGTGCAGCTGCACCTGCAAAAGGGAGCAGGGCATTGGAAGTGGGGGAGGCACACCTACTAAAACTCGTATGGTGGCACTATGTTTCTTGCACATGTGTGTAAGCAAACATAATGAATTCTGGATAGGAAAAAAAGTAGACTTAACAAGGGGAATAACAAGGAAAAACATGTTTAAAAATCAGTACACTGTGGTGACTAAAGAAACTTCACACATGCCTGAATGTGCAACATAAATAATAGGGTTATGTTCCCTTTAAATGCTTTTCCTGGCTCACTTCTTCAACCCTGCATCTATTGCTAACCTTTCTCATGCCCCATGCCCCAACCCCCACCCCTATGTGTGACACCTTATGTATGTATGTATTTATTTATCTATTTATTTTTATTTATTTATTATTTTTGTTAACTGGGTAGGCCCACTAAGACACAGTAGTCCTTTTTTTCAGGCACAACCCAGAATTAATGACATATAAGAATCAGGCATGATATTATCAAAATACATGATCAGGTAACAGTCAGACATGACATAGTCAAAATACATGATAAAAGAAGTAATACATATGGTCAAACATGGAGTACCTGTACATGATGAAGTATTAATAAAACTCATTAACCTAACAAGGCAAGGGTTGGTTAAGGTCCTGCTCCCCTTGCGTGTACCCAATTTGCTCTTTATTTTTACTGTCCTACTTTTATTTTGCTGAGGTTCGACCTGTCAGTTTTTATATTGTCTTTTTTGCTCACTCTTAATGTACAGAATATTTTTTGCCATGCAACTCCCCATTACACTTTTATTATGTGATTATTGTGTAGAATTTTATACTTCTCCTTGCTCTTATCACTTTATTATTGTTTATACTTCATTATTGTTGCTTATGTAATGTACTGTATATTTCACCATGCATTTTCTACTTCATCATTTTTTGTTCAGCTGTTGTAACCCTCTCCCCTGGAAATAAGCTTTAGCTCGGTGTGCATATCCTAGTCAACAAATTTTAAATAAATAATGGTACCTCAGTAATGATGCTGGTTTTATTATTACCTAATGATGTTCATCACCAGCAAATAAATCTTTTCAATGCATTATTAGAACATGAAGCATCAATGATATATCCCTTAAAGACAAATGCCAGTTGTTAAAACAAGATCTGACAGCACCACTATGACTATAAATGCATTAACTAGATAAGGGTGTTTCAGGGGCCTAAACATAAACATGAATTGCTGTTGCATACACTAACTGAATCAAAGTACAGTACATTGAGAAAGGGCAGATATAAAAATAATGCCACTGTCTGTATTAAAGTTACCTATATGTTTCACATTTTATTCTATGCACTATTATAGCAATCAACTCAACAGAACATGGCACTGTACCTTAATTGCAAACACTGCTGAGACAACTATATGCTGTGACAAGGTGAAAGATAAACACAATGTTGAGACATGTTTTTGAAGACATTTGATGTGTTTAATTGAGTTTTTTAGAGATTGCTAAACAGTTCACACATATAATTAATATAATATAAAAGTACAAATACCCAAATGTTAATGGGAATCCTATGCATTTCATTACAAGTTGTTCACTTGAAGGAAGATCTTACTGTACAAGGCCTAAAAATGGGTGTTAGAAAAAAGTAAACAGGGGTAGGTGTGTTATTGAGGGTATTACATAGATTATCTTTTATTGCTGCTCCACCCCAGGCACACACAATATGAAAATCAACAACCCCTTGATATGAAGCAACAGGAATTAGTTAGTACAAGCACAGAAACAAGTAGGAGACTGAGAAAGTGGGTAGACAACCATGAGTATGGTAAGTCAAATAAATTTAAAAACGTCTCACTATTATAATTCATTTTTTACAAATGCATCTGCACAGTTGACAATTTATGTAAAAAAATAATAACCAGGCTGGCCCAGTGGCACTGAGGGTTGAGGCACTGGATGCCACACCTAGCACTGCGCTGGTGACCCGGGTTCAAGAATGGACTTAGGTCACTGGGGGCTGGCAGGGGGAAGGAAGGATTGAGCATCCCATGACAGCTATCCTTCCTTCAGGATGGGTTAGGGATATGCGCCGCACTGCTGTGACACCCAGCGGAGGCTGGGTGTTCAGCAGGTGAGGACATTAACATGGGGGAGAGCCAGCAGATGTCTGCACGTTAGTGCACTGACGTCATTGCATGTCGGGCTCTCTAGAGAGGAAAGGAGGGAAAAACATCTCCCAAGCCTCCTAGATGACAACCACTGTTGCCTGCTTTGTCACCTGCCGACTGATAAAGGGGCAGACTCCGCTGTGTGCAGCTCGATCACTCGGGGATAGAGGAGGGTTAGGAGGGTTCCCTCCTCACCCTGCCCGAGGGGTAATCCGGGCCATCAAGGGACCCTGAGGACTCGAGTGTGTGGCACTCTAGGAGCAGACTCCGGGTAGTTGGTAGGGTTGGGAAGCAGAGCACCTTGGTGGCCTGAAGGAGTGGAGGTTAGGAGATGGTAGAGGCATAGAAATAGAAAGTAGAAAAAAAAAATAATAACAATGGGAGTTATTCCATTTATGTCCACAGGTGCCACACATACAGGTGGAGGGATCTGAGGCCCAGATGCACCAGTCTGCCCTGCTCCTGAGTCATAAGATCATGGTGGAGAGGCAGAGGTACTGGGGGTTCCATCAATAGCTTTTGAAGCAGAGGGAACCAAATCTGATGAGGCCAAAGAGGGGCTATTAGAATCATGTGAGACCCTTCCACCTGTAGCTTCAGGAGAACCCTCTGAAACACTGGGAAGGGAGGAAAGGTGTACAAGAACCTCCCTGTCCAGCAAAGAGACAGAAAACACCACACCTGAGAATGAGTGAGAAAAAATTGGGTAGATTTGCGTTGGATGTGGGGATGAAGAGTTCTAGCTCTGTCCAACCCCACAGGTGAAATGAGCTTTCAACCACCTCTTCATTAAGCTCCCACTCATGAGCCCTGATAGTGGTGTGGCTCAGACTGTCTGCCAGGATGTTGCTGACACTCGGCACATGGACAGCAGTAAGATGAAGGTAGTGCTCTACAACCTAGTACCACACTCGCATTGCCTCCCGCCGTAAAGGGTTCGATTGAGTGCCTTTCTGTTTGTTCAGGTGCAAGACCACAGACATATTGTTGGTTTGAATCAGGAGTGTCCCCAGACATAGAAAAGGCTGGAAGGCCTGGAGGGCATACGGCACTTCCCTCATTTCTAACACATTGATGCGTAGAGATGCTTCCAGCTGAGATCATGTTCCCTGGGTCTGATGGTCTCCTAGGTTGGCTCCCCAGCCTTGACATGAAGCAACCATTGTAAGGGTCATGGTAGGAGCAGGTGTTGAAAGGGGAACCCATGTGGAAAGATTGGACAACTCCTGCCACCAAAGAAGATCCTTCTTCATGTACCTGGACACTAAGACCCTGTGGTCCAGGTTATCCAGTCACTGATCCCATTGGACATAAAGATTCCATTGGGTCACCCTCATATGCAGCCTGGCTAGAGGAACTGTAGGGATCACAGCTACCATCAGCCTGGGAAGATGGTGGATCGATGGGGCTATGGTCCAGAGTGAGTTAGCTACTAATCTGGCCTGTTCCTGCAGGGTCTCTGCTCTGTCCAATGGGAAGAAGGTCCTGCCCTGGACCATATCGGGCACTGCTCCAAATAAATTTCAGGCACTGGGAGGGGAGAGGTGGGACTTGGGATAGTTGACTGTTATTCCAAGTCTGGAAAAGAGGTCCATGATGAAGGAGAGTGACTCCCTCAGGCTGCTCTGTGATGGGGCTGATAGAAGTCAATCATCCAGGTACAGGTACAATTTGATCCCTCTGTGGCCTAGGGCCACCACCACCACTGCTAGCCATTTTGTAAAAACCTGAGGTGTTGAGGATAGGCCAGAAGGGAGAGTCTTGAACTGGCAATGTTCTTCCTGGAAGGCAAACTGAAGAAAGTGGTGACAGGCCTGGAAGATAGGGATATACAGGTAAGCATCCTGCATGTTCAGTGCACAAAGCCATTGGCTCTTGTGGAGCAGAGTTAGAAGTCCCTGGATGGTGAGCATGGGGAATCTCTTGTACTCGACGTACAGGTTGAGCATGCTGAGGTCCAAGATAGGTCTTAGGTCACCTGCTTTTTTGGACACTAGGAAGAAATGGAAGCACTACTCTCTTCCTATCTGTGCCAGAGTCACAGGCTCTATGGCTAATGATTGCAGAAGATCATGTATCTCATCCCCTATCAGAGACAGGTTCCTTGGAAGATAATGGGAGAGGCCTGAGGGGGTTGTCCAGAGGCCTGTCTAGGAACTCTATGGTGTGACCTCTTGCTATTAACTGAAGGACCCAAGAGTCCATGGTTATGTCTTGCAACCCCAGATGGTGGAGGGCAAATCCCCCCCACTGATTCCCCTAGAGGATCAGGAGGAGGCGGGGGGGTTCCCCACAAGTCAGGCAGCCAAGGGGAGGGAGTTGGCAGCTCCTACAGGGGGCTTCTGGAACTTGGCAGGGGGAGTAGGAGCTCCTGATGCCGGGTACCGGCATTTGACCTGACGTTTGTCAGGGGCTTCTTTGGTCTGGCATCACTGCTGCTGCTGAAGAAAGGGCTGTTTGCCTTTGTAATCCCCATGATAAATGAAGTTGACGTCATGGATGAATTTACCTCAGTCCTGCAATTCAGTGATAATAACCTTCCCTCTGAAAGAGGCATCCAGGATGGAGGTCTGGATGTCTTGTGCCAGGCCAGCAATCCTGAGCTATGAAAGTCACCTAATGCAGACATCAGTGGCTGTGGTGCTAGCAACTGAGTCTACCGTGTTATAAGTGGCCCAGAGGGCATGACAACTGAAGATTTTAGCCATTCTCAATGTCTTGGCAATCTTGGCCTTGAGCTCCTGGTACTGGATAGCTTCCATCTTTGACTTGTGTGAGGCCAGGGAAGATTTCTGATAGGAAACCATATGAGCCACGTAATTAAGGAACCTGAGGGTGCAAGAGGAGGAGGAATGGATCTTGTGAATGAAATTGTCCTGCTGCTTAGATATATCAGAAGGAGGCATGCTCAAATGTTAGGTTTAAAGGACCGGTCATGGGCAGCCATAATAACAACCGAGTCTGCATTAGGATGGTCAGTAAGGTGTGCAACCCCATCTGGGGGGTGGTACACCCTGTCTGCCTTTTTTGAAACAGACAGAATGGAGGAAGGCCGTTTCCATATAGTGGATTTTAGGTCTTCATGGGGCCAGTCCAAGACAGTATCAGCATAGGAGCTGTATCAGTCATGTCTAGATGCTCTGCAAGCTTTTTCCACTTTGGATCCTGTTCCTGGATAGCCCAGCTGCAGGCATTTTGTATAGTTATGAGGAGTTCTGCCTAGGAAGAGTCCTCCGGAGGGGACTTCAGGGACTCCTTAAGCTGAGGCTATATAGGTTTATGCATACCAGAACTGGAGGACAAGTCAGAGTCCAAAGACTGCCTGCTGGGGGTCTGAATCCTTTTTGGAGCAGTGTCAAGGGTTTTATCCCTGACCTGATGTCTAGAACAGCCTTCTCCAGAAAGGTGGGAATCCACAGGAGAGGCTTATCTAGGGGTCAGAAAGAATGCTAGAGTAGAGGCCACCACTGGTTTCCAATGGTCATGCTTCAAGGCTAGTAGAATCTGGTCCTCCTGAATCAGGTTCTGAAACACTGCCTGGATATCAGCCGGAGTCTGCTGTGGAGGCAGAGGCTGAGGCTGAGGAGGAGGAGGAGGAGGAGGCTGGTATAATGGATAGCTCAGCATCTGATTTTGAGGGTATCCATGAGCCTGAAAGGAGTAGGGAAAGCCAGAAGGAGCATACCCTTGATTAGATATAGCCCGATGTCTGGTACCCTGGTACATAATGGGGTTGATGACCAGGCGTTGGATACCTCGATGAAGGGTACATTGGAAATTATGGGGGTGGATAGCCTGAAAGATTGCCCATAGATCCAGTTGTAGGCAGAGCTGAAGGCCCTGCAGGAGGTGGGGCCAAAGGCCAGGTGGGAGATCCAGAAGGACCAGGTGTTGGCCCTGTAGGGATATTCAAAGGGGCTGGCACTGGATCAGGCAAAGGAATGTCTGGTACTGGAAGATTCTGTGACTGGGAGCCTGATGGAAGGCTGTCCAGCATTTAAGGAATGGCAGGAGTATCAGATATACCCTGACCCGGCAAAATGTCAAATGGCAAAGGGTCACTTGGCATCGGGGTGTGAGTAGAACCCGACAGAAGACTCGTCATAATTTGGGGAGCCGGAGTCCAAGATGGTTGAACCTGGTTGGCCAAGAGGGCTGGGGTTGAGGAAGTCCTGATGAAAGGTCCCCAGAGCAATTAACAATAGATCCAGTGGGTGAATCAGGAAGAGAGTGACCTGGCAAAGGAGAGTAAACCTCCAGATTAGTGCCTACCAGCTCTTGATCTTCAGGCAAGCCTGGAGGGTCTGCTTGTGTCAGTGGGAGTGAGCAACCCTCAAAAGACTGTTGCATGTCCAGCAGCTGGCTCAACTAGTCTGGGGTATACTGCGATCTTGACATGAGAGCCCCAGCTGTGCGGTCCCCAGAGGAACTGGGGAGTGACTTAGCAGCCACAGCAGTGCAGATGTCAGAAGAGCTAACATCTGACATATCGGCCAGGGCCATACAGACAACAGCGGCGCTGGAGTCCAGTTTACTGACTGTGATTGTGTGTTCCTAGGTGAGGCTGGGGAGTGAGTTATTGACCTGGCTGCTGATGATAGATCCTGAAGAGGATATGTGCCTAAGGAGCACAATAGGGGCTCCATCGACCAAGATGAGCCCTGACTGAACCATGAGTAAACAGACGAGAAAGCCATGGTCTGATCCACTGGAGTGATAGGAGACATGGCAGTAGGGGTACTTATCAAAGTGGAGGCACCCTCTGGTGTCAGTGGTGCCCGATGATCACCACCAAGTGGATGGAGTCCTATCCCAGTCTCGGTGCCTCTCCTTATCCTTTTTCTTCTTTTTGGGTTCTGGCATTGAAGAAGATGATTTTTCCTGCAGATTCTGCAGCTCCTTTTCCATTAAAGCTAGGCACTTCTCCATAAAATTGCCTTCAAGCTTTTTCTGGTGCCTAATTTGTGTGGTCTGGTTGAAGGACTGGCAGGGTGCACAATCCTTGAACCAGTGTTTGGGGCCTAGGCAGATCACACTGCTGGAATGCTCAGCAGCATGCAGGATCTGGATGCCACAGGACTTGCATTTCTTCTTTTCGATGCATCACCCAACTGTTCATGTTCCTGAATTGTACCTACAACTATATCCCATGCTGTAAATTTTTCACTTATTTATTTGCTTCCCCTTTCTTCTGTATATCCTTCAAGATTTCTGTATTAGTTCTATTTATGTTAGACCTATTTATACTGTGTTTTGCTATGTAATTGTTTGACCTGGTGTTTTGTTCTCTTTTTATGCTAAACTGGATGTTTGTGTAAATGGGTATTTTTGCTCACATACCTTTAAAATTGATTGATTAAAAACTGGACTGACAGACCTGAACCACAGCAGTTCTGTAAAAAGCCAAACTGGCCATACTGGGTGCAACTTGCACAAATACTGCTTGTCCAGTCACTCTGGTTGCACTGTTCATTCCAACTTTTACTTATTTGGTCCACTCCTGGAAGTTTGTTTTTCAACCCTGTTTTGACATGATTGAAAACGGAACCATCAAGACCAGACCAGACAGATAAAAGCCAGACCAGGTCATCTGGAGTGAGTGGATCAGCAATATTTGCACAAGCTGTGCCCAATCAAGATTTTACAGCTTTGGTCCAGGTCTGGAGATCTGTTTTTTACCCATATCCCACTGCATGCAGCTTAGTGACATACTGTACAGATGAATGCAGAGTCTAACTACAAAAAGACTAAAACCATGCTGTTTTCCAGCCCTTACAACAAACACCGAAAGTACCCCTTCTCCATAACCAATAGCTTTGAGTCCTCCCTGGAACTAGTCCAACACTTCAAATACCTTGGTATTACAATAGACAACATGCTCACCTACATCCTCCACATTGATAATACCATCAAAGCTATTAATTCACACATCGGGCTACTGTATATACATAAAATCAATCTGTTGCCTGAAGCCCTAAGCATAGCTGTCCACAGCTCTGTCATCTCACTTGTGGACTATGGTCTGGCCATATATGGATCCTCCACAGACACTACTCTCCAGCACCTAAAAATTGCCCTCAACCAAGCCTGCCATATGGTCACTGGTGCACCCCAGCTGACACATACTTGTGATCCCTATGCCAGTGCTAACTGGTTACCGCTTAGCAGTCATTTAAAATACCAAACCTGCCTCCTAGCCAAAAAAATCTGCCTTGGCTGCATGCCTCCTGGGGTCACTCAACTCCTTGTCCCATGCATTAACCCACATCCTACTCATAACTCTGAACACCAGTTCTTCCTAACCCCCAAATGCAGAACATCCCAAGAACAAAGGTCCTTTGCTTACCGAGCACCACTCTGGTTTAACTCCCTACATGATAACATTCCTAACCTGCCCATGCTTAGTGCCCTTAAAAGGAGCCTCAAGCATCAGATGGCACTGAACTCCCAATGTGACTGCCTTCATTAGTCCTACATCCTGATCTGCATCATCTACCACCACTCAACCCACCTCCTTCTCTATCTCTCTCCAGATCTCTATGCTTATTGCCAGCTTGGCACTCTGGTGCCCACTTAAGCTTTCCTCTTATAAGAAAATCGGGGCCCTGTTCCCCTGAGCACCCAACTTTCTAGTGTTTTTCTTCTTATTACTCTCCTTCCACTGGATTGACAAGTACAAAGTAACCCTTCTTAACCTTGTTTATATTTTGCTTGATGTGCTATTATGCTCCCTTAATCTTATTTTATCCTGTATTAACTTTATCTCCCTGTGTAACTGTTCACATTACTCAAATTGTTTTCAGTTTTTTTCTTTATTGTACATGACGTGGAACCTATGTAAAGAGCTTCCAGCTCAAATGGTATTCCAAGACTGTAATAAATAAATAAATAAATAACCCACTGAAGGTTGACGTTTCAGAAAACCATTATGCTAAAAATACTAAGGCTCACTCCCCCACCACCAAGCCACACTTAGTCCTCTACAAAAGTCATGCTTAAATGTTGGTGCCTCTACATCCACACCATTGAGCTTTTAATGCCATCATGCCTTTTCTGCTGCCATGAGATCCTCCATTCATGAAGTCCCATTCTGCTTGTGACAGCCCCCCCAACCAGGTAATTTAGCAGGGAGCAGCTCTTTACACCATATCAACTAAATTACTGGTAAACTCCTTATTTTTAAACATTTTGTTGATACATTTATGTTTTAGTATATCCATGGTCAGGAAAAATGAATTTGTAAAAGAAACCAAAGCCCCAATTTATTAGTTCATTTAATCACAATACAGCATGTCATTAACTGATCAGATTCTATTAAAAATTAGACACACACATTCCTACCTATTTTCAAGTGAAGCAAATGTGGTTACTATCATTCAGTTGTAAACACCTATAGTCACAGACAGCAGGTTAAGAACATTCAGTAGAATATAAACAGTATCCCTGAACTGCCTGCCTGAGAAAATGAAGTTGGTGTGTTATTTGTAAACAGGCAGCACTGGAACTCTTGCTATGGAATGTCCTTCAACAGAATGACTGCTCTTAGGATGGTGGTGTCAAATGGCTCGGGGAACAGCAGAGCTTATTTGTTATGCAGAAAGCTCCAGGAAGTGTTTAAACCATTCTACTTCCAATAGCTTTCTATGATGTCTGTACTATCTATTGGTAATCTGACACAGAATGACAGCCAGAAGATAATGAGTCAACTTTCTGTGGGCTCAATTAACTCCTTAATCCAGAGGAAAAATAGTGCTTTACAGCTTCCTATGCACATACAGGCAGCATAGTAATGAGGCTTCAATGGGGGAATCTATTTTTAACATTCTATCATGTTGTTTGGTAGCAAAAATGACATCAGCCCTTTTCTGAATGCAAAATGCTGCTGGGCTATCCCCACAGTCATAAAAAATGGCTGGTGTTTTTTTTATCCTGAGGCTTGCAAATTACTCCAGGGAGGTACCACCCTCAGGGTCTAAATAAACAGTTTTAACAAATGGTTGATCTATTAATTAGATTAAAACATTTGTAGGGCCAGCTTTATGTGGTAAGCTTTGGAATCTCAAGCTGAAGCTCTACCTTCCATAGCAGCATTTTGATGATGCTAAGTGATGAATAGGGCTACAACGTGTTTTATGAGTCTATTTATATGTTAGTACTGCCTCTCATCTAGTGCACTCCAGCATCAGATAAACCCTAGTAGGAGGACAAGCAGCATTTGAGTAATGCTGTCAGTACTCTTGCATGCACTGCTAGTCTCACTAACATTTCCCCAAAGGCAAAGCACACCAGATGACTGAAGGCAGTGCTACCATGTAAACTGTATGGGTGTTGTGAATTTAAGCTTGGACAGTAAAGCTGGTGTGAAGTTGGGAGCCTGGTGCTATGCTATGCATAGAGAAGTTTCTGACTTTGCCACCAACATAGCACAGTGAACATTTGCTAAAAAAACAACTTTTTGTTAATATTTACACCAAACCCCACCCAATGTTCAATTGTTTCCCAACCCCTCCCACCTTCAAGACATTTAACTCCCCCACCCTAACACCCTGTATCAATGAATAGACTCCAAGTCAAGTGTAGTAGAATCAGTGGATGTATGCAAGTTGTGCAGTTTTACTCAAAGGTAGAGCCAGGGAGCCATTGGTTCTTATTAATCGCAACACAACTTTATAAGGAACAGATCCGGCCAAATATGAAGAGCATGATTTATTTATCTATGCATCTACTGTTTTTGGTTTGTTATAGTGGTTTTCTTTGGACATATGGTACAGATCCTGCCAAACCATCCTGATCACCTTCTTTGAGTAGGTGGCCAGACAGGTGGTCAGGAAAGCAGCTATAGATGTACTCTAAATGGGCATCAGCAAGGGCTTTGATATGTTGGCACATATCAAGCTTCTGAGCAAAGCACAGCAGTTCAGTATACATGAAACATGCTCACAATGGATTGCTAACTGTCCTGGAGGAAGGAAGCAAGGGGTGGTGGTGGAGGGGCTATTCTGAGAGAAGAGGTGTACTTGGTGGTGTCTTTCATAAATCTGTGCTGTGGCCACTGATGTTTAACGTTTTTATTGATGATCTGGAAGCTGGAGTCTCCTGCAAGCTTCCTAAATTATCTGATTACTTTAAGATGGCCCTTTTGCTGGATTCCTTTGAGCATGAGGACAAACTTCAGGAAAACCTTAAAAATGATCAGTGATTGGTCAGATTCCCAAAGTATGTTAATAAATATAGCAAAATAAATATAGCTAAATGCAAGGTGCTACACATGAGTAGGCAAAATAGAGATATGCCTACTCATCGTGTGGGCTCCTCTTGCTGCAGTGGAGGACAAAAAGAATCTGTGGTCATGACAGACAAGAGACTGAAGCATGAGAAGCAGTGTCACTGTTGTCAAGAGGACTAGCAAAAATATTTGGTGCATCAAAGGGGGACGGGTAAAAAGAAAATCGGGGAAGTAATCCTTCCACTTCCAAAGGCTCTTGCTAGGTCCAACCTGGAGTGCTACATGTTTAAAGTGTTTTTCTCACTTTATTAGATTGCAACTTGCCTTACCTTATAGTATAACCTATGTCAGTGTAATTCATTTTGCACCATGTTCAATATTTAATATAGTGTATTTATTTTGATACAAGGAATTGTACTTTCTCCCTGAGAAAGATGGTCAGCCAATTCTTTCCTTTCCCGATTGATGAACACAATCCTGCTCTATGACATCAAGCAAGGGAGACCGGGGGGATGCACCCCATTGAAATAAGTGGGTCTTGACTTTGGGTCCCAATTAATACCATATGATGGCCAGTTGGAGCTTAATGAAGAACACCACTCGACTAACAAGGGCATTGTTAGTCAAGTGGTATCCTTCATTAATTTCCAACTGGCCATCATATGGTATTAAATAAGACACAAAGTTGAGCCCCATTCATTTCAATGTGGTGCGTCCCCACACTCTCACTTGCTCAGCATCATAGTGTGGGGAAGTGTTTGTCAATAGTATAAGGAAATGTTTGTCATTATTGTTATTACTGCCTATACCATTCATGTAGTTACTATCTTATTACAACTGTAAGTGTATTGCAATGCAGTATTATTAACACTGCATTTACCATTAGGTATAACCAATGTATTACTGCTTATTAGCAATTATTCCAGTGGTAAGCAAAGGACCCTTTTGGGAGATAAAGGTTACAGAGGAAAACTGCTGTTTGCTGAACCCATAGAATAGAGACAGCCTTGCAACACACACACACACACACAAACACATTATTGTTATGAGAATGGCCTTGGAAAAAGATGCAATGTCTGAACATACTTATAAGAGTTTGTGCTGACGCATGTGAAACTCACTTCTCATGTAAGCAAGGCCGGATAACATTTTTCAGAAGTAAGATGCCTTAGTCATGTGTTATATAACTATACACAAAGTTAGATATAATAATGTCTTCCAGACAACAGGAGGATGAGCCAGGAATCTATTTGGAAGAAGTCCTTCACTGTGCCTGTGTCTCCATAGAGGACAGGTAAATATGAAAAGATTGCTAATCTTCTGTAGTTGTTTGCTAGACAGATTATATTTCATATATAGATGCTGTGCTGAGACTTTGTAATGTTGTCTGTGTATAGCTGCATAATATAAGAAAGTATATATCAGCTATCTGTGTCTTGTGTCTTTATTATAATTGGTACCTTCACAGACACACATAAAATCTTTCTTTACAATTGGGAAACGAAAGAATTGGCTGGCCAGCTTTCTTGGGGTGAAAGTACAATCCCTTGTATCAAAATAAATACACTGGATTAAATATTGAACATGTTGCAAAATTAATTATGCCAACATAGGGTATATTATAAGGTAAGTCACATCCCAATATGAGAAAATCACTTTAATTTACTTCCAGTGAAAGTAAAAAGTGGCCTGCTAAGTTGTATGAGGTTAACATACACAGCTTCACCTCACTATTCTTCTACCCTTTACACTGAACATGTTGTAGCCCTGTTCTTCTTGTATCATCATCACCATCAATTTTTGTGTTGGGGTGGAGCTATAGTTTTAGACTCAAAAGCTTACAGAATGCAAAGACTTGTATGAAATTGATTACCCTATGAAATGTTATGTTGTATCTTGTATCTTGAGACCCTGAGACAGTTACAGTAGCATCCCTGGTGTGACTTACCTTCCCCAGTCGTGTCAGCTGTTCAAGTACAATGAACAGCATTGTTTCAGAACATTTCAGACATTTAGAATATTATACATTTAGAAATGAAAGAAAGCTCTACACTACATATCATAGTCAGATAACTGGGTGGGCAAATACTCCATTTTTATGAATTATAGGGGGACGTTCCACTCTCCTCCATAAAATTACAGGGGTGCAAAAATCTTACCTGACTCATACAAGTTGTAAAATCTTTTGTATCATCCAAATCTCAGGGCATGCAATTAAACCCTATTGTACTTTGATTGTAGAGGCTGCTAAATGCTCATGAAATATATATACAGTGTAATCTCAATCTAATGAACCCCCATTATCTGGACATCTGTATCTAATGGACTGGTAGCATATCTCCTAAGTGAATACACTCTGAATGTTTTAATCCCAGATTTACAGACTCCCAATTATCCAAAGTAATTTCATGTATCCCAAGCAGTCTGGATAATTGAGATTGTGCATACAGTTCATGTACTTAGCTCAAGAATGTTTAGCAAATGTACAAAAAAGTTTATGAATTTTCATGAATAATGTACATAGATTGACAGATACTTGTGTGTTCATGAATGTTCATGAACGTATACTGTAGGTTCATAAAGGCCCATGAATGTTCATGAAACTCCTCCAGTTAACATTTGTGGATGCAGTCTATCAATAACTTTTGGTGACCAGCATGTCCCTCATTTTTTTTAAAGGATAATTCATAAGACAATCCATTTTAAAATGAATGGGACTATTCACAAATTATTTCCCATCTACAGTTGGTAAAGAATTAGAGGCAGACCTACAGCTGAGCTGGCCAAGAAGCAATGCAATACTGTAGCATGGTGCAGTAGAGTTACTGCAGTAAATAAGGCAATTTCAATATCAGTTAATCCCTTTTGTCATGTGGTTACTCAAGACACTGCATTGCATGCTGGCTGGTTTCATTGTATTTAACCCTCAGTTATTTTTATCACATAACCTGAGCAATAGACTGTCATGATACAGTTATTTTAACAAACTCAACATTTTCTAAAAAAATGTACATTGCATTAATGTATTCATGTATTTTAGAATTAGTATCTGACCTTATTCTTACTTTTTTGTGTTATTCTTTTAAAAGGAATTTCTGCTCACATTCCTTTCATAAATGGAAAAGCCCAGTTGCTATTTATTTCAGAATAATCTGAAACTCATCTAAGTTACCGTGCATTTAAGTGTTACTCCTTTTGTGTGCTTGAATAGTTAACTGCTGTATAGAAAATAAATGGCACATGTTTACATTTTGTAATTATTTCTATTACAGTGGGAAGCAATACATTCTTCTATGTAAATTAATTGTTCAGATCGATACTCACTTTTGGTTCATTATAGTCCATTAAAGGTTCAGCAACATCATCAACTTTTTGTTGATGAACATTTTATGAACTGTGTTGCAAAACAGTTGATGAACTTAGATTGATGCTCATGGACTATTTATGAATGTTCTCCAGAGTTTGTGAGTTGATTAACTACATTTACAAATATGTAGGGAATTTCCTTATCCTGATTGCGATGAGAGTTTGGAACCCAGTGCCTCATAAGGAGTCAGAGGAAAACCTACAGTGGAGCTGGACAGGATGCAATGCAATGTACAGTGGTGTGAAAAAGTATTTGCCCCCTTCCTGATTTTCTCTATTATTGCATATTTGTCACACTGGATGTTTTCAGGTCTTTAGACAAAATGTAATATTAGATAAAGGGAACCTGAGTGAACAAATAACACTTGTTTGTTTTTTTTATTTCACTTATTTAACGAAAAAAAGTTAACCAACACCAATTGGCACTGTGTGAAAAAGTAATTGCCCCCTTACACTTAATAACTGGTTACGCCACATTTAGCTGCAATGACTGCAACCAAACACTTCCTATAATTCAATATCAGTCTTTCACATCGCTGTGGAGGAATTTTAACCCACTCTTCCTCGCAGAACTGCTTTAATTCAATAACATTTGGTAGGTTTTCGAGCATGAACTGCTCGTTTCAGGTCCTGCCACAGCATCTCTATCGGATTTGAGTCTGGACTTTGACTAGGCCACTCCAAAACTTTAATTTTACTTCTTTTTCACCATTCTGATGTGGACTTGCTTTTGTGTTTTGGATCATTGTCTTGCTGCATGACCCAACTACGCTTCAGCTTCAGCTGATGGAAGGATGACTGGACATTCTCCTTAAGAATTTTCTGGTACAGAGCAGAATTCATGGTTCCTTTAATTATGGCAAGTCATCCAGGTCCTTAGGCAGAAGATCCTCACACCATCACACTACCACCACCATGTTTGACTGTTGGTATGGTGTTCTTACTGTGGAATGCTGTGTTTGCTTTACGCGAGACATTATGGGATCCATGTTGTCCAAAAGTTCCACTTTGGACTCATCTGTCCATAGAACATTTTCCCAAAAGGCTTGTGGATCATCCAGGTGCTTCTTGGCAAATGAGAGATGAGCATTTATGTTCTTCTTGGTTAGCAGTGGTTTCCGCCTTGCTACTCTCACATGAAGCCCATTTTGCCCAGTCTCTTTCTGATTGTGGAGTCATGAACACTGACCTTAGCTGAGGCAAGAGAAGCCTG
The DNA here is from genome assembly GCA_016271365.2 of Neoceratodus forsteri. NCBI lineage: Eukaryota > Metazoa > Chordata > Ceratodontiformes > Ceratodontidae > Neoceratodus > Neoceratodus forsteri. The sequence continues at coordinate 807,375,441 of CM028130.1, read as the reverse complement.
CAGTTCTTGGATGTTGTTTAGGATCCTTTGAGACTTCTTGGACGATTTTTATACTGCACCCTTGGAGTAATTTTGGCAGGCCGCCACTCCTGGAAGGTTCACTACTGTTCCAAGTGTTCTCCATTTGAGATTATGGCTCTCACTGTGGTTCGATGGAGTCCCAGAGCCTTAGAAATAGCTTTGTAACCCTTTCAGACTGATAGAGGGCAACAAAATGTTTTTCTGATCTTTCAGGAACTTCCTTTGATCATGGCATAATGTGCTTGTTGAATCTTTGTCCTGACAATGTGACTCTGATGGTAAGGGCCAAAATAAGTGAGGTTTATATTGAGCAGGCTGGCTGTAATCAAGCCTGGCTGTGTTCAATCAGCTGACTCTAATTATCCCTTTAATTGGGTTGATTTAACTAGGGGCAATTACTTTTCACACAGTGCCAGTTGG